>JADLZK010005060.1:0-21207 GCA_015847255.1 Hyparrhenia diplandra | reverse complement strand
CGAAAAGTCATGCTCCAAATGTCACATCGAGAAGCATATATTGCCGGTTGGGGAGCGTAATGTAATTGATCCTACCATCATCTAACCTATCCACCCTAACTCCTATGTACCTTTCATGTATGTTCCCCTTCTTGTTTTTTTGCGTGGGGGACCACCTGAGATTTTTCGATGGAATTCCAAGATTTCACTCTAAACCGCGTGCTACTTTGAGGCCTATGACAAGTGAATCTTAGAAAAACTCTCTAATGGTCCACTTCTTCAAGTTTAGGTTCTCTAGGCTGAGGCATTTGATTCCACAACCAGCGAAAAAGTCATGCTCCATTATAGCGGATTGGAAACTTCTCTTTGTTTTGAGTTCATGCTAAAATGTCGGCACTAAGCGATCCCAAATGTCACATCGAAAACATATATTATGATTTGGGGAGCGTAATGTAATTGATCCTACCATCATCTAACCTATCCACCCCTAACTCCTATGTACCTTTCATGTCATCCCCTTCTTGTTTTGATGCGTAGAGTCGACCGCGAAGATTTTTTGATGGAATTCCAAGATTTCACTCTAAACCGCGTGCTACTTTGAGGGCCTATGACAAGTGAATCTTAGAAAAACTCTCCTAATGGTCCACTTCTTCAAGTTTAGGTTCTCTAGGCTAAGGCATTTGATTCCACAACCGCGAAAAAGTCTTGCTCCATTATAGCGGTTGGAAACTTCTCTTTGTTTTGAGTTCATGCTAAAATCGGCACTAGCGATCCCAAATGTCATGTCGAGAAAATATATATTAACAGTTGGGGAGCGTAATGTAATTGATCCTACCATCATCTAACCTATCCACCCCTAACTCCTATGTACCTTTCATATCGTTCCCCTTCTTGTTTTGATGCGTAGGTGGACCGCGAGAGATTTTCGATGGAATTCCAAGATTTCACTCTAAACCGTGCTACTTTGGGGCCTATGACAAGTGAATCTTAGAAAAACTCTCTAATGGTCCACTTCTTCAAGTTTAGGTTCTCTAGGCTGAGGCATTTGATTCCTAACCGCGAAAAAGTCATGCTCCATTATAGCGGATTGGAAACTTCTCTTTGTTTTGAGTTCACGCTAAAATGCGGCACTAGCAATCCCAAATGTCACATCGAAAACATATATTAACAGGTTGGGGAACGTAATGTAATTGATCCTACCATCATCTAACCTATCCACCCCTAACTCCTATGTACCTTTCATGTGGTTCCCCTTCTTGTTTTACGATGCGTAGGTCGACCGCGAGATTTTTAGATGGAATTCCAAGATTTCACTCTAAACCGTGCTACTTTGGGGCCTATGACAAGTGAATCTTAGAAAAACTCTCTAATGGTCCACTTCTTCAAGTTTAGGTTCTTTAGGCTAAGGCATTTGATTCCACAACCCCGAAAAGTCTTGCTCCATTATAGCGGGATTGGAAACTTCTCTTTGTTTTGAGTTCATGCTAAAATCGGCACTAGCGATCCCAAATGTCATGTCGAGAAACATATATTAACAGTTGGGGAGCGTAATGTAATTGATCCTACCATCATCTAACCTATCCACCCTAACTCCTATGTACCTTTCATGTCGTTCCCCTTCTTGTTTTATGCGTAGGTCGACCGCGAGATTTTTTAGATGGAATTCAAGATTTCACTCTAAACCGCGTGCTACTTTGAGGCCTATGACAAGTGAATCTTAGAAAAACTCTCTAATGGTCCACTTCTTCAAGTTTAGGTTCTCTAGGCTTTGAGGCATTTGATTCCACAACCCTTGAAAAAAGTCATGCTCGATTATAGCGGTTGGAAACTTCTCTTTGTTTTGAGTTCACGCTAAAATCGGCACTAGCGATCCCAAATGTCACATCGAAAACATATATTAACAATTGGGGAGCGTAATGTAATTGATCCTACCATCATCTAACCTATCCACCCCTAACTCCTATGTACCTTTCATGTGGTTCCCCTTCTTGTTTTGATGCGTAGGTCGACCGCGAGAGATTTTTCGATGGAATTCAAGATTTCACTCTAAACCGTGCTACTTTGGGGCCTATGACAAGTGAATCTTAGAAAAACTCTCTAATGGTCCACTTCTTCAAGTTTAGGTTCTCTAGGCTGAGGCATTTGATTCCACAACCGCGAAAAGTCATGCTCCATTATAGCGGGATTGGAAACTTCTCTTTGTTTTGAGTTCACGCTAAAATCGGCACTAGCGATCCCAAATGTCACATCGAGAAACATATATTAACAATTGGGGAGCGTAATGTAATTGATCCTACCATCATCTAACCTATCCACCCTAACTCCTATGTACCTTTCATGTCGTTCCCCCCTTCTTGTTTTGATGCGTAGGTCGACCGCGAGAGATTTTCGATGGAATTCCAAGATTTCACTCTAAACCGTGCTACTTTGAGGCCTATGACAAGTGAATCTTAGAAAAACTCTCTAATGGTCCACTTCTTCAAGTTTAGGTTCTCTAGGCTAAGGCATTTGATTCCACAACCGCGAAAAAGTCATGCTCCATTATAGCGGGATTGGAAACTTCTCTTTGTTTTGAGTTCACGCTAAAATCGGCACTAGCGATCCCAAATGTCACATCGAGAAACATATATTAACAGTTGGGGAGCGTAATGTAATTGATCCTACCATCATCTAACCTATCCACCCTAACTCCTATGTACCTTTCATGTGGTTCCCCTTCTTGTTTTGATGCGTAGGTGCGACCGCGAGAGATTTTCGATGGAATTCCAAGATTTCACTCTAAACCGTGCTACTTTGAGGCCTATGACAAGTGAATCTTAGAAAAACTCTCTAATGGTCCACTTCTTCAAGTTTAGGTTCTCTAGGCTAAGGCATTTGATTCCACAACCGCGAAAAAGTCATGCTCGATTATAGCGGGATTGGAAACTTCTCTTTGTTTTGAGTTCATGCTAAAATCGGCACTAGCGATCCCAAATGTCATCGAAAAATATATATTAACAGGTTGGGGAGCGTAATGTAATTGATCCTACCATCATCTAACCTATCCACCCTAACTCCTATGTACCTTTCATGTGGTTCCCCTTCTTGTTTTACGATGCGTAGGTGCGACCGCGAGATTTTCGATGGAATTCCAAGATTTCACTCTAAACCGCGTGCTACTTTGAGGCCTATGACAAGTGAATCTTAGAAAAACTCTCTAATGGTCCACTTCTTCAAGTTTAGGTTCTCTAGGCTGAGGCATTTGATTCCACAACCGAAAAAAGTCATGCTCCATTATAGCGGGATTGGAAACTTCTCTTTGTTTTGAGTTCACGCTAAAATCGGCACTAGCGATCCCAAATGTCACATCGAAAACATATATTAACAATTGGGGAGCGTAATGTAATTGATCCTACCATCATCTAACCTATCCACCCTAACTCCTATGTACCTTTCATGTGGTTCCCCTTCTTGTTTTGATGATGCGTAGGTGCGACCGCGAGATTTTCGATGGAATTCAAGATTTCCTCTAAACCGTGCTACTTTGAGGCCTATGACAAGTGAATCTTAGAAAAACTCTCTAATGGTCCACTTCTTCAAGTTTAGGTTCTCTAGGCTAAGGCATTTGATTCCACAACCCTTGAAAAGTCATGCTCGATTATAGCGGATTGGAAACTTCTCTTTGTTTTGAGTTCACGCTAAAATCGGCACTAGCGATCCCAAATGTCACATCGAGAAACATATATTAAACAATTGGGGAGCGTAATGTAATTGATCCTACCATCATCTAACCTATCCACCCTAACTCCTATGTACCTTTCATGTGGTTCCCCTTCTTGTTTTACGTCATTAGGTGCGACCGCGAGAGATTTTTCGATGGAATTCCAAGATTTCACTCTAAACCGTGCTACTTTGAGGCCTATGACAAGTGAATCTTAGAAAAACTCTCTAATGGTCCACTTCTTCAAGTTTAGGTTCTCTAGGCTTTTGAGGCATTTGATTCCACAACCGCGAAAAAGTCATGCTCGATTATAGCGGGATTGGAAACTTCTCTTTGTTTTGAGTTCACGCTAAAATCGGCACTAGCGATCCCAAATGTCACATCGAAACATATATTAACAGTTGGGGAGCGTAATGTAATTGATCCTACCATCATCTAACCTATCCACCCTAACTCCTATGTACCTTTCATGTGGTTCCCCTTCTTGTTTTGATGCGTAGGTGTCGACCGCGAAGATTTTTCGATGGAATTCCAAGATTTCACTCTAAACCGCGTGCTACTTTGAGGCCTATGACAAGTGAATCTTAGAAAAACTCTCTAATGGTCCACTTCTTCAAGTTTAGGTTCTCTAGGCTGAGGCATTTGATTCCACAACCCTTGAAAAAGTCATGCTCCATTATAGCGGGATTGGAAACTTCTCTTTGTTTTGAGTTCACGCTAAAATCGGCACTAGCGATCCCAAATGTCACATCGAGAAAAATATATATTAACAGGTTGGGGAGCGTAATGTAATTGATCCTACCATCATCTAACCTATCCACCCCTAACTCCTATGTACCTTTCATGTCGTTCCCCCTTCTTGTTTTACGTGCGTAGGTGCGACCGCGAGAGATTTTTTCGATGGAATTCCAAGATTTCACTCTAAACCGTGCTACTTTGAGGCCTATGACAAGTGAATCTTAGAAAAACTCTCTAATGGTCCACTTCTTCAAGTTTAGGTTCTCTAGGCTAAGGCATTTGATTCCACAACCGCGAAAAAGTCTTGCTCGATTATAGCGGGATTGGAAACTTCTCTTTGTTTTGAGTTCACGCTAAAATCGGCACTAGCGATCCCAAATGTCATGTCGAGAAACATATATTAACAGGTTGGGGAGCGTAATGTAATTGATCCTACCATCATCTAACCTATCCACCCTAACTCCTATGTACCTTTCATGTGGTTCCCCTTCTTGTTTTGATGCGTAGGTGCGACCGCGAGAGAGTTTTCGATGGAATTCCAAGATTTCACTCTAAACCGCGTGCTACTTTGAGGCCTATGACAAGTGAATCTTAGAAAAACTCTCTAATGGTCCACTTCTTCAAGTTTAGGTTCTCTAGGCTGAGGCATTTGATTCCACAACCCGCGAAAAAGTCATGCTCCATTATAGCGGATTGGAAACTTCTCTTTGTTTTGAGTTCACGCTAAAATCGGCACTAGCGATCCCAAATGTCACATCGAGAAACATATATTAACGGTTGGGGAGCGTAATGTAATTGATCCTACCATCATCTAACCTATCCACCCCTAACTCCTATGTACCTTTCATGTGGTTCCCCTTCTTGTTTTGATGCGTAGGTGTCGACCGCGAGAGATTTTTCGATGGAATTCAAGATTTCACTCTAAACCGTGCTACTTTGAGGCCTATGACAAGTGAATCTTAGAAAAACTCTCTAATGGTCCACTTCTTCAAGTTTAGGTTCTCTAGGCTGAGGCATTTGATTCCACAACCGCGAAAAGTCATGCTCGATTATAGCGGATTGGAAACTTCTCTTTGTTTTGAGTTCACGCTAAAATCGGCACTAGCGATCCCAAATGTCACATCGAGAAACATATATTAACAGGTTGGGGAGCGTAATGTAATTGATCCTACCATCATCTAACCTATCCACCCCTAACTCCTATGTACCTTTCATGTGGTTCCCCTTCTTGTTTTGATGCGTAGGTCGACCGCGAGAGATTTTTCGATGGAATTCCAAGATTTCACTCTAAACCGCGTGCTACTTTGAGGCCTATGACAAGTGAATCTTAGAAAAACTCTCTAATGGTCCACTTCTTCAAGTTTAGGTTCTCTAGGCTGAGGCATTTGATTCCACAACCCGCGAAAAAGTCATGCTCCATTATAGCGGGATTGGAAACTTCTCTTTGTTTTGAGTTCACGCTAAAATCGGCACTAGCGATCCCAAATGTCACATCGAAATATATATTAACAGTTGGGGAGCGTAATGTAATTGATCCTACCATCATCTAACCTATCCACCCTAACTCCTATGTACCTTTCATGTCGTTCCCCTTCTTGTTTTGATGCGTAGGTCGACCGCGAGAGATTTTTCGATGGAATTCCAAGATTTCACTCTAAACCGCGTGCTACTTTGAGGCCTATGACAAGTGAATCTTAGAAAAACTCTCTAATGGTCCACTTCTTCAAGTTTAGGTTCTCTAGGCTGAGGCATTTGATTCCACAACCCGCGAAAAAGTCATGCTCCATTATAGCGGGATTGGAAACTTCTCTTTGTTTTGAGTTCACGCTAAAATCGGCACTAGCGATCCCAAATGTCACATCGAAACATATATTAACAATTGGGAAGCGTAATGTAATTGATCCTACCATCATCTAACCTATCCACCCTAACTCCTATGTACCTTTCATGTGGTTCCCCTTCTTGTTTTGATGCGTAGGTGCGACCGCGAGAGATTTTCGATGGAATTCCAAGATTTCACTCTAAACACGTGCTACTTTGAGGCCTATGACAAGTGAATCTTAGAAAAACTCTCTAATGGTCCACTTCTTCAAGTTTAGGTTCTCTAGGCTGAGGCATTTGATTCCACAACCGCGAAAAGTCATGCTCGATTATAGCGGATTGGAAACTTCTCTTTGTTTTTTGAGTTCACGCTAAAATCGGCACTAGCGATCCCAAATGTCACATCGAGAAACATATATTAACGGTTGGGGAGCGTAATGTAATTGATCCTACCATCATCTAACCTATCCACCCTAACTCCTATGTACCTTTCATGTGGTTTCCCTTCTTGTTTTGATGCGTAGGTCGACCGCGAGAGATTTTCGATGGAATTCCAAGATTTCACTCTAAACCGCGTGCTACTTTGAGGCCTATGACAAGTGAATCTTAGAAAAACTCTCTAATGGTCCACTTCTTCAAGTTTAGGTTCTCTAGGCTAAGGCATTTGATTCCACAACCGCGAAAAGTCATGCTCCATTATAGCGGATTGGAAACTTCTCTTTGTTTTGAGTTCACGCTAAAATCGGCACTAGCGATCCCAAATGTCACATCGAGAAACATATATTAACAGGTTGGGGAGCGTAATGTAATTGATCCTACCATCATCTAACCTATCCACCCTAACTCCTATGTACCTTTCATGTGGTTTCCCTTCTTGTTTTGATGCGTAGGTCGACCGCGAGAGATTTTCGATGGAATTCCAAGATTTCACTCTAAACCGTGCTACTTTGAGGGCCTATGACAAGTGAATCTTAGAAAAACTCTCTAATGGTCCACTTCTTCAAGTTTAGGTTCTCTAGGCTGAGGCATTTGATTCCACAACCAGCGAAAAAAGTCATGCTCCATTATAGCGGGATTGGAAACTTCTCTTTGTTTTTTGAGTTCACGCTAAAATCGGCACTAGCGATCCCAAATGTCACATCGAGAAACATATATTAACAGTTGGGGAGCGTAATGTAATTGATCCTGTACCATCATCTAACCTATCCACCCCTAACTCCTATGTACCTTTCATGTGGTTCCCCTTCTTGTTTTACGATGCGTAGGTCGACCGCGAGAGATTTTTCGATGGAATTCAAGATTTCACTCTAAACCGTGTGCTACTTTGAGGCCTATGACAAGTGAATCTTAGAAAAACTCTCTAATGGTCCACTTCTTCAAGTTTAGGTTCTCTAGGCTGAGGCATTTGATTCCACAACCGCGAAAAAGTCATGCTCCATTATAGCGGGATTGGAAACTTCTCTTTGTTTTGAGTTCACGCTAAAATCGGCACTAGCGATCCCAAATGTCACATCGAGAAACATATATTAACAGGTTGGGGAGCGTAATGTAATTGATCCTACCATCATCTAACCTATCCACCCTAACTCCTATGTACCTTTCATGTGGTTTCCCTTCTTGTTTTGATGCGTAGGTGCGACCGCGAGAGATTTTCGATGGAATTCCAAGATTTCACTCTAAACCGTGCTACTTTGAGGCCTATGACAAGTGAATCTTAGAAAAACTCTCTAATGGTCCACTTCTTCAAGTTTAGGTTCTCTAGGCTAAGGCATTTGATTCCACAACCGCGAAAAAGTCATGCTCCATTATAGCGGATTGGAAACTTCTCTTTGTTTTTTTGAGTTCACGCTAAAATCGGCACTAGCGATCCCAAATGTCACATCGAGAAACATATATTAACAGGTTGGGGAGCGTAATGTAATTGATCCTACCATCATCTAACCTATCCACCCCTAACTCCTATGTACCTTTCATGTCGTTCCCCTTCTTGTTTTACGTGCGTAGGTGACCCGCGAGAGATTTTTCGATGGAATTCAAGATTTCACTCTAAACACGTGCTACTTTGAGGCCTATGACAAGTGAATCTTAGAAAAACTCTCTAATGGTCCACTTCTTCAAGTTTAGGTTCTCTAGGCTGAGGCATTTGATTCCACAACCCAGCGAAAAAGTCATGCTCGATTATAGCGGGATTGGAAACTTCTCTTTGTTTTTGAGTTCACGCTAAAATCGGCACTAGCGATCCCAAATGTCACATCGAGAAACATATATTAACAGGTTGGGGAGCGTAATGTAATTGATCCTACCATCATCTAACCTATCCACCCTAACTCCTATGTACCTTTCATGTGGTTTCCCCTTCTTGTTTTGATGCGTAGGTGGTCGACCGAGAGATTTTCGATGGAATTCCAAGATTTCACTCTAAACCGTGCTACTTTGAGGCCTATGACAAGTGAATCTTAGAAAAACTCTCTAATGGTCCACTTCTTCAAGTTTAGGTTCTCTAGGCTGAGGCATTTGATTCCACAACCCTTGAAAAAGTCATGCTCCATTATAGCGGGATTGGAAACTTCTCTTTGTTTTGAGTTCACGCTAAAATCGGCACTAGCGATCCCAAATGTCACATCGAGAAACATATATTAACAGTTGGGGAGCGTAATGTAATTGATCCTACCATCATCTAACCTATCCACCCTAACTCCTATGTACCTTTCATGTGGATTCCCCTTCTTGTTTTGATGCGTAGGTGCGACCGCGAGAGATTTTCGATGGAATTCCAAGATTTCACTCTAAACCGTGCTACTTTGAGGCCTATGACAAGTGAATCTTAGAAAAACTCTCTAATGGTCCACTTCTTCAAGTTTAGGTTCTCTAGGCTGAGGCATTTGATTCCACAACCCTTGAAAAAGTCATGCTCCATTATAGCGGATTGGAAACTTCTCTTTGTTTTGAGTTCACGCTAAAATCGGCACTAGCGATCCCAAATGTCACATCGAGAAACATATATTAACAGTTGGGGAGCGTAATGTAATTGATCCTACCATCATCTAACCTATCCACCCTAACTCCTATGTACCTTTCATGTGGTTCCCCTTCTTGTTTTGATGCGTAGGTGCGACCGCGAGAGATTTTTCGATGGAATTCCAAGATTTCACTCTAAACCGCGTGCTACTTTGAGGCCTATGACAAGTGAATCTTAGAAAAACTCTCTAATGGTCCACTTCTTCAAGTTTAGGTTCTCTAGGCTGAGGCATTTGATTCCACAACCCAGCGAAAAAAGTCATGCTCCATTATAGCGGATTGGAAACTTCTCTTTGTTTTGAGTTCACGCTAAAATCGGCACTAGCGATCCCAAATGTCACATCGAGAAACATATATTAACAGGTTGGGGAGCGTAATGTAATTGATCCTACCATCATCTAACCTATCCACCCTAACTCCTATGTACCTTTCATGTGGTTTCCCCTTCTTGTTTTGATGCGTAGGTCGACCGCGAGAGATTTTCGATGGAATTCCAAGATTTCACTCTAAACCGTGCTACTTTGAGGCCTATGACAAGTGAATCTTAGAAAAACTCTCTAATGGTCCACTTCTTCAAGTTTAGGTTCTCTAGGCTGAGGCATTTGATTCCACAACCCGCGAAAAGTCATGCTCCATTATAGCGGGATTGGAAACTTCTCTTTGTTTTGAGTTCACGCTAAAATGCGGCACTAGCGATCCCAAATGTCACATCGAGAAACATATATTAACAGTTGGGGAGCGTAATGTAATTGATCCTACCATCATCTAACCTATCCACCCTAACTCCTATGTACCTTTCATGTGGTTCCCCTTCTTGTTTTGATGCGTAGGTCGACCGCGAGAGATTTTCGATGGAATTCCAAGATTTCACTCTAAACCGTGCTACTTTGAGGCCTATGACAAGTGAATCTTAGAAAAACTCTCTAATGGTCCACTTCTTCAAGTTTAGGTTCTCTAGGCTGAGGCATTTGATTCCACAACCCGCGAAAAGTCATGCTCGATTATAGCGGGATTGGAAACTTCTCTTTGTTTTTTGAGTTCACGCTAAAATCGGCACTAGCGATCCCAAATGTCACATCGAGAAACATATATTAACAGTTGGGGAGCGTAATGTAATTGATCCTACCATCATCTAACCTATCCACCCCTAACTCCTATGTACCTTTCATGTGGTTCCCCTTCTTGTTTTGATGCGTAGGTCGACCGCGAGAGATTTTTCGATGGAATTCCAAGATTTCACTCTAAACCGTGCTACTTTGAGGCCTATGACAAGTGAATCTTAGAAAAACTCTCTAATGGTCCACTTCTTCAAGTTTAGGTTCTCTAGGCTTGAGGCATTTGATTCCACAACCCGCGAAAAGTCATGCTCCATTATAGCGGGATTGGAAACTTCTCTTTGTTTTGAGTTCACGCTAAAATCGGCACTAGCGATCCCAAATGTCACATCGAGAAACATATATTAACAATTGGGGAGCGTAATGTAATTGATCCTACCATCATCTAACCTATCCACCCCTAACTCCTATGTACCTTTCATGTGGTTCCCCTTCTTGTTTTGATGCGTAGGTCGACCGCGAGAGATTTTCGATGGAATTCAAGATTTCACTCTAAACACGTGCTACTTTGAGGCCTATGACAAGTGAATCTTAGAAAAACTCTCTAATGGTCCACTTCTTCAAGTTTAGGTTCTCTAGGCTGAGGCATTTGATTCCACAACCCGCGAAAAAGTCATGCTCCATTATAGCGGGATTGGAAACTTCTCTTTGTTTTGAGTTCACGCTAAAATCGGCACTAGCGATCCCAAATGTCACATCGAAAAACATATATTAACAGGTTGGGGAGCGTAATGTAATTGATCCTACCATCATCTAACCTATCCACCCTAACTCCTATGTACCTTTCATGTGGTTCCCCTTCTTGTTTTTTGATGCGTAGGTGCGACCGCGAGAGATTTTTCGATGGAATTCCAAGATTTCACTCTAAACCGTGCTACTTTGAGGCCTATGACAAGTGAATCTTAGAAAAACTCTCTAATGGTCCACTTCTTCAAGTTTAGGTTCTCTAGGCTGAGGCATTTGATTCCACAACCCGCGAAAAAGTCATGCTCGATTATAGCGGGATTGGAAACTTCTCTTTGTTTTGAGTTCACGCTAAAATCGGCACTAGCGATCCCAAATGTCACATCGAGAAACATATATTAACAATTGGGGAGCGTAATGTAATTGATCCTACCATCATCTAACCTATCCACCCCTAACTCCTATGTACCTTTCATGTGGTTCCCCTTCTTGTTTTGATGCGTAGGTGCGACCGCGAGAGATTTTTCGATGGAATTCCAAGATTTCACTCTAAACACGTGCTACTTTGAGGCCTATGACAAGTGAATCTTAGAAAAACTCTCTAATGGTCCACTTCTTCAAGTTTAGGTTCTCTAGGCTGAGGCATTTGATTCCACAACCGCGAAAAAGTCATGCTCGATTATAGCGGATTGGAAACTTCTCTTTGTTTTTTGAGTTCACGCTAAAATCGGCACTAGCGATCCCAAATGTCACATCGAGAAACATATATTAACAGGTTGGGGAGCGTAATGTAATTGATCCTACCATCATCTAACCTATCCACCCTAACTCCTATGTACCTTTCATGTGGATTCCCCTTCTTGTTTTGATGCGTAGGTCGACCGCGAGAGATTTTCGATGGAATTCCAAGATTTCACTCTAAACCGCGTGCTACTTTGAGGCCTATGACAAGTGAATCTTAGAAAAACTCTCTAATGGTCCACTTCTTCAAGTTTAGGTTCTCTAGGCTGAGGCATTTGATTCCACAACCCGCGAAAAAGTCATGCTCGATTATAGCGGGATTGGAAACTTCTCTTTGTTTTGAGTTCACGCTAAAATCGGCACTAGCGATCCCAAATGTCACATCGAGAAACATATATTAACAGTTGGGGAGCGTAATGTAATTGATCCTACCATCATCTAACCTATCCACCCTAACTCCTATGTACCTTTCATGTGGTTCCCCTTCTTGTTTTTTGATGCGTAGGTGCGACCGCGAGAGATTTTTCGATGGAATTCCAAGATTTCACTCTAAACACGTGCTACTTTGAGGCCTATGACAAGTGAATCTTAGAAAAACTCTCTAATGGTCCACTTCTTCAAGTTTAGGTTCTCTAGGCTGAGGCATTTGATTCCACAACCGCGAAAAAAGTCATGCTTTCGATTATAGCGGGATTGGAAACTTCTCTTTGTTTTGAGTTCACGCTAAAATCGGCACTAGCGATCCCAAATGTCACATCGAGAAACATATATTAACAATTTGGGAGCGTAATGTAATTGATCCTACCATCATCTAACCTATCCACCCTAACTCCTATGTACCTTTCATGTGGTTCCCCTTCTTGTTTTACGTGCGTAGGTGCGACCACGAGAGATTTTTCGATGGAATTCAAGATTTCACTCTAAACCGTGCTACTTTGAGGCCTATGACAAGTGAATCTTAGAAAAACTCTCTAATGGTCCACTTCTTCAAGTTTAGGTTCTCTAGGCTGAGGCATTTGATTCCACAACCGCGAAAAAGTCATGCTTTCGATTATAGCGGGATTGGAAACTTCTCTTTGTTTTGAGTTCACGCTAAAATGTCGGCACTAGCGATCCCAAATGTCACATCGAGAAACATATATTAACAGTTGGGGAGCGTAATGTAATTGATCCTACCATCATCTAACCTATCCACCCTAACTCCTATGTACCTTTCATGTGGTTCCCCTTCTTGTTTTACGATGCGTAGGTGCGACCGCGAGATTTTTTCGATGGAATTCCAAGATTTCACTCTAAACCGCGTGCTACTTTGAGGCCTATGACAAGTGAATCTTAGAAAAACTCTCTAATGGTCCACTTCTTCAAGTTTAGGTTCTCTAGGCTTTTGAGGCATTTGATTCCACAACCGCGAAAAAGTCATGCTCCATTATAGCGGGATTGGAAACTTCTCTTTGTTTTGAGTTCACGCTAAAATCGGCACTAGCGATCCCAAATGTCACATCGAGAAACATATATTAACAGTTGGGGAGCGTAATGTAATTGATCCTACCATCATCTAACCTATCCACCCTAACTCCTATGTACCTTTCATGTGGTTCCCCTTCTTGTTTTTTGCGTAGGTGCGACCGCGAGAGATTTTTCGATGGAATTCCAAGATTTCACTCTAAACCGCGTGCTACTTTGAGGCCTATGACAAGTGAATCTTAGAAAAACTCTCTAATGGTCCACTTCTTCAAGTTTAGGTTCTCTAGGCTGAGGCATTTGATTCCACAACCGCGAAAAAGTCATGCTCCATTATAGCGGATTGGAAACTTCTCTTTGTTTTGAGTTCACGCTAAAATCGGCACTAGCGATCCCAAATGTCACATCGAGAAACATATATTAACAGGTTGGGGAGCGTAATGTAATTGATCCTACCATCATCTAACCTATCCACCCTAACTCCTATGTACCTTTCATGTGGTTCCCCTTCTTGTTTTGATGCGTGGAGGTCGACCGCGAGAGATTTTTTCGATGGAATTCCAAGATTTCACTCTAAACCGTGCTACTTTGAGGCCTATGACAAGTGAATCTTAGAAAAACTCTCTAATGGTCCACTTCTTCAAGTTTAGGTTCTCTAGGCTGAGGCATTTGATTCCACAACCGCGAAAAAAAAGTCATGCTCCGATTATAGCGGGATTGGAAACTTCTCTTTGTTTTGAGTTCACGCTAAAATGCGGCACTAGCGATCCCAAATGTCACATCGAGAAACATATATTAACAGGTTGGGGAGCGTAATGTAATTGATCCTACCATCATCTAACCTATCCACCCCTAACTCCTATGTACCTTTCATGTGGTTCCCCTTCTTGTTTTGATGCGTAGGTCGACCGCGAGAGATTTTTCGATGGAATTCCAAGATTTCACTCTAAACCGTGCTACTTTGAGGCCTATGACAAGTGAATCTTAGAAAAACTCTCTAATGGTCCACTTCTTCAAGTTTAGGTTCTCTAGGCTGAGGCATTTGATTCCACAACCCGCGAAAAAGTCATGCTCGATTATAGCGGGATTGGAAACTTCTCTTTGTTTTGAGTTCACGCTAAAATCGGCACTAGCGATCCCAAATGTCACATCGAAACATATATTAACAGTTGGGGGAGCGTAATGTAATTGATCCTACCATCATCTAACCTATCCACCCCTAACTCCTATGTACCTTTCATGTGGTTCCCCTTCTTGTTTTGATGCGTAGGTGCGACCGCGAGAGATTTTTCGATGGAATTCCAAGATTTCACTCTAAACCGCGTGCTACTTTGAGGCCTATGACAAGTGAATCTTAGAAAAACTCTCTAATGGTCCACTTCTTCAAGTTTAGGTTCTCTAGGCTGAGGCATTTGATTCCACAACCGCGAAAAGTCATGCTCGATTATAGCGGATTGGAAACTTCTCTTTGTTTTGAGTTCACGCTAAAATCGGCACTAGCGATCCCAAATGTCACATCGAAAACATATATTAACAGGTTGGGGAGCGTAATGTAATTGATCCTACCATCATCTAACCTATCCACCCCTAACTCCTATGTACCTTTCATGTGGATTCCCCTTCTTGTTTTGATGCGTAGGTCGACCGCGAGAGATTTTCGATGGAATTCAAGATTTCACTCTAAACCGCGTGCTACTTTGAGGCCTATGACAAGTGAATCTTAGAAAAACTCTCTAATGGTCCACTTCTTCAAGTTTAGGTTCTCTAGGGCTGAGGCATTTGATTCCACAACCGCGAAAAGTCATGCTCCATTATAGCGGGATTGGAAACTTCTCTTTGTTTTTTGAGTTCACGCTAAAATGGGCACTAGCGATCCCAAATGTCACATCGAGAAACATATATTAACAGGTTGGGGAGCGTAATGTAATTGATCCTACCATCATCTAACCTATCCACCCTAACTCCTATGTACCTTTCATGTGGTTCCCCTTCTTGTTTTGATGCGTAGGTCGACCGCGAGAGATTTTCGATGGAATTCCAAGATTTCACTCTAAACCGTGTGCTACTTTGAGGCCTATGACAAGTGAATCTTAGAAAAACTCTCTAATGGTCCACTTCTTCAAGTTTAGGTTCTCTAGGCTGAGGCATTTGATTCCACAACCAAAAGTCATGCTCGATTATAGCGGATTGGAAACTTCTCTTTGTTTTGAGTTCACGCTAAAATCGGCACTAGCGATCCCAAATGTCACATCGAGAAACATATATTAACAGTTGGGGAGCGTAATGTAATTGATCCTACCATCATCTAACCTATCCACCCTAACTCCTATGTACCTTTCATGTCGTTCCCCTTCTTGTTTTGATGCGTAGGTCGACCCGCGAGATTTTTCGATGGAATTCCAAGATTTCACTCTAAACCGTGCTACTTTGAGGCCTATGACAAGTGAATCTTAGAAAAACTCTCTAATGGTCCACTTCTTCAAGTTTAGGTTCTCTAGGCTGAGGCATTTGATTCCAACCCGCGAAAAAGTCATGCTCCATTATAGCGGGATTGGAAACTTCTCTTTGTTTTGAGTTCACGCTAAAATCGGGCACTAGCGATCCCAAATGTCACATCGAGAAACATATATTAACGGTTGGGGAGCGTAATGTAATTGATCCTACCATCATCTAACCTATCCACCCCTAACTCCTATGTACCTTTCATGTCGTTCCCCTTCTTGTTTTGATGCGTAGGTGCGACCGCGAGAGATTTTTCGATGGAATTCCAAGATTTCACTCTAAACCGTGCTACTTTGGGGCCTATGACAAGTGAATCTTAGAAAAACTCTCTAATGGTCCACTTCTTCAAGTTTAGGTTCTCTAGGCTAAGGCATTTGATTCCACAACCCTTGAAAAAGTCTTGCTCGATTATAGCGGATTGGAAACTTCTCTTTGTTTTGAGTTCATGCTAAAATGCGGCACTAGCGATCCCAAATGTCATGTCGAGAAACATATATTAACGGTTGGGGAGCGTAATGTAATTGATCCTACCATCATCTAACCTATCCACCCTAACTCCTATGTACCTTTCATGTGGTTTCCCCTTCTTGTTTTGATGCGTAGGTCGACCGCGAGAGATTTTTTCGATGGAATTCCAAGATTTCACTCTAAACCGTGCTACTTTGAGGCCTATGACAAGTGAATCTTAGAAAAACTCTCTAATGGTCCACTTCTTCAAGTTTAGGTTCTCTAGGCTGAGGCATTTGATTCCACAACCGCGAAAAAGTCATGCTCGATTATAGCGGATTGGAAACTTCTCTTTGTTTTTTGAGTTCACGCTAAAATCGGCACTAGCGATCCCAAATGTCACATCGAAAATATATATTAACAATTGGGGAGCGTAATGTAATTGATCCTACCATCATCTAACCTATCCACCCTAACTCCTATGTACCTTTCATGTCGTTCCCCTTCTTGTTTTGATGCGTAGGTCGACCGCGAGAGATTTTCGATGGAATTCCAAGATTTCACTCTAAACCGTGCTACTTTGAGGCCTATGACAAGTGAATCTTAGAAAAACTCTCTAATGGTCCACTTCTTCAAGTTTAGGTTCTCTAGGCTGAGGCATTTGATTCCACAACCGCGAAAAGTCATGCTCGATTATAGCGGGATTGGAAACTTCTCTTTGTTTTGAGTTCACGCTAAAATCGGCACTAGCGATCCCAAATGTCACATCGAGAAACATATATTAACAGTTGGGGAGCGTAATGTAATTGATCCTACCATCATCTAACCTATCCACCCCTAACTCCTATGTACCTTTCATGTCGTTCCCCTTCTTGTTTTGATGCGTAGGTCGACCGCGAGAGATTTTCGATGGAATTCCAAGATTTCACTCTAAACACGTGCTACTTTGAGGCCTATGACAAGTGAATCTTAGAAAAACTCTCTAATGGTCCACTTCTTCAAGTTTAGGTTCTCTAGGCTGAGGCATTTGATTCCACAACCGCGAAAAGTCATGCTCGATTATAGCGGGATTGGAAACTTCTCTTTGTTTTGAGTTCACGCTAAAATCGGCACTAGCGATCCCAAATGTCACATCGAAAACATATATTAACGGTTGGGGAGCGTAATGTAATTGATCCTACCATCATCTAACCTATCCACCCTAACTCCTATGTACCTTTCATGTCGTTCCCCTTCTTGTTTTTTTGATGCGTAGGTCGACCCGATTTTCGATGGAATTCCAAGATTTCACTCTAAACACGTGCTACTTTGAGGCCTATGACAAGTGAATCTTAGAAAAACTCTCTAATGGTCCACTTCTTCAAGTTTAGGTTCTCTAGGCTGAGGCATTTGATTCCACAACCGCGAAAAGTCATGCTCCATTATAGCGGATTGGAAACTTCTCTTTGTTTTTTGAGTTCACGCTAAAATCGGCACTAGCGATCCCAAATGTCACATCGAAAACATATATTAACAGTTGGGGAGCGTAATGTAATTGATCCTACCATCATCTAACCTATCCACCCCTAACTCCTATGTACCTTTCATGTCGTTCCCCTTCTTGTTTTTACGATGCGTAGGTCGACCGCGAGAGATTTTCGATGGAATTCCAAGATTTCACTCTAAACCGTGCTACTTTGAGGCCTATGACAAGTGAATCTTAGAAAAACTCTCTAATGGTCCACTTCTTCAAGTTTAGGTTCTCTAGGCTGAGGCATTTGATTCCACAACCCCGCGAAAAAGTCATGCTCGATTATAGCGGGATTGGAAACTTCTCTTTGTTTTGAGTTCACGCTAAAATCGGCACTAGCGATCCCAAATGTCACATCGAAAACATATATTAACAGGTTGGGGAGCGTAATGTAATTGATCCTACCATCATCTAACCTATCCACCCTAACTCCTATGTACCTTTCATGTCGTTCCCCTTCTTGTTTTGATGCGTAGGTCGACCGCGAGAGATTTTTTCGATGGAATTCCAAGATTTCACTCTAAACACGTGCTACTTTGAGGCCTATGACAAGTGAATCTTAGAAAAACTCTCTAATGGTCCACTTCTTCAAGTTTAGGTTCTCTAGGCTGAGGCATTTGATTCCACAACCGCGAAAAAGTCATGCTCGATTATAGCGGATTGGAAACTTCTCTTTGTTTTTTTTCAGTTCACGCTAAAATCGGCACTAGCGATCCCAAATGTCACATCGAGAAACATATATTAACAGGTTGGGGAGCGTAATGTAATTGATCCTACCATCATCTAACCTATCCACCCTAACTCCTATGTACCTTTCATGTCGTTCCCCTTCTTGTTTTGATGCGTGGGGTCGACCGCGAGAGATTTTTCGATGGAATTCCAAGATTTCACTCTAAACCGCGTGCTACTTTGAGGCCTATGACAAGTGAATCTTAGAAAAACTCTCTAATGGTCCACTTCTTCAAGTTTAGGTTCTCTAGGCTGAGGCATTTGATTCCACAACCGCGAAAAAAGTCATGCTCCGATTATAGCGGGATTGGAAACTTCTCTTTGTTTTGAGTTCACGCTAAAATCGGCACTAGCGATCCCAAATGTCACATCGAAACATATATTAACAGGTTGGGGAGCGTAATGTAATTGATCCTACCATCATCTAACCTATCCACCCTAACTCCTATGTACCTTTCATGTGGTTCCCCTTCTTGTTTTGATGCGTAGGTCGACCGCGAGAGATTTTCGATGGAATTCCAAGATTTCACTCTAAACACGTGCTACTTTGAGGCCTATGACAAGTGAATCTTAGAAAAACTCTCTAATGGTCCACTTCTTCAAGTTTAGGTTCTCTAGGCTGAGGCATTTGATTCCACAACCCGCGAAAAAGTCATGCTCCATTATAGCGGATTGGAAACTTCTCTTTGTTTTGAGTTCACGCTAAAATCGGCACTAGCGATCCCAAATGTCACATCGAGAAACATATATTAACAATTGGGGAGCGTAATGTAATTGATCCTACCATCATCTAACCTATCCACCCTAACTCCTATGTACCTTTCATGTTGTTCCCCTTCTTGTTTTGATGCGTAGGTGGACCGCGAAGATTTTCGATGGAATTCCAAGATTTCACTCTAAACCGTGCTACTTTGAGGCCTATGACAAGTGAATCTTAGAAAAACTCTCTAATGGTCCACTTCTTCAAGTTTAGGTTCTCTAGGCTTTTGGCATTTGATTCCACAACCCGCGAAAAAGTCATGCTCGATTATAGCGGGATTGGAAACTTCTCTTTGTTTTGAGTTCACGCTAAAATCGGCACTAGCGATCCCAAATGTCACATCGAAAACATATATTAACAATTGGGGAACGTAATGTAATTGATCCTACCATCATCTAACCTATCCACCCCTAACTCCTATGTACCTTTCATGTGGTTCCCCTTCTTGTTTTGATGCGTGGAGGTCGACCACGAAGAGATTTTCGATGGAATTCAAGATTTCACTCTAAACCGCGTGCTACTTTGAGGCCTATGACAAGTGAATCTTAGAAAAACTCTCTAATGGTCCACTTCTTCAAGTTTAGGTTCTCTAGGCTGAGGCATTTGATTCCACAACCGCGAAAAAAGTCATGCTCCATTATAGCGGATTGGAAACTTCTCTTTGTTTTTGAGTTCACGCTAAAATCGGCACTAGCGATCCCAAATGTCACATCGAGAAACATATATTAACAATTTGGGAGCGTAATGTAATTGATCCTACCATCATCTAACCTATCCACCCTAACTCCTATGTACCTTTCATGTCGTTCCCCTTCTTGTTTTGATGCGTAGGTCGACCGCGAGATTTTTCGATGGAATTCCAAGATTTCACTCTAAACCGCGTGCTACTTTGAGGCCTATGACAAGTGAATCTTAGAAAAACTCTCTAATGGTCCACTTCTTCAAGTTTAGGTTCTTTAGGCTAAGGCATTTGATTCCACAACCCATGAAAAAGTCTTGCTCCATTATAGCGGATTGGAAACTTCTCTTTGTTTTTGAGTTCATGCTAAAATCGGCACTAGCGATCCCAAATGTCATGTCGAGAAACATATATTAACAGTTGGGGAGCGTAATGTAATTGATCCTACCATCATCTAACCTATCCACCCCTAACTCCTATGTACCTTTCATGTGGTTTCCCCTTCTTGTTTTACGATGCGTAGGTCGACCGCGAGATTTTCGATGGAATTCAAGATTTCACTCTAAACCGCGTGCTACTTTGAGGCCTATGACAAGCGAATCTTAGAAAAACTCTCTAATGGTCCACTTCTTCAAGTTTAGGTTCTCTAGGCTTTTGAGGCATTTGATTCCCACAACCCAGCGAAAAAGTCATGCTTTCGATTATAGCGGGATTGGAAACTTCTCTTTGTTTTGAGTTCACGCTAAAATCGGCACTAGCGGTCCCAAATGTCACATCGAAAAATATATATTAACGGTTGGGGAGCGTAATGTAATTGATCCTACCATCATCTAACCTATCCACCCTAACTCCTATGTACCTTTCATGTGTTCCCCTTCTTGTTTTGATGCGTAGGTCGACCGCGAGAGATTTTCGATGGAATTCCAAGATTTCACTCTAAACCGCGTGCTACTTTGAGGCCTATGACAAGTGAATCTTAGAAAAACTCTCTAATGGTCCACTTCTTCAAGTTTAGGTTCTCTAGGCTGAGGCATTTGATTCCACAACCCGCGAAAAAAGTCATGCTCCATTATAGCGGATTGGAAACTTCTCTTTGTTTTGAGTTCACGCTAAAATCGTCGGCACTAGCGATCCCAAATGTCACATCGAGGAAACATATATTAACAGTTGGGGAGCGTAATGTAATTGATCCTACCATCATCTAACCTATCCACCCCTAACTCCTATGTACCTTTCATGTCGTTCCCCTTCTTGTTTTGATGCGTAGGTCGACCGCGAAGATTTTTAGATGGAATTCCAAGATTTCACTCTAAACCGCGTGCT
>JADLZK010005059.1:0-175745 GCA_015847255.1 Hyparrhenia diplandra | reverse complement strand
AACACATGGGTACCCGCGACGGTTCAAAACCAGATTCCCAGCGAAAACCCAAATCCCCCTGGCGGCGAGCTGACCGGCGATGCGTCCGCCGGTGCCGAAGGCCCCCTCCGCCGCTTCCTCGTCCTCCTACGGCCACCGCGAGCCCCGCCCGGAGAACCCTCTCCTCCTCCTCCCCTCCTCTCGCACCACCAAACTCTCCCTCGGCTGCCCCCTCCTCGACCGCCTCCTCTCCGGCGGCCTCCCCGCCGCCTCCGTTACCGAGATAACCGGCGAGTCTGCCACTGGCAAGACCCAGCTCTGCCTCCAGCTCGCCCTCCTGGCGCCCCAATCCCCGCTCTCCGCCTCCTCCCTCTTCCTCCACTCCGACCTTCCCTTCCCCTTCACCGCCTCCGCCGCCTCGCCCCCAAATCCCGCCCCGATATCCTCGACCACGTCCTCGTCGCCGCCGCGCACTCCCCCGCCGACCTCCTCGCCCTCCTCGCCCGCGCCCAGCGCCTGCTCGCCAACCCCGGCCGCTCTCCGCACCGCCTCCCCATCCGCCTCATCCTCCTCGACTCCATCGCCTCCCCTCTTCCGCGCCGACGACGACGCCTCCCCGCCGACCTCAGGCGCCGCTCCGCGCTCTTCTTCCAGATATCGGCCAAGCTCAAGGAGCTGGCGTACAGGCACCAGTGCGTGGTGGTGGTGACCAACCAGGTGGTGGACGTCGTGGAGCGGGACGCCGGGAACACCGTGGCGTGGTCGTCGGGGCGCCGTGTGAGCCCGGCGCTCGGGATCGCCTGGGCCAACTGCGTCAACACGCGCCTGTTCCTGACGCGGGAGGTGGACGGGGATGGCGCCAGCGGGAGCGCAAGGAGGCAGATGAAAGTGGCATTCGCGCCGCACCTGCCGGAGCGGTCGTGCGAGTTTGTGATACGGAGGGACGGCGTCTTTGGCGTCGAGCCGGCGGAGAGGTAGGGGCTCCTCTTGTACATCTCCTGTCATCACTCGTTACAGAAGAAGTGCGTGACCATAACATGTTTGATGAAATGTCCCTGTTGGTAGTTGGATTTCACACATCCGTTTTAGTTGTACTTCAATTGTTAAGAATGGATTTGAAACCAATCAAGCCATGTATGTAAACTAGACGTGTCACAACACAATGTACAAGTGATCCAACCTTTCTGGGGACAGAGGTTTTGTAACAATCATCGTGGCTATTTTCAAAGTCTGAAAATCAAAAACTGAGTTCTGTCTTCGTGGATGCTCCTAAACTGAAGTTTGGTAGCTTGTAGATTTATGGACTAATGTGATTGATGCTTTTCAATGAAAGATAGTGAAATTTTAGTTATGATCCATTTGCCATGCCAATATGGAGTTATGGACCCTACTGTTGATTTGTAGCTGATGCAGTATACAGTATGCAATCAAGTCAATCATCAACCTTAAACTTCAATTGCAGACTGTCCTGGTCCTTATGAATTATGATGCTACTGAAAGTAATATGCTATCAGAACATGTGGACTAGTTTGCAGCTGAACTTTCTCTGGCTTGCGTTTACTAAAACATCGTATATGGAGTAGTGATTTGCATACTTGTGTTGGGCTGAATTGTGGCCCGTGGAGATTAGGAAGATCCCTGTGGTAATAGTTGTAACTTGCTTGGTGAATCCCCTTTTTCCCTTTATTTATTGAACAACTGGTTCTATATTTTGGTACATTGGTAGAATAAAAATATGATTCATCAATTATGAACTTGAGCTCTATTTATATATCACATGACTGTTTTAGGCTTTTAGCCATTGCTAGGTGGGCTAATTAGGCTAAGGTTCTTGTGGAGATTATATATCCATTGGATAGCCAAGCAATACTTTATGGAAGTTCTCTTATTTTATAGAAATTAACAATAAAGAATGGATAGAGCCAAGCAACCAATTCACAGAAGTAGATGGTCTACCGTCAACCATCACCATTGCATTATTAAGCTATACAAGCTTTCAGGTCAAACCTGCTTTGGTTAGGTTGATCATGACAACCATGCAACTTGTATTCTTCCCAAGCCATCTTATAGGGCAGCATCCATCTAAATGCCTAGGAAGGCTTTCAATAAATGACAGGTTAGCATTGTGTACAACTTTGCCTGATCTCCTCCAATATGGCAAGCAAAGTACCATGCGGAAGTAGAACACATCAAGCAACAGTTCAGAGTGTGAGCATATACAAAGTGCCTACAAAGTTAGCAGAGTAGAAAGGCTCAAAGTAACCAACACAATCAATCATCTTGTCATGGGCCGATCCCCGGCCCTGAGTGCTGTGACAAGCGAGGACCAAAGGAGGGCCGGGGCCAGCAAAAGCCTGGGCCAAAGCAGCCTCCTCCTCCTTGAAGATATCTGGAATAGAGAAGAATCTTGAATAGAAATAGATAAGGATAAAAATAAAAGTAAATAGAGATTATTTAGGAAAGGAGAGTCCAAATCTATAAGGATTCTATCTATAGATTGCTTGGAGATCAAGTCCCTTAAGGACTATAAATATAGGTAGGGGTCATGTACTCATTATAATCATTGGACACAGCTTTGCCTGGCCAATATGGCGATTTGGGCTGGAGCTTTATGCTTGTCAACACAGTATGTGTGTAGAGTCTTGATCCTCAAAAACTCTGATTAAAATATTCCAATGTTGATGCTTGTGTCCGACTTTGTCCAAAGCAAGGGCAGCCCAACTATTCTATCAAACAACTGGTATGTATTCCCTCTGCCCCAAACTATAGGTTGTTTTTGCTTTTTAAGGTACATAACTTATGTTGTCCTATAATTTGAAAGGGAGGGAGTATTTCTTTATGGCACTTTGACTGGAAAATAAACAGTACTGTTGCTAAAATAAATAAAAAACTCTTTGTGGCCACTGACATGATGTTAAACAGTTATGATAGCTTTCCTGGCTTAGTGACTATTCATGGTTTCTGTAATTAGGTTGGGTACTTAAACACCATTCAAGCCTGCTTTCTTTTATTGCTACTTTGCTAGGAAATTTGACACGCTTTCCTCAAATTTATAATTTTATTAGTGGCTGTGTAAACATTTTCTCAGTATGGTGTAGCAAATAATTTTGTTTTTTATTTTTGGTGATAAGATGGCTGTTGCTCTGCCTATGCACTGTAGAAGTTTGAAAAAAATAGAGTGTAAGACCAGACAAGGAAGAAAAATCGAAACTGAAACAAAAGAAAGAAGAGAAAAACACCAGCCCAGTGAAGCCAAGAGCGCTCCTGGCTGAAATTCTTTACGGAGGTCTTGGTTGTGCCCAGTTTTATAGTTGTTGATGTTTTGCTGGATGAGGTTGTCAGTTTGTGCTGGCGTTAGAGCCTTATTGTTGAAAAATTGCCAGCAACGCATAACTGGCTGTCTGGTTCACTTACCAGTGTGGTTACATAAGAGAAGTTTCACACAATCCAATACTTGGCCGCATAACTGGGAACACGGAGTTTGCTTAAAATATGCCACATTAAGGAATAATAATGGTGAATCTGAAGTTTATGACAGCACTCAGTTTAATTGTAATGCTAGAATGGACCTCACTATTTAATGGGGAATGTTTGTTCTGCAGTTTTGTCAAATTGTGATTACATCAAGGTTACTCAGCTGAAACCGTACTGAGAGGAGCTGTACGGATCAACCGTGATCTCCAGAGGATCAAAGATGTGACTTGGTGATGTTGGAAACAGTTTTGCTGCGGTGGTTCTCGGTGCACATCGCGTGTTTATATTACAGAATGTGTACATATTGCATAGAAGGTCTTGTAGGTAACACATAATCTATGGCGAATGAAAGGGAGCGAGATGTGAGGCAGTAGTTTCGTGTTATGTCACAGGAAATTCTAAGCTGTTACGAGGCTGGATAGGATTAAAGTTACATGACATAAGTATATATATATGTATAGGCAGGGGATCCATAGATATTAATTATTTCTTTTGGACTTTTGGTTGTCTATGAAGAATAATGTTACTTAAACAATAGTACCTAGTAACAAAAATAATACTATTGTAAGTATATAAGTATATACATGATTAAATTCACAGATCATTTATAAAATATAAAGAATAGTGTTTTAAGTTTTCTGGGTGAGTTCCATCAACAACAGTTCAGTAAATCAGTCATGTCTCCAGTGCCAAATATCCAACAAAGGAGTTCTTTATATGGATAGAAAGGTTATAAAATTATCTACAACTTTTATTTGGAGCACTCTTCTATATTATGTCATCACATTAGTCAAAAACAGAGGGTAACTAAGACTGCTCAGAATTCTAGATAGCATAGAAATGTCAACTTGTAACAGTTATATCACCCAAACTAGAACATATAAAAAGGTGATTCTTGTGTCTAGAGAAAGATAAAAAAAAAAAAAGCTACTGTTTTACTTATAATTTGCATGATTTTAGATGTGTGGAATTATTTAAGCAAAAAGATGAAGATAGATTGGTCTGAAAGACCGAACTAAAAGAACAGGATATATCCAACCCAACCCAAACTATTCACTCCCTCCGTTTCAAAATAATTGCTGCTTTCAGTTCCTGAGAAATAACTTTAATTAAATATATTAAAAGATATAAATATTCATGTTACATAATTAGTATGATTGAAAAGATCTGTGAATCTAGGTTTTTAACAAATTTATTTGGAGGTACAAATATTACACATATTTTCTACAATCGAAGTTAAAACTTATGGAATAGAGACTGAAAACAAAAGTTAATTTAGGATGGAGAGAGTATTCATTAACCTTAAACCCTTTACTGAGGGATTGGTGGACATGCCCACAATATCCTAGCACCCATCACAAACGTCCAACTCAAACATAATCATAATCATAATCATAATCATAATCATAGTCATAGTCAAAACCATCTAAGCACACAAAAGTTGGGCACACACTAGAGTTGACTCGTGCTACTAGAATTTTTATTACATTGAAGGGACATCCAACTTCTATGGTGAAAAGGCATGGGGCATCCTCCCATAGATGTTGGGAATCTTGAGACGTCCTCTGTAACCATCTGCTTGCTCATGGGTTCTCGCTTGTGCGTCTTCTTTTTATCTCTTGATCAGCTCCCCCACAAGAACCTCGTTTTGTTGCATCAACTCATGAGCAAAGCGCATGATCACTTCAGTGGTTGGATCAAGGCCATGAGGCTCCATCATAGCCCATTCGTTCCCATGGTACAGAGGATGGAATCGGAATCGGTCTTCCCCCATATCCTCAAAGTGTCGATCATTGAGGTCCATGTTATCCATCGTAGTAGGATGGCTAGCTGCATGGTTGTGGATGGAGTCCACCCATTGAGCTTGCTTGTCTTTGTCCTAGACAGTGATATACACCATCGTCTTCTAGTAGGTACTAGGTAGCCTCTAGGGGTGCCTATTCTCCTCACAGTAATTTTCCATAGAGTCATGCCGGCTAGGCTAGTAGGTCTAAAGCGTCCACATAAGATGGAAATGAAAGTAGTCTGTGTCATTTCCCTGCTTGGATCAAAACCCCTAGTTCCATCTCATGGGTAGCGCCTCCACCTTTCCTGGAACATCTTTGGATGACTTAGGGGCGCCATGCTCAAACTTATTCCTCAAGGGCGACAACTTACTCATGGTGGTTCTCTGTTGGAACCTCCTCCACTTGTCTGTCATCATCCTCCACATCCATGATCTCCACGACATCCTCCTCCTCAGGAACTTCCTTCGAATCTCGACTCTAGGCTCATCACGGGCTCCGATCATATATACCTTGGGAAAGGTTCACTCCAACACTAATGCGAGCAATCTTAAGGCCACTAGACATCTACGGAAGTAGACCAAGATGGAGTCAGAGGCAACTAATTTTATAATAGAAATAAAGTTGTGAGAGCATATGTTAGCAAACAACAAGATAAAGATAGAAAAGCATGAAGTAAGAGCAACTATTTCGCAAAAAAAAGTAAGAGCAACTAATGGTTTGAAATTTTAAATCGTAGAACATATTATAATGTTTTTTTATAGAGCCATTGAGTTGTTGCTACTAGTATTACTTCATTTGAGCTCTAGACATTTTAATGATTTACATGTTTGAGGTATTGACATTCACTTATAGTCAGGGAAACTAAAATATTATGATACATATTTCTTCTTTCGAAAATATTAACAACGTAGATGCTAAACTATTATTAAATTCTAAAACATGGCATGTATATGCTTATAAAGAGCTAACAAAGTAATAAATGGCATAGAAGTTTCTTCTCTAACTTTTTAGCAACCATCCATGATTATCAAATAGTTTCTTATCTTCCCTTGAAATCTTCATCCAACGGTCCATCCTCTCTCTACACATGTATATAAACCCTTGACCATCCATCCTCGATTTCACATGCCTCACCTAGCCGCCGCCCCTTCTTCACCCCAAAAGCTAATTCACAACCCATCGCACTCAACGGGCACGGCGTGACCCTGTTTCTCTCCCTCTCCCACACGCACGCCCCTACGAGGATGATGAGGTGATCCCCGCGCCTGCGCCGGCGAGCTCCTTCCTCCCTTTCCCCCTAGTGGCGGCGGTTGAGGTAGGTCTTCTCCTTCTCCCTCTTCCACCCAACCATGCCTAACCGCACACGGGTCTTCTTCCCCAACTGTCTAGTGGCTAGGGTTTCGATGTTTGCGGCCTACCGTTCTTCCCCAAATCCAATGGAATATAGAAGGATTGGCTAGGGGAGGTAGGGTGACCAGGCTGTGGGGAAGAAGGTTTGGTGGTTTAGGGGCTCTGTTGGTGGCCGCGGTGGCTGAGCCTCGATAGGGGCGGGGGCACCATGGCCGAAGCTCGGAGCTCAGCGTCACCGATGAGCATGACCATGGTGGAGCTTTGGTTAGAGCAGGAAGGGGGATGAAGGTGGCCACTGTAGGCGCTATTGTTTGCCATAGGTAGATGACTATCGCGCATTAACACGCTCCTTCATCGCCTCATTCTTCTCAGATCTCTTGCATGCCTCATAGCCTTGTTCCTCACATCCATGGTCACATCCCTTATGATTATCTTCACTAGAGGTGGCAGTGATATCACTCACCCTTTTCCTCTACTTCATCTCCCTTCAAGCATACTCATTTAGTCCGACGAAGCAACATGTTATAGCATTCAAAATTTACAGAAGAAAGACAACGTAGCATTATACTATGGCATTGTAGTGACGCTGTTTAGCACTATTTATCACGGTCCACTTACTTTTGAGGATATCTAAGAGCAACCGCAATGTTTCAGCCAGGATCGGTCCATAGCGGTGGGTCACATGTCAGTTTGCAATAGCTATCTCCCAAGCCACAATGTATCCGACCGATCAGTCCATAGCGGTGGGTCCCATACGGAATAAAAAAAAACTCGGTCCAACCTTCCCTATCCCTTCGCGCGACCTCACAGAAAACTCCGTCCTCCAGCGTTTCCACCGCCGCCGCCGCCTCCATCATCTTCGTCCCGATCTCGCTCCTTGCACCAAATCCGACCATGGCCGCCCGTGAATACCTCCCCAAGTATCGCATCTACCAGGATCTGCAATTTCCATGCACTGATGTAGCCTACGAAGATAGATCGGGCGGCTTCCATGGACGGCCGGCGCGGCAACCTGCCCGCGGACGCCGGGGCGGCGACACGGCCGGCGCGCAGACGCCCGGCGCCGCGACTCGCGACGTACGCAGACGCCCGGCGAGGCAGGCACGCACGCGGCCGTCGGGCAAGGCAGGCAAGCACGCACGGACGCGCGAAGTGCCTCCACACACGGACGCCCGGCGAGGCCGGCAAGCACACGCTGAAGACCGAGCACTGTCTGTGCCTTCGCATCTCAGCAGGTATCTCTACCTTGCATCTCAACTACTTCAGTTTTTAGTTGGTCAGAACAGAAATCGAAGTCTGTAGCTCTTCTGTACATTTGCCTTATTTTAGATAGTAGATTTGGGTGAAGATAGGACTTATAGCTCTTCTGTAAACTGAGAACAATGAAATGAAGAAAGTACAATTGCCTACTTTAGATACGATTACAAACCATCTGAAGGGAAACACACAATCCTAAATTAACTGGATATATAATCTAACTGAAGCAATATTGTAAAATACTAAAATTACATAGATGAGACTCTCTACTCTTGGTCTGCTCGATGCTGCTGTGTACTGAATTTTTGCCATATGTGCTCTATCAAATCTTCCTTGAGATGATTGTGAGTTGGTCGATCGCGAATTTCCATGTCTTTGTCCAGTAAATCTGTGAATCCATAGATTGGTCCATGTGCAAGCCCGGTTAAATTTGGGGATGATTGTGCTTGCTCATATGTGTTATCATCTGGTGTGTCATAGATGCCTCTCTCATCCTCTATTATCATGTTGTGCAAAATAATACATGCATACATAATATTTGCTAGCTCTTCCCGTTCCCAAAGTCTAGCTGGGTGACGTATGATAGCCCAACGCTTTTGCAACACCCCAAATGCTCGTTCAATAGCTTTTCTTTCTCCCTCTTGAAAGCTTGCAAACAATTTATGCTTAGCACTTACTGGCCTGAGGATTGTCTTGACAAATGTGGCCCATTCTGGATAGATGCCATCAGCTAGATAGTAACCCATGTTGTATTGTTTCTCATTAACTGTGAACTGAACCTCGGGTGCTTTGCCTTGTAGCTGTTCTGTGAATAACGGTGACTGATCAAGCACATTAATATCATTGTTTGAACCAGCAACTCCAAAGAAAGCATGCCAAATCCATAGGTCATAAGATGCAACAGCCTCTAGCATTATGGTAGGTACCTTATAATCACCTCGAGTGAATTGCCCTTTCCAAGCAACAGGGCAATTCTGCCACTCCCAATGCATACAATCAAGACTACCCAACATCCCAGGGAAACCACGCTGTTCTGCTACTTGCATCAAGTGTTGGATGTCTTCACTAGTAGGTTTGCGTAGATATTGTGCACCGAATATGCTTCTGACACCATGAACAAAATGAATCAAACACTCCATTGCAGTACTCTCGGCAACCCCAAATGTTTCATCCATAAGATCTGCTGGTGAACCATATGCCAACATTCTAATGGCAGCAGTACATTTCTGTAATGGTGATAGACCCACTTTGCCAAATGCATCTTGACGTAGTTGAAAATATGGAGACCAGTCACCTAGAGCTTCAACTATGCGTGTAAATAAATGCTTCCTCATGCGAAATCTTCTACGAAACTGGTTATCTGTGTACAAAGGAGTATCTGAAAAATATTTAGCAACTAGCCTGTTGTGATCACCTTCATGATCTCTGTTGATGTACCTCCTTGTATAACCCCCACGTCGAAGCAAGGTCCTAGCTGATTCTGCTTCTATTTCAGCTTCAATCTCCTGCTCAAGCTCAGCCTCAATCTCTGCTTCAATCTCAGACTCAATAGAATCATTAGAACTGTCTGAGTCGGATGACATTTTTTCTAGTGAATGTGGAAGTGGTTTCTTGTGTGAACCAGGCAGTGGCTGGCCAGTGAATGAGGGAATGGAGTTTTGTGAATGAGAGAGTGGAGTGTTGGTCATATTTATAGCTGCTGTCTTCTTGTATGCAACAACTATATTTTTTGTCCGTTTCTCAACAGCTATATTCTCAACAGCCATCTATTTGCTTTTGGCATGACCTCAACAGCTATATTCGCAGCACATATATTTGTTTTGTCCATACCATAACAGCAATATTGGCATGACCTCAACAGCTATATCTGCTGGTTGCATTAATAGTGGGGTACAGACCCACTTTGATTACAAATACACTGCCAACAATAAGAAAATACTAGGGGTACAACCATGCAACCTAATACATAAACTAATTAACTTGAAAGCTACAATTACACTAAATACTAGGGATACATGCATCTCTTGCTGCCTTTTGTACTCCTCTCTACTCCTCAGCCAAGTCTTTTGCTATCTGGTCCAGTATGCTGTCGTGCCTGGTTTTTTCTTTTTCATTGAAGTTTGAGGTATCTATTGCCAACATTTTCAAATATGTGTTGTACTTTTTAGCTCTTGCAGATTTTGCTTTCATTGTCATAGCTTCATGATACATGACCATATTCTGACTTGGTTGGCTGCTCACAGTAGGTGGTGCTGGAGATTTTCCTGCCCCTTTCAGCCTTGCTTTCGCTTTCTTCTGCCCCTCAGGACGTACCTCCCTACTCAAGGTTTCCCCCTCTGTATCTTGGTTGGATGAAGAAGTGTATGCTCCTGATTTAGATAGCTTGGTCCTTTTTGTTGTGCTCTCTTCTTGGATGAGTCTGCGCCATTTGGGCATGTCCTTGGCCACTTTCCATAGGTACTCATATATGAAAGACTTACCATTGCTGCCATTCTTGAAAAACTCATGGGCTGTTTTCAGGACCATGTCATCAGATTGCCCACTGCTGCGTGCATTCATAGCTCGAGTATAAGACCCACTAAACTTTGTGATATCCCTCTTGACATCACCCCAGTGTTTCATCAATTGTCTGATTGTCCTTTTGTGGCTATTTTTTGGCGCGTTGTTGTTGAACTCAGCAGCTACAGCTTTCCAGTAGTACTCATGTTTCCTGTCGTTGCCAATTATGGGATCAGTGGAGTGTTTTGTCCATGCATCGAATAGCCTCCCATTTTCTTCTTCACTCCAATTGATGCGTTGACGCCTCTTTGGTTCTTCTTCTTCTTCTTCACCGCTACCACTTGATTCTTCAATGTTAACTGATTGCTTCTCTTGTTGTGCAGAGTATCGAGTAGAAGACTCAGAACCATGGGAAGAAGTGTTGGCTGCAGCTCCGCCCAAATGGCCAAAACGAAGGACTGGTGGAGACATATTGCCTGCAGGTGCACCTAAACTTTCGTGGAGATGAAATCCTTGAAAGCTAGGTGGAGGAGCTTGAAGCCAACTCCCTTGCTGTGGAACACCTGAGAACGTGTGAGGAGAATGGCCATATGGTGGAGGAGAATGGCCATATGGTTGGTGGATTCCTGGAGGACCAAAAGGATTGAAGCTTTGTAGAAAATTAGATGTTCCAAAGGGAACCTGGGATTGGGGTGTAGGTGGTGAAATTTGGCCACTGCCCTCTGGATATTGGGTTGGAGAGTCTTGATTCAAGCCTTGATTCAGGAGGCTTGAAAAGCTTCTTGGTGGGGGTTCCATTCTTGTGTTCTGGAGGCTCAAAGTGTGGAGTGTGTTCTGGAGGCTCAAGGTGTGGAGAGTGTGAAGCACAAACCTTCAGTTTTGTAGGCAGTGAAAAGTGAGAAGCAGCATAGCAGCAGGCCAACGCCCAAGTGCCCAACGGCTACCTGCCGAATGCAACGGCTCTCTTGTTTATTGCTGGTGTCAGGCCTACAGTGCACATATTATTTTTTTATTGTCTTATGGCTTGGCCATAGTCGTATGGATGGCTGGTGTCTATGGACCGCATATGGATGACTTGCACAATGTGTGGGTTGGCTGATAGTGATTATTTTATTTCTTATGGACTACTTTTTTATACATTGTGGTCGCTCTAAGTTACTTTATTAGTTAGGTATTGCAAGTCCTTTTTTAGAGGGTATGGATATATCAATCGGGATAATTGATGAATTTGACACAAAGCTGTCCTACCAAATGGAGAAACAGATCTTTTTGCCGGATGCCATTTGTCTCCAAGAGCATACTCCAGCACACCTCAGGTTCCACTTTGCACTGTGCCGCTGACGGCGTACGATGGCCAAAAATACCTGGTCGGCAGGCCGGCAGGCTCCCCTCCCAATAGGAGTGGCCACAGAGTGACAGGATAGGGATCCCAAGGCCACAGAAGATCCGTACATACTTTGACTAGGAACAGTCTCAGGCTCCCTGGCCCACCTGTTTATGTGTTTTTTCACCAACCACGAACTAAAAACCCACCCCACTGATAGGTGGGACGCCATTGCCGAGGCCTACCTGTCATCGATGCCGCCTCATGCTGCCCCATCCTCACCGACGAATGGGCCCCATGATAACATGACCCACCAGTCAGTGAAGGTCCAACAATGAGAGGCAGTCCGCAACGCCCCAACAGGGCACGAAATATCCTATCATCAGGTCCGGCCATCTTTACCCGTAGCCGCCGCCGTCGGGATGCGCCCCACCACCAGGTCACCGCCTTGTCAACCTCCACTATTCCACCCGCACACTGACACTGGGACCCCACAGCTTGCAGGACCCCGCCTGTCATCGTCCTTCATGGCCGGCCTCCGATCCCGTGGGCCCGGAGAGTCAGCGAGTGAGAGCCGTGCCGGAGTGGCTTGCGGCCGGGTAGGCGAAGCACGGCAAGTAAACAAATCCATTTTTGAGGCCGTAAACAAAGGCGGAGGCTCGCGAGGGAGGGAGCAGCACAACAAGCACCACCCACGAGCACCCACGCAGAGCGGCGCTCCCCCTCGGCCAGCTCCGCTCCCACTCCCCAGAGGTTCCAGAGCGCAGCAGATCCCTCGCCGCAGCTCGGGCCTCGCGATTCCGCCCCGGAGACTGCTCTACTCGTCGCCGGCGGCGCCGATTCGGTACCGCGCCGCTTCGCTTCGCCTCGGCTTGCGCCCCTGCACTCCTGGTGCTTATTTTGGGGATTTTTTTTTTTCACCTGGGTTTGTAATGGGCGCAGATCTGACAGGCGCGCAGCGGAAGGCTGGAGGAGGACACTGGGAGCCGACGGGGAGGCTAGGGTTAGGGCTCCGGCGCGATGCAGCGCCAGGGACGACTTCAGCGGTCGGGTTCCAAGCGCGGGCTGGACCCCACCGGTGGCGGCGATGACGACGATCATGCGCCCAAGCGCCCGCGCGTCCCCGCCCTCGCTAGGTGAGCGTGTGTTAATGCTTTGATTTTGCTACCTAGAGTTTTGTCACTGGTTTAAGGTTTAGGTTGTTGCCGGTTTGGGACTGAGATATTTGAAACCTTAGCTTTGGTTTGAATTATTTTGATTGATTGAGATGGCTGGCGGAAGTAGCAGTGATTAGTGCTTCTGTTGCTGTTTAAGCTTAGTATCGGCAGTTCGGTACAAATGAGTGCTGGAACAGGAAGTTTCCCTTTGAGTCTTTTTGTCGACTTGATTAACTGTCAGACTGAGAGCTCCAACTGGGGATTGGTTTGGTGAGGATAACACATGTGGAAACCTATGTTTTTAAGGCTTTGGTGGGAGGTATAGTGCGCGCTGGCCCGAGTGAGATGGGTGCGGCTTTGGCGGGAGGTATACATGCGCTGCTCCCTCTTTCACGTGCTTTCCCGCCTCTGTTTCCCACGCGTGCGCAGTGTGCCACTCTTCCCCCCGTGTGCGGTGTTTTTGCCCGCACGGATGCGTTTCCCCCCTGCGTGCGGCGTCCGCCTGAGCGGATTCGACGCCTAGGAGACGCCTATCGCGCCAAGGCGACGCCATATGCGCGCACGTCGCAGTGAGCACGATGCCCAGGTTCAAATCACGCTCGGATGCCTTGGCCTAAAAAACATAGATGGAAACTACATTCTGTGCTGATATGAGGCACGGATTGCTAGAAAAAGGAAGTGTAGTAAGCATATAATTATGAACCTAAAATTAAATGCACTCTGGTCCATGCGAAAGGGATGTTTTTTTGGTAGTTCTTAGTGTTGGCACTTTTGGCTGTTAGGTGCTCTCCACCTCAGTCAGAGCACCAAATCCCTTAGAGGAAAGATGGTAAAGGCATTATGCTGTAGAAATTGGATGATCCAGTGCTTATAGAAATATTAGCATTTTTTTTTTGCATTTGACCCTGCAGACAGTTCATAACTTCAATTTGCCTGGCTAGAAGTCTGGTTGTGCCATGCTGTTCTTGAGACAATTCTCCCGACTCATAAATCAATAGTTTGTTTAGTTGAGTTATGGATTGTCAGTCCGTTCTGAAACCATGACCTAGGTTGTCACTCCACTCTTATTATTATTGTTATTATCAATACTACTTTTTTATGTTACTAATGCCTATTTTTTTTTTTTTTTTTTTACCCTGTTATGTATTTCCTTCTTTGTTTACTTTGGTGCCTGGTGTTGGGTTTCATCTCTAGCATGCCCCAACTTTCTTGGGAATAAAGAGGTTTTTGTGCTGGAGCTCTGCCAGCAGGCCTATATTAGTGTGGGAATTGAATCGGGGTACACAGTTATGGTTAGTCAGTTAGCTAATATATTGATTTTATAGTCAAATGAGATGCTGACAATACATAAAAGTAACTTTGGTAGAGTTTAGTGATAAGTTACAGTTTTTAATCTACCACCCTTCAAACTAGAAATATGTTTGTTTCTTAGCTAACAAACCATTTTTCAGTGTCATTGTGGAAGCTCTCAAGATGGACAGTTTGCAGAAGCTCTGTTCATCACTCGAGCCCATTCTTCGAAGAGTTGTGAGTCAAATTTCTGTTGGACTTCTTTTTAGTTTATATGTATCATGTATACATATCCTTATTGACATATTTGATCCATTCTATTTCTGGTCCTAGGTAAGTGAAGAAGTGGAGCGTGCTTTAGCCAAACTGGGTCCTGCTAGAATTCAAGGAAGGTAAAAACTAAAATTAATCAACTTACTCTTCATAGTGACACTTGGGAGATGTTATGTCTTGGAATTTGAGATTTATTATTGCTATTGTGATATTACCACATTAAAGGCTCTTGGGATATGAAACTAATATCAATGAAAACAGATCCTCCCCCAAAAGAATTGAAGGCCCTGATGGAAGAAATCTTCAGCTCCAGTTCAGAAGTCAGTTGGCTCTTCCAATCTTCACTGGTGGAAAAGTTGAAGGTGAGCAGGGTGCAGCTATACATGTCGTGCTGTTGGATGCAAACACTGGATGTGTTGTTACTTCAGGACCCGAGTCGTTTGCAAAACTGGATATCCTTGTGCTTGAGGGCGACTTTAATAAAGAGGAAGATGAGGATTGGACAGAAGAAGAGTTTGAAAGTAATATTGTCAAGGAGCGTGAAGGGAAGAGGCCTCTTTTGACAGGTGATCTGCAAGTGACTCTTAAAGAAGGTGTTGGAACGATAGGGGAGCTTACCTTTACTGACAACTCCAGCTGGATAAGAAGCAGGAAATTCAGACTTGGGCTGAGGGTTGTTCCTGGCTTTTGTGAAGGTATTCGTGTCCGAGAAGCCAAGACAGAAGCTTTCCCGGTCAAGGATCACAGAGGAGAATGTATGTGTGACACATGGTCGTTTTACTCTACAAAAAATTACCTGTATTTTTATAATTTGTATTAGTTGCCAAGCATGCTGATTGTGTGTTTATTAGTGTACAAAAAGCACTACCCACCTGCACTTAAGGATGATGTTTGGAGATTAGAAAAGATTGGCAAGGATGGTGCGTTCCACAAGAAGTTAAATGCTAGTGGAATTTATTCAGTTGAAGATTTCCTCCGGCTTCTTGTTAGGGATCAGCAGAGATTGCGTAGCGTAAGTTCCATGCTACCTGCTATTACTTACTATATTGTGATTATGGTATTTCCTACATGATTTGACATCCCTTGTTCTTTTTGTAGATTCTGGGCAGTGGAATGTCAAATAAGATGTGGGACAGCCTTGTTGAGCATGCAAAGACTTGTGTCTTAAGTGGAAAGCATTATGTATACTATGCTAGAGATTCAAGAAACGTGGGTGCAATATTCAATAACATCTACGAGTTCACTGGTTTGATTGCCGATGATCAGTTCATTTCAGCTGAAAATCTGACAGACAATCAGAAGGTTAGTGTTTTGTGACTCTGCCAACTACAATGCCTTAACCTCGAAAAAAAAAAAAACCTACAATGCCTTAAGTCAAAAACCTTTACAAATTTGTATAGTGTCGTAAGTTTGATATTCTGCTAATGTAACCAGTAGAGCATTTCAGTAGGCAAAGAATCATCATTCTTTTTCAAAGTGAAACTTTTGAAGTTGCTGTGTGTTGAATGTCATCACTATGTTTGGATGAGAGGGATTGTTTTGGAAGTTTCTAGGATCTATTAGCTAAATCCGATGAGTTTGAACCCAAATTCTCTATCCAAGAGTGGTCTATTGACATATTTGTATCTGTGCTCATCTTAAACTGCAGGTCTATGCTGATGCATTGGTAAAGAAAGCATATGAGGATTGGATGCAAGTTGTAGAATATGATGGCAAGGCACTCTTGAGCTTCAAGCAGAAAAAAAGAAATCTGTCACGACAAGAAGCGATGCTGCAGCTGCCTCAACAAGCAATCCTTCTTCATATGGTTCGCTAATTCACAGAAACAATTGTCCCTTCAAGCAAAAGCTGGGCAAACTTCCTCAACGGGTACTATGAATGAAGGTGACATATCCTTATTTATCCACCTTTTTGTTTTAGCCATGCTCTAGTGGCTGAGTTTTTAAAGGAGAATTTGCATGGTACTATCGCACTGTCGCAAAGCATAAATTGAAATAAAATAGTTCAAGCTATTGCTGGTGGCCACCCGACACATTGGATTGGATTTTCCAACTTGTTGGTATTTGCAGTTACACTAGTCAGTATTGCCCAGTGCCTTTCTTTTATCATTTCTCATGACATGCCCAGTGATTTCAGTCTAAGTCCATTCACTCATCCTTGCTGACCCAACAGTAGTGTGCAAAAATGAACAAATTTTTCTGATAGTTTATTTTCTTCGTGTACACAACCCAATTGATTTACTTGTCATCAAATTTTTTTTGTCACTGCAGTCTGTTTTGATAGCGTAATATGGATATGCTTCTGCATATGCCAGATTATACTAACAAGTATCAGTCAAGTAGGCTTGTTCAATTGTCCTCAACATTGGAATTAGGGCATTAGTAACTCTGGTAGGAATTGCGCTAATGCTGCCTCATACTGTTGCTGGTGCTTTATGACATTTTACATACTTATTAGTCAATAATTGTCGGTTGTGTATAGAAAATGATACTGCTTATGATTATGGGATACGATTGTGCAGTTTGCATGATTCGTTAATTTAATTCCATTCCATGCGTATACAAAATGATATTGCTTATGATTATGGGATATGGATAATGGATGTGCAGTTTGCATGAGTCATGAATTTAATTAATTTGCCATGCGTGTGCTGTACTGACATCACTGAATTACTTCTGTTCAGCAGATGGAACTAGGAATGCATACAATGCAAATGGAAACCAGTCAGCAAGATATGCAGCCAACACTCAGAACACTCCTGCAAACATCACCATGCAATATGACAAGAGTGCAGTGTCTCCTGAAAGCCAGTTTAGTGGTTCATCCCTTCAAAATCAAGCTTCGAGAGGGTCCAATATGCTAGCATTGGGCCCTCCGCAGCAACATCAAAGTTTTGAATTCCCAGCACTCGGCCAGTCCATGCAGCCAACAGGCCTGAATCCTTTTGAAGAATGGCCACAGCAACAGGAGAACCGTGGTGGTGTTGATGACTATCTGATGGAGGAGATCAGGATGAGGAGCCATGAGATTCTGGAAAACGAAGAAATGCAGCAAATGTTGCGGCTTCTGAGCATGGGTGGTGCAGGAACCAACCTAACTGAAGATGGCTTCAATTTCCCTTCATACATGCCTGTACCTTCACCAAACTTGAGCTATGAGGATGACCGCACCCGCCCACCTGGGAAAGCCGTTGTTGGGTGGCTTAAGATCAAAGCTGCTATGCGGTGGGGCATCTTTGTCAGGAAGAAGGCAGCTGAGAGAAGAGCTCAGCTTGTTGAGCTAGACGACTAAGTATTGACAGCTGGAAGCATGTGCATTCAAGCTGTTTATGTACCAAAGTTTCATTGATAATGTTTGTGGATTCAGATGGGCTCAGCTATGCCCCTTAGGTGGACAGTTCTAGTCCTGAGCTTAATTATGGACAAAACTCTTTTCATTGTTTTCCCCTTTTGTATAGCTCTTTTACTATTTTAAATGCTTTGTTTGTTTAGTGTGAAGCTAGTCCTGTTATGAACCTCAACCTGAACTCTGTACATTCATTTGTTACAGAATTTAAAACAGGTAAACATTGGCACTTCCGCATCCTTCGTTCCGCTAGAGTATATGCAGTGTTAGGTATTTTTTTGGATGTGCACTATGTTACACGGATAATCTGTGTTTCAAAAACGCCTTGGTGTTTTTGCACAGAATGGTTTGTGGCTCGATGTATGTCGAAATGGTCTGGGATAAACTTGAGATGGAACCAGTGCTGGATGCATGTTCGCACATAGAACGCAAATTGTGACAGTACATGTTCGCACATAGAGCGCAAATTGGGACAGTACGGTGAACGAAGTATTGTTACTCATGAGGCATGAAAAGCCTTAGTAAAAACCTTTGGCTGCGCTGTGATCGGTTGACAGATCATAAATCACCTGGGGGCATGGGTTTTTGAGATTTGCATCTATTCAACAAAGTGATGCTAGGCAAACAAGGGTGTTGTAATTACTAGGCCGGAGAGTTTGTGTGTTCAACAAAGTGATGCTAGGCAAACAAGGGTGTCGTAATTACTAGGCTGGAGAGTTTGTGTGCTTGGGTTTTGAAAGGAAGGTATTACCGTGACTAGTATAATGCCCGTGCGTTGCCACGGTTTTATTTAACAAATACACTTAAAAAAAATTGACAATAAGGTTTTTCCCATAGTTTTTGTCTCACGTGAAATAAAAATGTCATCTAAACCTTTAGAATCATTTCTCATGAGGAAGCAAAGCTGGATGTCACTGTATTTTCATCAGTACAATAAATATGCAATGTGTCATGACCCAAAAAGAGATCGCCGGAATAGGGCCCAACAAGGGGGGAACTGCCGCCGCATAGGGCCCAAGGCCCTGGCGCGCGCGCTCCTCCTGGCCGGCCGCCGCCATCGTCCGCCGTAAACGCCCCACGTCGGTTGTTTCGCAATTAAGTAAGGAATATTTAAGGAATAAAGATACGAATAAAATAGGGAATAAATAGGTTGCTTGTAAAAGAGGAATTCCAATCTATAAGGAAACCTCTAGATCTATCTTAGCATGCAAGTCTCCCTCGGACTATAAATACAAGGGGCATATAGTCAGTTGAATCTTAAGAAGAAATACAAATTAAAGGGGTAACTCCCAACAGCTCTCTCCCCCTAGACTCTCTCTCTCTCCTTCCACCACAAGACGTGCGCCGTCAGCCCGCCGCCGCCCGACGCCGCCCCTCCTCCTGTGCAGCACCGCAGCCCCACGCCGCCGCTTCCTCCTCTTCTTCCTCCTCTCTACTACTCCCAATAGCCCCAACCACCGTCTACACTACCATCATCGCCGCCATCAAGATCGCCGCCCGACATGTCGGCCCGGTCCAATCTAGCCGAATCGACAACCGGTATCCGGAGACCAGGACGATTCCCACCACCGACGGCTTCCGATCACCACCAACGTCAAGATCGGATGGACAACCACAAGATCGCCGAGCTCCAGATGGGGTTCCGCGAGCTTGCTTGTCTCATGAGGGAGATGCAAGCCAACTTCACCGCCCTCCTGGAGACGCTCGACCAGCCTGCTACGACGACCACCAAGGACGACAACCCTACGGGCGACGACAACAACGACGACACGCTCGCGGCAACGCCGCAGCTCGCGGTCATGCCGCTGGACGACTCCCTCGATGACGCTACTACCACGGACGCCACCGACAACAACGGTGTCTCCCAGGGCGCCGCCGACGTCGTCCCCTCCACGGCGAGCACCAGCCACGTCAACCCCATGAGCGCCCCGTTGCTATCCGCATCGATCGAACCGGAGGCTACCACCGACGTCCACCAGTTGTTCGACGAAAAGCCTACCCAACTAGGCCAACGTCTCACGGCTACTACAATGGCACAGATAAGTTCCCCGGTCACTACCAACATCATCTTTGACATTGGGAACATCTGGAGTGCCAACAAGGACGACTCAACGACGTCGCCTGACGTCAGCGCTGACATCGCCAATCTTAACCCCGACGTCCACGACATCCTAGACAACAACGACGACATGTACAACAACGCCAACAACTTCGTCGACCGGGACATCACATGCTCCACAGTCACCAAGCAAGTCCATCCCATTCAACAAGGAGCTTCTACCTCTATCACCCATGCTCCAACGATGTCGCTCGACGTCGCCAACCAAGACGTCTCCGACCCCGGCATCATCGACGAGAACAACGACACCCCCCCTGAGTGTCAACTACATCCCCGACATCGCCATTAACGTCGCTAGCCACAATGCTTGCGGCATCGACGACATCAACAACGACAAGGACGCTACCATGGGCACCATGAACGACAACGACGTCCTCAAGGATGCCAACGCCAATGACGTTCCCCCTGATGTCGATTACGTCTTCACCATGCCTACCATCGACAACAACTACAAGGGCATCAACCACGGCGACATCCTCGCGGCCAACCTCGACATTGGCAACCACGACGTTCCACACATGGGTGCCACGGCCGATGAGAACACCGACGGCCCCCCCAGGCGCCGCCAAGGAGACGGTCGTTCACTCGCCGACCTTCGCCGACGACCTACTACACCTGCTGGACATTCGGCCGACATCGACAATGGTGGAGAACACCATCAATCAAGCTGCAGCTCCAGCAAAGGCGACATCATCAATACCACGCAAGCGTAACCTCGTGTACACAAATACGCCCAAACTGACGACAACGGCACTCCTCTTTCTTTGGCTCCTCTGCATCACCAAGGCGCCACGGGAGAATGGAGACAACATACCATGGTGCCCCACTCTCGGTTTTGGGATGTCCTTCAACGGCGACACCAACAACCATCACGACGTCGACTACGCGACTTTGGCAGCAGGAACGACTCCAGAGCCATACAAGTTGGCTCCCTTGTTCCTCAACGACCTCTACGTCCAATGACGACTACGCCAACAAGCCGTGGGCTGCAATACACCGGAGGCACCCTACACGAGAAAAACGGCGATCCACCTCGCCCAAGACTTCGACGCTTCCATCTTCAAAGAAGCCTCGACTTGTGAGCTTCACCGACGACGACAAGAGGTACATACCACCCACATTAACCTCGCTACCTCGACGGCTTCGTCACTACCTCGAGGCTCCCATCCTTCATCAAATGGCAACACGAATTGGCGACAACCTACTTCGCATCGCTGAACCATCAAGCTCCAACCAGGAGCAATAGTTTGGACGCCAAAGAATGGAGATCGTCTTCCTCGGCAAACATCGCTACTACGTCACGACCTTATCAAAGGTACTACGGGTGTTTTGCAGCCAAAAGGTCGGCGTCTCCATCTTCGCCCCAAGACATCAACAACGACAACAAGTGCGAAACGACAAATAGCGAGGACGTCGCTGTCGAAACGGGGAGAAATGTCATGACCCAAAAAGAGATCGCCGGAATAGGGCCCAACAAGGGGGGGACCGGGGACGCCGCGCATAGGGCCCAAGGCCACGCGCCGCGCGCCTCCCGGCCGGCCGCCGCCATCGTCCCGCCGTAAACGCCCCGCGTCGGTTGCTTCGCAATTAAGTAAGGAATATTTAAGGAATAAAGATAGGAATAAAATAGGGAATAAATAGGTTGCTTGTAAAAGAGGAATTCCAATCTATAAGGAAACCTCTAGATCTATCTTAGCATGCAAGTCTCCCTCGAACTATAAATACAAGGGGCATGTAGTCAGTTGAATCTTAAGAAGAAATAAATTAAAGGGGTAACTCCCAACAGCTCTCCAGCCCTAGGCTCTCTCTCTCCTTCCACCCAAGACGCGCGTCGCGCCAGCCGGCCGGCCGCCGCACGCCGCGCCTGGCCGCCCCACGCGCCGCTGCCTGCCGCCGGCGCCAGCGCGCCGCCGCCGCCGCCGCCGACGCTGGCGCCTCTCCCGGCGCGGCAAAGACCGCAGCCCCACGCCGCCGCTTCCTCCTCTTCTTCCTCCTCTCTACTACTCCCAACAGCCCCAACCACCGTCTACACCATCATCGCCGCCGTCAAGATCGCCGTCGACATGTCAGTTCCGGTCCAATCTAGCCGGAATCTGACACAATGCATTTAAAACTCCATCAGAGAGTCTGAGTGATGCTAAGTGCTACAACTAGGAAGAGGCGCTCCAGCCACACTTGGCGAGCAATCCTAGCCGGCAAGGTTGCTCAGTAATTTTATGGGCAACACTAGGATCGATGGGCATGGGAACATGAGAAGCATGGTAATTATTCAGTTAAATCAGCTTATCGGGCGTTATATGCTTTGAGTGGACAAAATGAGGAGCTGAACTATGGAAAATGCCGGTTCCTCAGTTCCTCTAAAGGCCAAAGTTTTTTGGCGGAGAGTTTTGCACGAGTTCATTCCAGCAAAGGAAATTCTCCATCCGAGGCATATCTATCGAGCCAACATCATTCTGTGAGCTGTGTGGAGCCGATGTGGAGTCCATCAAGCACGTTCTCATGGACTGTGCTGTGGAGAAATCTTTTTGGCGAGAAGCCATGATCATTACAGGGACAAAGCTGATGTAACCTGGGCAACGTACCTACTATCGGCCAGGGTTTGCAATGACAAAGAACGGGGTATTTTTCATCACTGGCATGTATGCTCTTTGGATGCAGCGAAACCAGCGCCGCCTTGGTGAGTCCGGCAGGCCAATCAGTGCTGCGGAGCCAACATGCCGAGTGAAACATGGGCGATGTGGGCAGCGCTGGCAGCCTCCGCTCGAGGAGTGGCTCAAATGCAATACAGATGGCGCTTTCTATCCGGAGAAAGGAGGAGCATCTGGAATGGTTCTTCGTGGTGTTTCAGGTGTGTTTAATTTGCTGGTGGTCGAGCGAAGTGGTATGGCCATGGGCATGATGCACTGACGTTGGAAGCACTAGCATGCTGAGATGGTGCTCTCCTAGCACGAGAGAGGGGAGTCACAAAACTCATTCTGGAAACCGATTCTCAAGACTTGTGAAATTTTGGAAAGAGGATGTTGTGGCTCCCCTCGTCCCAAACGAATTGCGCCAATCATCAAGGAAATTCGGGTGATTAGTTCATGCTTTAGTAATTTTGTTGTTGCTTTACAATCCGTTCTTGTAACGTGGCCCATACTTTAGCTAAACAAATCTCAAGTGATAACATACTGATGGGCAATTTTACCAATTGTAATCCCGATTGATCAATGAATGAAATATCATAGTCGCAAAAAAAGAGCCTGACTAAGTGACTGGTAGTGTTACTCATGAGGCATGGAGAGCCTGATTGGTTAAACGCCAATCCATGCCACGTCAATTTTAAGGCAAAGCTATAATATGGGTAATGCCAATATTAGGGTAAGTTAAAATTGTTTTGATAGCAATGCACGCCCCAAAGAACACATACACAAAGGGTACTGGGAGGGAAGCTGTCCCATCCAAACTACACAAAGGCCCTCAATGAAAATAAAAATTATAAAAAAGTCCTTGAGAGTCTACGTGTTGAGTTGCTGCATTTTGTCAACTCCTGCCATCAAGTGTGGAGTTGCTGCATTTTGCCAACTCCTGCCATCAACAATGTCACGGAGAAAGCTGAGACGAACAACCCCATCCACGGGTTTAGGAGAGCACCATCGCCCAAAGGCTTTGAGAAGAGCCGCAGTAGCATCCTACAATGAACAGGCGGAAGAACCTTAGCAAACATCGGCGGGGGACACACCCTTTGCAAACCTGGATCTAGATCTAACCTTCCCATCAGAGACTAGGAGAAGAGAGCCATACCGTCATATCTGCTCACCACAAACCTGACAACTTCCATGCGAGCCTTCCATATATATAGCGCTACCAACACAATCACTTTTACACGGGAGTCGCCGAAATCTAGAGCTGCAAATCCGGTTGACCTCCACCTCACAAGCCCATTGTTATCCCTAGAGGAGAAAACAACAAGGTGGATCAGGGAGAGGAGGATTACATAAGATACGACGGTTCCATCAAGCAAACACCACCGAGAAACAAACCACACAAGGGAACCTAATCTACATAGCCGAGCAAGGAGACATAGCCCCCCCTCCCCATCCGAGGCCAAGAGGCCACGAAAGGCAAAGAGGTTCGACACTCTGGCTTGGTGGGAGCACAGGGAGTTGGAGTCACCTCTTTTGTGTCATGCGAAACGGTTTCAAAAGAAACTGGCAAGGCAACCAAGGTTGATACTTGGTTTGCTACTAGCAAGAGAGAAAAATGTTGTCTTGCTAAAATTTTGGAAGCAATTGCCAATGTTTTGGCATCAACCAATTGCATCCCAAATCGTTTGAAAATTTGTCCATGTTTTGGTTTGGAAAAAATTGGCTTGCAACCAAGCATACCTGAATTTACAGGTTTACTTGTTTGGTACTCCCTCTTTCTCAAATTATAGCTCATTTTGGCTTTTCTAAGTACGTAGCTTCTGCCATGTACTTAGATAAAAGTTGTGCATCTAGTAATGCCAAAACAGCCTATAGCTTTTGCCACCACTTAAATACAAGTCATGTATCTAGAAAAAACCCAAACAACGTATAAATTAGAATGAAGGTAACCTTGTTCTCCTGTCTCAAAATACTGTTGCTACACTATAGTGACATTCAAGAAGCTAGAGGCATGAATTTAACACTGCATGGACATAGGGACTGTGCTGAGCAGGGTTAGGGAAGGGTTTCATGAGATACAAAATTGTTCCATTGTAAATGTTTATAACATGGTCGTTTGGATAGTTGGGTACAAGGGCAATATGACATGAACCATAGCTAAATCAAAGTATGCCACGATGGGTGCTTTCCCTTTTAGTGTAGTAACTGGTAATGCAGTGTAAAGGTATATAAAATCCACCCTCACAAAGGGGCCGCACTCGCATGTAAATAATGTTGCCTATATATTGTAAGTAAGAGACTCATTTGTGTTCTCTCAAAACCCTAATGTGTCATATTCACCGCCAAGCTTTCTCCTTGTTATTTCTCTCTATAACTTGTTCGACGAACCTAAGTTTGAACACTTATGTTAGTCTATGTGGTGTAAAAGTGGTGTAATTTCATTCAAAGAAATGACATCAAAATCTCTTCTTAGTTTGAGTTTTCTCCGGGATCAACACGGCTTATAAATTATGTGGTTCGTCAATATTGTCGTCACCCATTCGCTGAATCATGCTGTAGAACATGAATTGACAAATAGACAACCATTAATTTCACGGGGTGCTGACTTTCTTAGGCAAGTGCTGTTGTAACAGATGGAACACACATGCCCAAGTGTCGCCAGCCCATATGGCAACAATAGCTACGGACTACAACAAGAACTAGCTCACCAAAACACCCAACAGATATGTGATGCCCAGGTGTAAAAAAAACACACACAACGATAACACGGTCCATGTTTTGAAACACCATTCGACAACACAACACAACAAATGTCCTCTTTGGCCACAAATCCTCCCACGGTATAATGATGAGTGTAGAGATTAGTAGCTGGCACGCGGCGGTCCTCGAAATGCATTGAATGGTGCTCTCTTTGTAGCCTGGATGAGAATCCTCCATCATGATGATGCTCTATGTTATTATTCTCTTTTGTTTGCTTTTTTTTTTTGCATAATAATTAAGACTATATATATGCCTATTTAGAAACCTTGTTCTTTCTCGTCTCACTATTATGTTTAAACTCCTATTTAAGCAAGCCAATCCCATTTCTGTTGACACCGCACGTAAAGGAAATATAGAAGTTTGGGGGTAGCACAACCAACCACTTACATAATAGACTTATCATTATGTTTAACTTTATCTAAAATCCTTGATACCCACCCCATGTTTTTTACTCTAGCAAATTTTGGTCCATTTCACAAGATGGCCACTTACTCTATTTAGTGCCACCATGCATATCCTATCTCCTTGTTTTTATGAGACCGGGGGTATAGCCCGTTTTTCATTAAGAAGAGAGAATGGTCAATAGACCTACACATAGACGATACAAAGGATTCGCAAGTAATCCAAGGATTACCAACGAAGCCCGGAAACATAGACAAAAAGCAAGAAACACAAGGGGCGAGGGACCCTCCACCTAACAACCCCGCTAGCCGGACCCAATACAAAAGAGAACTCCACACCTAGGTAGCCGGTAGTGAACAAAATCGTAGAAGATAAGCGGCGGCAAAGCATCCGCTAGCATTCCATCGGCAAAGCATCCGTCCAAACCCACCTCGGCAGCAAAGCATCTGCCACAAAGACGACAAGCACAACGGCGGCAAAGCATCCGCCAGAGACGACCGCGACCTCAGCGGCACGCCGCACCGGAAACACAGCCTTGTAATGACCGTGACCTCAGCAGTATCATACCGGAAACACATGCCCGTAAAGACCGCGACCTCGATAGCATGCACACACCGGAAATGCAAGCTCGTAAAAGAGCACCGGCGGCAAAGCATCCGTCCGAACCAACGACCAACGACCTTGACTACGGCTACAACGAACACCAACTAAACATACATAGGTGAGGAGGAAACTGAAGCTCAACTAGGCGCAGCAAGACGACCCGAGCGAGCACACATAGCGGACTGCAGTAATTCTCAAGCGCTGCCTTTCATGAAGGGGATCGACGTCTGCGGACGCCGACAACACTAGAGAGAGCACCCAAGGTCTTTCAACCCAACCTGCACGACGAAACTTACTTCACAGCGCCCAAGCCGGTGAGGTAGCTGTTGGTATTTGATAAACCTACAGAAATATAATGTATAATCCGCCAGCGAACGGATACCGGTGAGCACTTCACCCGGGAGAGGGTTTTAATATCGAATCATAGGGAGGATGGTGTGAGGATAACCGAGGCATATAACTAATCCCTGAGCAGCAATCAAGGACTTGAGAGGATAAAGAGGTAAGGAGATTCCTATGGTTGTCTAGTTCTTACCCTTGTAAGCGATGTTTATATTGTCTTAAGGGGACATACTCAAAGGAAAACATGGACGAAACATGCAATCCTCCAGCATCATGGTCCTTCTTGGCCTATCATTCGGGGGAGTGGACTCCAAAGGAATCAATGGTACTATCACTACCACGAACTACCACACGACCCGGAATGTAGGGTGCATTCACAAGCAACATCGGTCTAAGCACCACGCCTAAACCTAAGTTACTCCTCTAATCTATAGGGTCCTACAGATTAAAGTACTCAAACAAGAGTTGTGAACAATAAGAACAATAAGAACATTTACTTACTTAAATAAGAAGTTGATCCGCTATAGAAGTCTCAGGATCAAGTGCCATGAGGCCTTTGATCCTGGAGGTACAAGCATAGAGGAGTCACCGACAGGTCCGGTGCTTCCCCTTCTTCTCCTCCACCCACTCTTTAGCTCTCAAGACTAGATCTAAGCACTCTCTTGGGGTACTATAGATCTAATCTCTCAACTTGATGCTTTTCTCTTCAACTCACTCTAGGGCTTCTAGTTCTACATGGTGTTCTAGTCTAGATTGGAACTAGAGAGGAGAGGCCAGGCCTCAGCCTGTTGAGTATTGAGTTGAATAATGAATTAGGGTTTCACCCTAGGGACAGGTGGTCTTCTTATATAGCCCTCGGCGATGAACGATGACCATTGGATCAAACCGACCTTCAATAACGGTATAGATACAACCTCAATGTCGGTGGTAAACCGACCTAAAAAGTTGACTGGATTTGGGCTCAATCTCCTGGCGGCCGCCATGAATAGGCCCGGCGGTTGCCAGGGCCTTGGATCACAACGAGTTCAACTTTCGTGGGTGCGTAGACCTCGTCGATAGCTTTGTAATGACTGGTATTTTGCAGGAAACGAAGTCCGGATGAGAAAGTTATGGCCGTTTTAGTGAACTCTGTTCTGCAACTGATATCTTTTGATTCTGGACTCTGAATATAACAAACAATATATCCGTTTCGATCGTCTCGGTGAGCTCTTTGCAATGGTTCTATCTTGGAATATGTTTGTAACATGTTTATGCTTCATATGTTTTGCAAACTCTAGGCTTTTCCTGTTTAGTCCCTGAAAATATACAATTCACCAAAACTTGTGGAACTATGTTAGTAAAGCCCCTAGTCTATGTGATTATTCATTTTATGCCCTTATTCCATGTTTAGTTGACTAGTAATATTATGCTATAACAGGTGTCAACAGTAGCCCGGCATGCCTACAGCTTCACCACGAAGCCACCAACGCACGCCCGCCGACCACCCCGGCCCCACCACCACGGCGACACCTCCACCGCAGATGAAGAAGAAGGAGGTCGCCGGCCACCGCACGGTAGTCGTCCGCGTCTGTTATCCCGTCGTCGCGCTAGTCCCGACGCCTGTCAGGGCCCAGCCTGACAAACTCCAACCCGGAGCCCGTGCCGGCCGTGTACGAACCGGTCGGCGGGCCACCGATGAAGGCAACCAAGTCGATCCCCAAGAAGGCTCGCCGCCGTCAACCGAGGCCTCGGATCCGGCCACAAGGGGGTCGGGATCCGGTCCAGGACGCCGCCGGGGAGACACCGCCGCCGCCGCCGGTCGAGAGAAGGGCGGCGGCGGCCGGGGAGGAGGGGCGGCGACAGGCCCTGGGCAGCCGATCCGGGCCCTAGGGGTGCGGAACCACCTCGCCGGCCGGTGAGTAGGCCGTCGGGGTCACCGGAGCTAGGGTTGGGGAGGGGGCGGGGAGCCGGGGAGGGAGAGAGGAGGAGGGAAGGGGAGCGGCGCTAGTCCCGCTTTTGGGGGCCGGGCGCGGGCCATTGACGCCGCGAAAGCAGGAGGCGGCGGCGGCGGCCGGCGGGTGGGTGGTGGGGGGGGGGGGGCGACGGGGGTGGGGGGGGTTGGGGCGGCGGCGGGTGAGCCCCTCGAATCCTATCTCCTTGTGATTTTGTCCAAGTTGTTAATCACAAGTTGTGTAAAAGATAGATTTTTTTTTTTTTAGGAACGTCTAAAAAGATATATGGAATGTGGTAGACGGGAGTATTGAATTGAATCTTTTTGCATTTTTTTTCAGGTGGGAGCCAATCCTCGTTATTAAATAAATTATGCATGACTTGCACATATATTTGAGAAAGAAACAATGTGAAACACTTAGTTCGGTACACTGTACTTGGCTTGGCTGCAAGGCTAAAGCACAATTTTATAGGCGGCCTCTACCATCTTTTCCTCATCGTCGCTGGTCAAGACAAGGTCAAGTCCAGCTACAAATGGTTTTCTACGTAGTGTCAGGTCAAGTCCAGCGGAGGAATCAAGCTATAGCTGCACTACAGCTGCACGCGCGCGGACACAAAATTCTCCCGCTGTATGTAGGTCCTGACAAGAGCAACGGAGTAGTAAAATAATCTTAATTAACGTCAATAATTAGCAGCAACAAGCTTAGGACAGCATCACATTTAGCTAGGCGGGCGCGACATGCATGAACCGGGACACAATGCGACAAAAGGTGACAAGTAGGCGAGCAAACAAATGGATGGCCGAGCCAGCACTGGCACTACGTGTTCCTGGGAGTGGAGTGCATGGTTGAAACTTTTGTGCTTTCACCCCTTAATTATAAAAAAGTTGTTTTTTTTTTTTTGCAAATTGATCCTTAGAAAAATGGCAAAACAGTTCACCTTTTTTTACATTTATGTAATAGGGCTGTTTTGCACGGCGTGAGTCATCATATTTGCAGATTTTTTTTTTCTAGCTGGAAGGGTGGAACTCGAAATTCTCTGGAGTGCAGGTATAGAGCAGGCTGGGATACTTCATCAACCATTATTAATTAGTAATACTAATAGTATAAGAGTAAGGCTAATAATACAACCATTTTGTTGTTTACGGTCTTCTCTCAGCCCACTTATATAGTAGTTAGCTTTTCACAATTCATACATGGCTCACTTGTCTCTCTCTATGAGCTTACTGCCCTATTCTTCTCTCTTCTCTCTTCTCTTTTTCACGTTAACATTTAGTCGTCTTACAACCTACTATTATACTTGCTCTAGCAGGGTAAGTGGAGCAGATTTGCTAAGAGAGAGAGGGTGACTGCGTGGAAGCGCAGGCGTGGCAAGTAATAACAAGAAGGAACAAAAGGGACATGGCCAGGGGAGAGGAACCACCTGAGTGCATGCATGGTTGCCCCTCATTTTTCCCAAAGATGTGGCATATAAAATTCACTCATCGCCGTCACCTCAGCTCTTTGCGTGGGAGACTACGATGACCTAGTAGGCTAGTACTGTACTCCTTCCTTGTATTTATCTGCTGCCTGCCTGGATGCAGTGTACCTACCTGGGTGCATGCTCTGACCTCCTCCTCGTCTTCCTCCTCTAGCTCATCTCCTTCCTGCAGTCCTGCTCGATCATATCCTTGGACAGAGATCGGCGGCGGCGGTCGCATGCATGCGTGACAGTGACACACGAGGGACTTGCTGCTGTTTTGCTGGATAAAGACGATGATGCGATGCGATGCGCTTCTACTCCTCGCCTTCGCCTCACCGGCATCGATCGGCAGGTGAGTGATTCATTCATGCATGCTTTGCTTTTGCACTCTTGCACCTTCCTTCGATCAATCGATCCTCCATTAACGTCGTGCATCGTCACCTGCTATTCAGATGCATGCATGTCAAACGTCCGGCTGATGCACGCAGTAGCTTGTAGCTTCCTGCTCTGCTGTACATCACTAAAAGCATTCCGATCCGATCCGATCGATTTATATATCCACGTGTGTATATATATACACCTAGGAAAATACTACTTCTTAGCATGTGGATATCATGATTTCAACCCTTAGCTAGTAGTTGGGGGTCTCCACGCGCGGTCATATCCATCAAAAGGTGCTCTTCATCAGAATATGAGTAGCTTTTTTTTGAAAGAAGAATATAAGCAGTTTCACCATGCATTATTGCAAGTTTTTACTTGCATAAACTCCTTTTAAGTTCAATTCAATAGACCTGTACATCATTACATGCATCTTTGGATAGACGAACAAACGATGATTACTTCTTCTTCAAATTAAACCACCACAACCTGCGGCGAATCAGTACCAGCAGGAGGCCACCTCACCTGCTATCCAGGAGTATTGTTAATTAATACTCCCTCTCTGTTCATGGAGTTCGTTGTTTTTGACTTTTGAACTTCATGTTTGACCATCCGTCTTATTCAAAATATTTATACAAATCATAAAATAAATTAATCAATATTTAAGTATCTTTATTGATAAAATAAGTCGTAACAAAATAAATTATATATGGGCAAAAATTTTGAATAAGACGAAGCATCAAATAAGATGGCACGGAATCCATGGTGACAAACTCAAATGAGACGGAGGGAGTAAGATATTGCCATGCTTTTACTTTGTGGTTTTTGTCGGAGGCCCACAAACCAAGCCCCTAGATTATTGCAACACATATATATTCATTCATATTCTCAAAAAAAAAAAAACATATATATTCATTCATTCACATCCCCTACAGTGTACATCGTCAAATTTAATTTATGCCAACATTGACCAAATTCCACTAAACAAAGCGTTGTTGCTACGGATCTTTTGTTGACGACTAGTATCCTATATGAACCAAAGAATATAGTATGATCCAATCCCACATTTAGATCCAGCAAACTCTCTACTGTTTTTTTATTATATCCTTTCATATTATAGGAATAGATAAAAAAAAAAAACCCAACAACTTCGTCAACTAAATCTCCAAGTATTTGATCCCATTTGAATTCGCTAGCTAGCCAAAGATGAAGCGTGAATTCTGTTGTTAGAGACCTGTTGTTTTCGCTTATCTCTTAAGTTGAGTCTTGCGCTGGTTTCGCGTTTTAGCATGACGTCTGTAAAATGCGTGGTGGATTTGATGGTTTTTTACATAGTATAAGCTACCCCCAAGTTGGGCGGTCTGTTAGCTACTCCCCCTCTGTCCCATGAAAGTTTGTCGTTTTTGACTTTTAAACTTCATGTTTGACCATCCGTCTTATTCAAAATATTTATGCAAATAATAAAATAAATTAATCAATATTCAAGTATCTTTATTGATAAAATAAGTCATAAAAAAATAAATTATATTTGTGCAAAAAAATTGAATAAGACGAATGATCGAAAATGATGGCACGGAATCCAGGGTGACAAACTCAATGGGACGGAGGGAGTACTCGCAGCTTCTCCTGTGCTGTCTTATCTTTACTTGTTGTAAAACTTCTGTATGACGATGCGTATTTCCATTGAATGAATGGGAATGGGGAGACCCCAAGTTCTTTTAATAAAAAAAGAAGAAGAGTGAAGCTAGCCCGCTCTCCAAAGTTTCAAACAAGATATAAATACATTTTAATAAGATAGAGTAGATATATAGAAAACGGTTTTCATTATATATATATAGTTAGAATTAGGCCGGGAGTGTTAAATTAAAAAAAAAAACCTGTTAAAGTCTAAAGATGGTATATTTCAGTACTCTAGGACATAGGGAACGTTTTTGGTGAATATATGCTAGACAGTACATGTTCTTTGAGAAAACGTGTTTAACAGTTTTCAGATGTACATACAACATAGGAAAAAAAGTTGTAGCCATCCTTATTGTACAATTATTGACCTCCATTACAAAATAAGTGTTGTTCTAGGTTCTATGTAAGTCAACTTCTTCAATTTGACTACATTTATAGAAAATATTAGCAACATTGATATCTCCAAATAAGTTTATTATTAAAATATATTCAACAATTAATCTAATTATATATACTTATTATGTATCATAAATATCCATACTTTATATATATATTTGGTCAAAGTTGTTTGACTTCATAGGAAGTGAGAAATAACACTTATTTTGGAACATATGGAGTATATACATTACTCATATAATTTTTTTTTTTTTGACCAGTACACTAGAAGGCGTTAATTGAACTTTTAAATTTTTTTTTCTTCAAAAGTATTATCCCCTCTGATAAAAAAAAAAAGATAAATTAATTGATGTTTTGGACATCGACCAAGTTAAAACTTTAACCTTGACATTTGTTGCAGAACATAGGAAATTAATTAATCTATTCAATTATATTCAAACATACTCCTACCATTTACGAATATCTGAATCAACTTGTGGAAAAGTAACACATGTAACTGAAAATTGAAATAGTTGGCTTAAGACATCAGAAATGTAACTTAATTTTTGACTAGACTGAGTACTATACCTATCGATGATTAAGAAACAACAGTAACTTATATAGTATGGTGTAAGGAGATGGGCAAGAAGAGTGTCATGCACCCATATAGCTAGATATATGTGTTATGGCATAGCAAATGTAGCAGCTGATTGGTGGGCATGCACAATTACTATGGAGTTGCTCGCTCATTCACGTTCAATCCTTATTTGGCATTGGTGTTTATAGATATTTTAGATTTTATTCCAGAAGAAATTAATGATGGTATCTTTTCAGTGTAGGTGATATGTTAGTTAATGACAAGATGTTTATGGTAACTTTTGTTCATCTCTTGATTTATTGGCTTATCTGTCTCTCTAAGAGGTGCACATATATAGGGTTAAAAAAAATTGTACTAAAAGAGGCTTAAAACTTATGTGCTACGCATTCGAAGTAGGTCGCCATAATTTGACGAACGAGCATGCATGATAGATAGAACTGTTAGTGTTATATATCCTCATCTTTCGCATGGTTTTGCAAAGAAACGTGTAGTAGAACGACTCCTTTACCCATTCAGTCATTCTCACTGCACACTAATTAAACACTGACGTACAGACAAGAAAATTAACCTACTACCCCTCATGTTGGCCATCTCTTCTCTTGAGCTTTAAAGCAGCGTTCCAGGACTACGAACCGACAGGTGAGAGCTGGGGACAAACCACCGCGCGCCATTGTCGCCCTTGGAGCGGCGCAGGCACAGGTGAATGCCGTCGTCGTCGTCGCCACCGATCAGGGGGAGGCCGGCTGCTCTCGGCTTGCACAAGCACGATGACCCAAGCACGCCGAGGGGCTTCTACACCAAGTACTTCTCCGTGAAGTCGTGCCTCCTACTCGCCTTCGTCACCGTGCTGCTGCTGGTTCTCCCGCTCGTCCTGCCGCCGCTCCCGCCACCGCCGTTGGCGGTGCTACTGGTGCCGGTCGCAATGCTGGTGGTGCTGCTGGTGCTGGCGCTCATGCCGGCGGCGGGAGGGGGCCGGAAGAACGAGGTTCTGGACCCGGGATCGTACTTGTAGTCTTGTGCGTTGATGTACATTACCAAGTTTGCAAATTGCAATCCTCGTACCTAGAGGTTTTCAAAATTTTAATGGCATATAACCCATACCACTAGCCGAGAGGAAAAAAAAATCAAGATCACCACTACCTATGGGTCTTAGCTTTTCTCTCCGCTGCGACAGCAAGAAAAGAAGCAGATCACAGTACATACTATTGTGCAACTTTTCAGTTTCACATCTCTCGGGCTACTGCTTTTTGGTCACCGTGCATTCTTGGATAGTAGCTTCTACTTTTTGTCAGTTGAGGCCAATAGTTTTTCCACAGGATACATGACCATCTGCGAGACTACCAAGTTGTATGATATGGAATCTTGGGGCGAGTTTGATATGGGCCAAAAACCTCGGTTGTGCCCGTCGCGTGCAGGTGCGCGTGTTTGATTTGCTTTGCCTTCACCGACCTGGTCTGTGGGATGCAAAAAGAAAACATCCTCTCTCCTGGCTCTGGCTGCACGCTCGAGAGTTGCGTTTCTCTAGAGCTAGGCAGTGGCCGATCTGTCACAAGCGTCGTCTCACCTCCCTCACCTCTTCTCATTTGTCATGTGGGCATGGATCGAGGGGCGGGCCGCGAAGGGGCCATGGACGCCGCCACCGAGCTCGAGGGGACCGTGGGCGCCGGTGAGCACGAGCGCCCAAGCGAGTGCGGGCGGCGGTGGCCGAGGGCGGAGCTCGCGCCCACACACGACGGTGCTCACCACTGCGGTGGTGGTGTTTGATGAAATGCCAAAGAGGGGGGGGGGGTGGTAAGAACACGGAACACCGAACGCTAGTTGTAAGGTCACCTTATCCCTCTCTTGTACCATATCAAACACAAATATGAACTCAACCTGCTTTTTTTAAAAAAAAAATGAACTCAACCTGTCTCCCTGGGAAAAAAGAATCAAACACCAGAGATGTATGAGTGGAGCCTGGCTCCACAGCCAGACTCATGCAAACACGCCCTTGATGTACTGTTAGAGGCTAGGGCAACAATCAACATGGAGCGTTGGAGAAGTCCTAACGCCGTGGACAGTCTCTTATTGCTAGCTACAAAAGTCTTGCTAACAAAGCGATGGATCAGGAGAATGTTTTGCTTTTGGCGGTAAACCTGATCAGCGAGGCGACGACCTTTGAAGTAGCCAGATAGTCAGGGAAATGCATGGCTCAACCTGGCATTCATCTGTGGGGAAAATGACCCGACATGGAGCAGGACATTGGTGTGGCCGAGCAAGGTGCCTATATATACGCTGCTGTAGTTTGGTTGGATGTTCCAGTTCTTAGCTACGGAGAGCGCTGTGTGCTAGTTCTTCTTGTTTGTTTGTTTTGACCAGTAGTTATGTTTTTGTGAGGGAAGTGTATTTTCTGGTGGCGGAATCGACGGTTAAATAATGTTTGCAAACTAAAATAATATACGGAGTAGCAACAAAGAAAACACACACGGCCGACTTCGGAGGGACATAACCTAAACATTGCTACCACACAGACAAACATGCACATCTCCTGCGCACCCTAGAAAATACATATTTGGAAGCTCTAAGCTGGCAACATGAGTTCTTTGCTGTTCACAATCCTCCTGCCTTACTTCAAAAAAAAAAAAAAAAAAAAAAAAAAATGTTGTTCACAATGCAAACATCGCTCTGTTGGTGTTACCAACATTCAGAGTTTTGAGACACCATGGATTGGAGTGATGGATAAACAGAGGCCCCTTCAATAGGCAATCAAGAAAGAAAACATCTTTCTACAAAACAAAAACAAAACTTCACACGATCATGAGGCATGTGACGCGCCAAAACTATTGCTACTTCCACCTCCATTGGAAGTTGGGAACTGCACACTAATTCATATCATTTTTAAAGCAAGGTAGCCTGCATAAGCTTCTTTTACACCTGCAAACATCTCAAGATCCAACCAAGAACGACGGCATGTGGCGCTCTAGTGCCCGCACGAGGTCCTTCCCCTGGCTCTCCGTGCCAGCAGGCTCACCGAGCCGGTGCACTGCCTCCAGCAGCTCCCCCCTCAGCCTTTGGGGCAGCAGCTGCCCACCTGCGCTCACACACTCACGGTACAGTGGCAGATATGTGATGCCGAGCACAATCTCATGCGGGAGGTCCTCCAGGCAGATCGGGGACGCACCTCTCCTGAGGACCCTCATGACATTCACGAAGTGCATTTCACCGGTGCTCACCCCTTCAGCAAACGCACCCTGGGACCAGTGTTCTTTCAGGAAGGCAACCAGGTCTGGGGGCTCGCCATTGGTGCCCCCGGTTGCAATGATGTCTGCGGCCTCATATGTTGCAGTTGCGTCTCTTAGGAAGTTGGATCTCAGAAGGAAGGTGACACCATCAAGCGACCTGCTGCCCTGGCCCCTCGCAGCTTTGAGGATCTGTGTGCTGAGAGCTTCAAGGATATGCTGGGGGATATGTGCAAGCAGGTACGAGGCCACCATGAAGTGACCGCTGGAGGCAGCAGTCGTCAGGGCAAGGCACATCTCAATGTCAGAGATGCCTCGACTGACAAACCAGTGGACAACCTGCAAGCACCCACGCTCTGCAGCTTTTACCAAAGGGTTAAGGAAAGAACTCACGTTCCCTTCATCAATTAGGCATTCCATTGTCTTGAACTTGCAGTAATGAGAGGCATATACTAGAGCCAGATCGGTGTCCACAGCCAAGCTATTCTGATATGCAACCTGCATAAAGGGGGCAAACATTACTGTTGCATTGTCATGTTGTTCTTCGTGAAATGTAATTTTCAAAGATATTTAAGGAATCAATGCAATACGACAGATTTTTGGCAATTAGTTACATCTAAACTAGAAGAAAAAAAAAAACTATGCTGATGACGGAAGGTGCCTCCGCACCCAATCAACTCATTAGTGTCCTATCTAGGAAGCAGGGGTGAAAATTTAGTGGAGGCAAAACTGGGTTCTCCCCCTATCCCCACTGCCTTGCTCTGCAGTTGTTAGGTGAACAGGCATCCAAATAGTCCGCCAGCCCAAGCATTGAAGGGGGTATATAATGAATGGGCGAAGTGGGCTTTGCCGCTTATTCCTTTGCGAACAAGTGTACCTATGGTGGCCCAGAAATAGCAGTCCAATGGCCAGGAAGCCTGCTTTCTGTAGTAGTAGCAACAAGAATTCTCCACCACCCCCACACCTGATTTTTCAGTTGAGGAGAATATTTGCTATGATCATAGCCCAACCATGCCTAGGGTCCTTAAAATCCCATAGATGGAATAAGTCATGTGATACGAATCTATATTTGTTACAGGTAACCTTAATTAGTCCTGCCCATAAAGCACAAAAGCTTCCAGCAATTGTTCTGTGAGTTATGTTCTGGCAAATGACCACAATATTGTATGGCATGGACAATTCATTTTTAGTTTTGCGCATGGTCATGCAAATGTCATAATTTTGCAGTGGCTATAGCCAAACTCAACACTTCCTCCCTGGTACCAGTATTTTTGGAATTGGGATAACAAAACATTAGGAGTGATATATATCTTGATGAACACTGTATCAATATTGTTTTTATGTGATAGCATTGGTGTAATTAGAAACATATTCAAATAAAGAAATATTCAGATTTGTCCTGTATAGAACTTCAATTTTTCAATTTGTCAATAAAACTTGCAGATTCGTTTCCAGGCCAAAATTGAGAGCAAAATCTCAAACTACACTTCAGCATCAACATTTTTCGTTAAACGAGGCCAACATTTCCTACTTTAAGGATATATAGTCTTGAGCCTAGATAAATAGTTAAAGCTAAAGACTCAAAAGAGGAACATGATAACAAAATATTGAGAAAAGATAGTTACACTATCATGAATATGGTTATTTCTGTGAAGAGCAGTATTTCAGGCCAAATTTAGAATAACTGACGGCAGCTAAAATGTTCATAAAAGTCTACTTCAGTAACTCAACATTTTAGTCTAACATGCCCATAGGAACAGTGGCAGAGCTCAAGACAAATAAAGGGGAGGGGGAGGGGTGTGGGGGTGCGCATTTGTCAAATCCACACAAGCATATGTACGGAGTACACAAGTTTCAATGTTTCATAGAAATAAGTTTTAGTTCAACAATACTATAATTAGGTCACAACTCCCAAATTTGTGGGCGTAATATACTTTTTTTTTTTTTTGAGACCAAAATCCAAAATGGGTGACCAACTTTTTAACAAAAAAAATAGGAGATGTTTAGTTTCATTCCGCAGAATGATGGGCTAAAACCCCCAAAAAATGGTTGAAATGGAGAAGTAAACAACCCCTCAATTAAGTGGCAGGAGTCAGTGGTTCCTAAACAATAGGTTCGTCACTTGCTCTCTTGAAAAATGAAGAAATAGGTCTCTCTTTAAAAAAAGAAATAACAGACTATTTTTTTATATACAAAACTACCGATTATTATTTTATTCCCTTTGCTTTGCATGTTGACTGATGTCAATTGCAAGTGCGAATGTGCAGGCTCGCTGCTCGCACGCGTGGCCGAGCCCGATCACCAGGTTACTTAAATTAGGTAGTGCCCAGTGGATCAGCTTGTATCCTCATTTTTTTTTTTTTTTTTTTTTATGACAGGGGGATGGGGAGCCCCTCTATAAAGATTCAAGGCTCCACCAGTGCATAGGAAAGCACAAAATCACCTCAGCTAGTTTATAGGTACTTTAAAGGGTAAATTCTAGAATGTAAAAAGTTAGTTTAAAGCCCAAGTGCTCGAAGAGGAAGACAACATGCAAATGTTAGTTACTTATTATTACTAATAGTGTTGGGGGTAGGGGTGCCGGCGTGCCACCCCCACCCTTGTAAAAAGGCCCAAGGGGGGAGGGGACTCTTCCCCACTTTCTCATTCCTCCACTTCCTGTGGTAAGCTCTCTCCCTCAGGTAAACATTGTCTACAACTTGTATGTCCATTTTAAATATTGCATCTTACTATATGAATTGCCAAAATTTGCCATCTCTAGTATAGAAGAACAGAAAAATGAAAAACTAAGTAAACAACCTAGAGCTGGCTATAATACTTTGGTTACGACTCCATAATCAATAGCTCCTAAAGAAAAGCAAAACATGCTCATTTGCTCGCTTACTATTTGATTAAAAGCAGAATCGATAACTTCTACATCAAGATTAATGAGAACAACTAAAATTACCTTCAGCAGAATGCGAACAAGATCAGTACTTCCAAAGCGTGCTGCTTCAAGGAAACACTGATTTAAATTGTCAGCACCTCCTTCCACCAACAATGATAAAAGGCCCTTAATGGAAACGGCTGAACTCCCAGAAGACCATCCAGGTTCAAATAAACTTGAGAAGAGTGTAAGGGGGAAGCAGACCGCATCAAATGCCTCAGTGAAAAGCTTGCCACTTAAATTGTCACCAGCTATGTCCAAGAAGGTTCTAAATGCTGATAAATGAAGCTGTACCTCTTGGAGAGTATTGCAGCTCCACCTGTACCTATGTGTGTCTTCAGAACAATGGTGCATATGAATACAATGTAAAGCCCATTCCATGAACTTCTGCACCTTGGCTCCTGCCTCTAATTTTAGATGCTCGGCACCAGGACAATCTCTCAGACGATCATGCAATCTAAATTTCAACACCAAGAGAAATAACATCACTATTAATGTATTAAGCAATATATTCTGAGTAAGAACATTTATATGCAAGCTGAAAGTCACCTCTCTGCGACAATCTCCTTGCTATCACCAACAGTGATAGCCTTGCTTTGGCAGGCTGCAACACATGATGCAAGCAGCGACGTCCTAAGGATTGCTCTAGCAAAATCCTTTGCCCCTGCGGCCACAATCTTCGCTATCAGACTGGTGAGCCCCTCGAGATCCCCTTTCGTCCGCAAGAACCATATGGCATCAAGGGCAACCGACAGGCCATAATCCAGCATCGACTGCTGATCAGCTAGATCAACAAGACTTTCAGCAAGGCTCCACTGCCGCGAGAACAGCACCACCTGCAGTGAGTGACCGAAGTCCACCCACCCATCCTCGTCTGGCCCCTGGCTTTGCACGCACTCATCTGAATCCGAATCCGATTCCTGTGTTTCGTCGTCCCCATGACTATGGCTGACGCTGCATCCTTGGTCGTTCTTAGGCGCCAGCGCTGATTCCCCTGCGAAACACCACCCCACTAGCCTCGTAGCTCAACCCAGGTAGAGCTCCTGGCACATCAATGCAGGAACCTGCAGTCATGCACTAATCAAAATTCATGCCTAGGAACAGATACTAGCGGCCAACTAATTGAACATGTTACCCGATACGTCCGGCAATCGCCGCACCGGTATCGGGATACGTATCCGATACGGCGACACGCCGTCGATACGGTGTCGGGAGGTATCGGGGAAAAATGGAAAAATCAATTAATCTCGATACTTCTCAACGCACCTCCGATATGTATGGGAAGTATAGGTGCAGATCGATCCAGCGACTTACAGCTGCTGCGGGCGAACGTTGACTCCAGGCCTGGCGGCGGCGAGTCCCAGGCGGGCGGTGGCGAGACCCAGGCGGGGGTGGCGAGTCCGGGCGGCGGCGAGACCCAGGCTTGGCGGCGGCGAGACCCAGGCGGGCGGCGACTCACGAGTGGGCGGCGGCGCGAAGTTGAGGGCGAGGTCGGCCGGGACTCTCCGGCGAGGGGGGCGGCCGCGAGACGCTTGAGCCGCGGCGAGGAAACCAGAGAGACGCGTGCACTCGCGGCGTACGGGAGAAACTAGGGGAGGGTGATTTGCAAAGCACGTGATTAATATGGCTAATGGCGGGTGTTCTTTTGGAAAAACATCCCACCTCACATATAGAAGTCCATCTGGCCCGTGGCCCGCAGCCCGGTCCGAGGCCCGGCCTTTTGGTCGGTGCACGGCACGGCCCGGTCCGTTCCCAACGGGCCCGCGGGCGACGCGGCGATAGCGGGGCCGGGCCATGGGCCGAGGCCTCGGCCCGTGGCACGGTCTTGCCGCGCGGCCGGTGGGAGGAGGAGGCCCGATAGCGGCCCGGCTGCTAAGCCGCGTATATAACGCCGCCGCCGCCCCGCCGAAACCCCTAATCCCCCCCCCCATTCTCACTCGCCTCTTCGATCGATTCCCCACCCGTCCCCGCCTGAAACCCTAATCCCCCCACTCCTCGCTCCGCCGCCGCCGTTCTGTGCCTCCGTTCGTCGGATCTTGGGTCCTCGCCGGCGGATCCACCGTCCTCGCCTACGGATCCGGTGATCCGGTGACCGAGGGCCTCGCTCGCCGGCGGATCTGGTCACTGGTGGTGACCTGTGTCCACCTTCCTCGCTCGGTGCCTCCGTCGGATCTTCCTCGCCGGATCTCCGGTGAACTTTTTCCTTTTACTCCTTTTTCCTCTACCCTTTCTCTCCTCTCCCCTGTTCTCTCCGTCGCCATGTGAGTGCATGCTTGAAGCTCCATCCTTTTCCTTCCCCTACTCCTCGTCGAATCTCACCCTTTTCTGTATCCTCCGGGGACCTCTACAATCCGGCATCGGGCTCCGTCCGCCGCAGGTAAGCTCCGACCTATCTCTTTCCTTTCTCTTCCTTCTTGTTCATTCTGTTTAGCCTGACACCTTTCTTGTTTCTTCCTCTGCTCTGGCCTCGCGCTCGCAGGTTGGTCCCTGACGCCGAGTCCTCCTCCTCCGCCGGAGTGGACATGGCCAGGCCTCCCAAGCAGGCGTCGAGGGACGGTGCTGGTGATGCACGTCAAGGTCAGCTCCAGGGGGGCTCGTTCTCCCCCAGGTTGGCCGGGCGTGGCCGTGGGCTCGCAACGCGGAGGTCGGGCGCAGTTGATCGGCGTCCGGTCACCTGCGACGGCGAGGACCCCGACCGTTGCTCCGACGACGACCTGGAGGTCGAGGACGACGACGACCTCCGTGAGGATGCTGCTGCCATGTTCGGCATTCCCGTCGTCGACGTCGATGTCGATGGCGAGGAAGCCGATGACACTCCCACAAGTACTGGTAAGAAATCTGATGTTTGGACCTACTTCGATGAGGTAAAGGAGGGTGAGGGGCCGAAGGCCGTTCGTGTTGGTGCTATCTGTAAACATTGTAGTGCTAGATACACTGCTATATCTGCTAATGGTACTGGTCATTTGAGGCGTCACATGTAAAAATGTATGCAGTTGAAGAACCATTCTGATATGGTTCAGTCTAGGCTTGCTTTGAATGCTAATGGTTTATCTAATTGGAAGTATGATCCTATGGTTGCTCGCATTGAATTGTGCCGCTTGATTGCTAGGCTGGATCTTCCATTAGGCATAGGTGCTACACATGCTTGGATTGATTACATTAAGAATGCTCACAACCCTCTTTTTAAAGAGGTTTCTAGGCAGACCACCACTAGAGATATGGCTAAATTGTATGGTGAACAACGTGACATGCTTATGAAAGATGTGTTGCCTGCTGTATCATCTGTTTCTTTGACATCTGATATCTGGTCTGGTAATGCTAAGGAGGACTATATCTCTGTTGTTTGCCATTATGTTAATAAAGATTGGGAGATTGAGAAAAAGGTTGTTGGTTTTAGGTTGATTGATTGCAAACATACTGGTGAAAACATAGCTGATTCTATAGTTAAAGTGGTTGAGGAGTTTGGTTTGCTTGATAAAGTTTTTGCCGTGACTTTAGACAATGCTAGTGCTAATTCTAAGGCTTATGATATCTTGGGTCCTGATTTGTTTGGTTATATGGGTTCTTATCCTGCACCTACTCGTGATGATCCTAATAAAGTTAAGTACTTCCTTGTGCATCAGCGCTGTGCTACTCATATAATTAATCTTATTGTGAAAGATGGCTTGGCTGTCTGTAAAGAGTGGCTTGATGATTTGAGAACTACTATAAACTTTTTAAATTCTTCTAATGTTAGGATTGCTAGATTCAAAGATTTCTATATTGCTAGAGGTATGACACCTAGGAAATTTGGCTTGGACATGGATGTTAGATGGAATTCTACTTACTTGATGCTTGAGCATTTGTTGCCATACAAAGAAGTGTTTACTGTGTTCATTAACTCTAATTATGGTTCTGAGTTATTGACTGTGAATCATTGGTATATTGCTGAACATATGTTTAATTTCTTGAAAGTATTTTATGAGTCCACTGTTGTTCTTTCTGGTGTGTACTATCCCACTTTGCTCCACTTGCTTTGCATCAATTGATTGACATTGCTGAACATCTGAAAGAAGCTGAGAATAATGAACATTTTAAACATGTTGCAAGGCCTATGAAATGAAATTCCTTAAATATTGGGATAACATTCCTCTGCTTTATTCTTTTGCAACCATTCTTGATCCTAGAGGTAAGATGAAAGGGTTCCTGATAACCCTAGATCTACTTGGTAAGGCAACTGGATCTGATTACAGTTTATGTTATGGTGATGTGAAAGATGAGCTGACCAGATTGTTTTCCAAGTATCAGGCAAAGTATGGTTCTTCTAGTGCGAGATACAAGAAGGGCTCAAAGGCTGTGATTCCAAAGTGCACGGTTCTCGTAATGCAGATGGGGAGGATCTTTGACGCTTCCTCCTCTACTCCATGTACTTCATCCGGTGTTTGTAAATGAGCTTACAACTTACCCGACAAAGTGACCCTGTGCCATGGGGTGACCCCAACTTTGACATACTTCTTTGGTGGCGTGATCACAAGCAATCCTATCCAATACTGTCTATTATGGCTCGAGATATCATGGTTGTCCCTGTTTCTACTGTGTCCTCCGAATCTTGTTTTAGCTTGACAGGTAGAATACTTGAAGACCGGCGTCGTCGCCTTTTGCCTGAGCATGTGGAGATGCTGACCTGCATCAAAGACTGGGACCAAGCTAGAAGAAAGGCGCAGCACACAGTTGTGGACAAAGAACTGGTTCAGCTATTCAAGAGCCTGGAGCTTGAAGATCCTACTGCTGAAGAAGTGGGAGAGGTGGCGGCAGCGGGATCTGTTGGCGTCACAGTCACAGGTAGCACCAGCAGCGGGAGAGGTGGCGGCAGCGGCACCAGCAGCATGAGAGGTGGCGGCAGCAGCAAAGGAAGAGGTGGCTAGAGATCTAAAAACTGTGAAAGGTAAGTTTGAAACTATAAGCTTGTGAAACCTTAGCTATGTGTGTGATTGTTAACATATGAACTAAAAGGTGGCAATGACATGTGCAGGAAGCCAGGGACTACTTTTGTTGCAAGTCTGAGCTGGAGAAGATAGCAATAGCATTTTCCTTTTGTTGCTCTTGACTTGTTGGTTGCCACTGAGCTGGCTAATGTAATAGGCTAGCTGTTGACTTGAAACTTTTGGAACATGAAACTTGAAACTTGAATGAATTTTGAGTTGGCTGTACTCTTTTCCTTTCTAGGGTTTCTCCCACAAGGGTGGGTTTACCTAGAAAGGTTTTTAATGAGGCAGCATTGCACTAACAGCTCATTGTCTTACTTGTCAATTGTCATCTATGAACTGTGATCCTGTGTTTATATCTGTTGATACTAGTGAAAATTTGAGAATTTTTTATTATACTTGTCAAAATCTGATAATTTTGATCATGCTTGGCAAAACTAGGAAAATCTGGGAATTGTACTTGTGAAACTTGGCACCGGGCTGGCCCGTGGCCCGGTGAAATGCGGCCCGTGTGGCCCGTGGCCCGGCAAAAAATGGCCCACGGACCGGGCCATGGGCCGAGGTCGCGACCGGGCACGGTGGAGGCACGGCCCGTGGCCCGGTGTGGCCCGTAGCGGGCCAGCCCGGCCCCGAAGGGGCCACGGGCCGCACCGGCCGGCCCGTTGGACATCTATAACCTCACATGATACAATCCCATTAGTTTTAGCTATTTTCTTTGCTATCAAATATATATATTATACTTATGTATATTAAGTAATGATATGATTTTTATATACAACATTAGTATCCCAACCATGTCTACAAGTTGAAGAAGGCTTTGTATGGATTGAAACAAGCACCAAGAGCATGGTATGAGAGGTTGAGAGATTTTATCATCTCTAAAGGATTTAAGATGGGCAATGTGGACACCACTCTCTTCACCAAGAAGATTGGACAAGACTTATTTGTGTTGCAAATCTATGTTGATGACATTATATTTGGCTCAACCAATCAAGAGTTTTGTGAAGAGTTTGCAAAGATAATGGCAAATGAGTTTAATATGTCAATGCTTGGAGAACTCACTTTCTTTCTTGGACTTCAAATCAAGCAAATGAAGAACGGCACATTTGTTAGTCAAACCAAGTACATCAAGGATATGATAAAGAAGTTTGACCTAGAAGATGCAAAGTTTATGTCAACACCAATGGGTACCAATGGAAGCCTAGACCCCGACCCTAGTGGCAATATGGTTGAACAAAAGCAATATCGGTCAATGATTGGAAGCCTACTCTATGCAACCACTTCAAGACCGGATATAGCATTTAGTGTGGTCATGTGTACAAGATATCAATCCTCTCCTAGAGAGAGTCACCTCAAGGAAACTAAGAGAATTTTGAGGTATTTGAAGGGCACACAAGATGTTGGACTTTGGTATCCAAAGGGATCCAAATTTGAGCTAATTGGATATTCGGATTCCGATCAATAGAATGAGCACAAGTGGCACATGTCAATTCCTTGGAAGGTCACTAGTTTCATGGTCTTCAAAGAAGCAAAATAGTGTTGCTCTTTCTACCGCCGAAGTCGAATATATTAGTACGGGAAGTTGTTGCACTCAATTGCTTTGGATGAGGTCTAGGGATTTTGGATTCAAATTTAATAAAGTACCATTGTTTTGTGACAATGAAAGTGCAAGATAGATGACACAAAATCCGGTTCAACATCCAAGAACAAAGCATATTGACATAAGACATCACTTCATTAGAGATCATCAACAAAAGGGTGATATTTGTATCATGGGCATTGGCACCGAAGATCAACTAGCCGACATATTCACCAAGCCACTTGATGAGAAGAGGTTTTGTATGCTAAAGGGAGAATTGAACATTATTGACTTCTCCAAGTTGATGCACCCCCCACATATATGACATGCCTCTCCTTCGACAAACACAAGGTAAAACTTGTTTGACATGGCATTCATACTATGCTAAGGACTTATTTAGTGCATCTAGACATAACTCATGAAATAGGCTCATTCATAGAAAATCAAATGATTTTAATGTATGTGTGGCACCACTATTGCTTTGAATGATTATATGATCTAGTGGTGGCATATGACATGTTTGTGGGCTTACAATCCTAGTGTTGACTCTAGAAAATGAGCTCATGATGTGTATTTTAAGGTATGAAAAAGCTTGTCCTTGGTTCAAACCAAAATACATGTTAAGGCAAGTGATCTAGATGAGACCACATTTGATCATTTGATTGACTCGATTTCTCTCTTTTACACCTTTTTGGTGATTGTTGACAAAGAGGGAGAAATAAGTCACAAAGATGTTGACAAGGGATCACACAAATAGGGGGAGCAAGCTCATAGACTATTTGTGCATTTGTATATGCATGATCATGATGAAATGTTGCATTGAGCAATTTAAATTCAATATACATGATTGCTTGGTGTATGCTAGTTTCTGAAAATTTAATGATGTATTGACCAACTAGCATGCATAGGAAGTATCTAGACATTGCTCACATTTATGCCTATAATGTTGATCTCATGGGGTATGTTGAGTTTTGATGAATGTTTAGTTACAAAGATGCTAAGGACTCCGATTGGTTTCACGCTTCAAAGGTCCGAATTTCTAAACCTTAGCATCTCCTTTGGTAATATTATCTCTCCCACAATTTTTATCCATACATATGTGCCAAATTGATCCAAACACATGGAAGCACATATGTAGGGGGAGCTACTATTACCAAAACCGAACCTTGAAATGTGTGTCCAACTTTGATTTATGACCAAAATGCTATGGACAAGCAATTCAAGTTCAAATTGAATTTACTTCATATATTTGTGAATTGATTGTCATCAATTACCAAAAAGGGGAGATTGAAATCTCATGTTTGGTTTTGGAAATTGATGACACCTTGTTATGCTAATCCTTTTGCTCTAAGTGTGACTTAAGAGATAGGATTGCATGGATGATGTGGAGCATGATGATCATGAACATGGACGATGATGATGGACATGATGGATCGTCAAGCTCGGATGTCGGTGTGGAAAGGACCCGAAGATCAAGGCAAAGGTATAACTTGATAGGGTTTTCTTTCGGTGATCAAGACACTGTGAGTACGCCCCCCTAAGACAATATCAACATAGCCTACAAGGATAAGAACTAGACAATCGTAGGAATCTCCTTACCTCTTTATCCTCTCAAGTCCTTGATTGCTTTGCTCGGGGATTAGTTATATGCCTCGCTTATCCTCACATCATTCTCCCCTATGGATTCGATATTAAAACCCTCTCCCGGGTGAAGTGCTCACCGGTATCCGTTCGCTTGCGGATTATATAAATTATAAATATTTCTGTAGGCTTATCAAATACCAACACCCATGCTTAAGGTTCCTCGTGTATAACTCTATGGTACATTGTCGATTTTTATGACATCATAAATGAAATCATTACTCAGTGCCACTAAAATGAGTGATGAACATTGGATGATTTTTTTTTTTTTTGTTTGAAGTCATGGTATTTTAGAGATGCAAATAAAAAATTACACACGGCAACATCAAGGAATGAATTATAATGCTTGTAAACATTTGTACATTGTGCACTAGAATGTACATTCATATGTTCACTTAGATCAACCTCGCAGTTCCTTGTTCCATTGCTGATTCTCTTCGATTTGACATTTGAACCCCCTCGCCAATAGGTGAATTGTCACCAACATTTCTTGTTGGCATTCTATTACGCCTCCTAGCATTTTCTCGCCCACCGGTGAGGGCTTTTCGAGATATATTTTCATCAAAAATGGCCTTCTTGAAAGAACTTCCCATCTTCATTAGTGCAAAAAAATTGAACATTAGCATCAAAATAGCTAGACTCAAAGTAAGTAGTTAAAGAACATAAGAACAACATATGATTTTAGTATTATACTAATAGTTGAAGCAAAAAAAAATGGAATATATATTAGCATGTTGATGTACACTTTGTTATAATTATTCTGCTTTTTTACTAGTCAAATTTAAGTATTGTTTAAACTGAATAGTTCATAAGTTAAAATAAATTACCAAAAGGTGCCTAAACAAATTGACTTTAATATGAAGCTAATTGAGCTAGTCTAGCCAACTTACTTGAGAGATGAGAGCATAGAGAGGTAGGGTGCTGTATCCACATAGGAGTTGGCTGATGACACTGGAAATGCATACATAATATGAATTCCTGCTTCCTTGAAAGTTTAAAATGGCATAATTGATAAATATTATAGGTTACCTTATCACCACGCGAATAATAGCATATGCCGATTTTCCCATAATGCAGGAATTAAACCCATATGTTACCTGCAAGGTTCGGTGAATGCTAAGTCAAGCTTGCTTTATACATATTATCGAAAGCAAAGATAGAACATCCTAATACTAAATGACACGTGTAGAAGTTTCGTATTAGGGTTCTATATGTTTAGGTATCGACTTGATTTTATCATGATGGCATATTTTTAATCTAACTATAGTCCATGATGTTACTATGAATTGTTTCAGAAAACCAAAAGACGTTTGCGGGGGTGAAAAAAGAGAAAATGGCTTATTGTTCTTACCAGCAACCAAAAGAACAATGCAATTTCAAATGCATTTTGGAACAAGATGATATGAATCAAGATAAGGACTAGTTTAGGCCAGTGGAACCAAAAGAGTTCATCCGAAGGAGTTACAACTAGATCCCCTTCTACAGCTGTATGCTTTTGGGTAACCTCGAGAGCCAACTCCGTGATAATATGCTCCATCTTACTTCCGAGCACAAGTAGCAACTGTATGAAAAAAAATACATCCAATATATATATGTTATGACTTCCTAATGAAATGGAACTACAAAATGCAATAACATGTATTATTTTATATTTTGTAGGTCTAACAAATAAAAATTATAGGTGCAAGCGCTTTTAAATCTCTATCTTTATGACACACATGTTGTTTACTTACAATGAATTGGACTACTGTTATCCAAATGTAGATGTACCATCCTATGGTGACAACAATAAAAGAGTAGTGTTAGTCTTTGAGGTAAGACGTTTCATTTAACATAAAAGTTAAAAGAGATGTATGTGATGCACCCACAAATAGGTCTGCCAACAATACACCACCAGTATCATAACTTATTTATGCATAAGTAAAAAAATTAAGCAATACTCACTGAGCTTAGGAACATACCATGAACATTAAGTATCAAGAATATGATTAGCAAAGCCCAAAGGTACCAGCTGTGACAAAACACATATGCATTTTTTTCATCCATCGTGATGTTTTATTATTAATGAGACAATGCGAACAATATGAATATTAACATAGTAGCTTCAATTGTTTACCTTATGCCAACGACTTTCTTGAAATCCCCTTCCAATGCTCTATTCATATAATTGTAAAAGTTGAATTTTGGATTCCCCCGGCAGTGCTTCTACCAAAATCGGACAAGAAAAAAAAATAAACTTCTTCTATATATACAACATGAATAAAAATAGTAGACATGTATGAAGTTGTATGTGTTAGGCTACCATGACAAAGCCAAGTCTTAGGGTTGTGTAGTCCTCCTCAGTGACTGATCCATAGAATTGTTTGAAAAAGGAGCGCTGGAGTAAAAGTGAAAACATTGTTAATATTTTATATTGAATTGATGCTAACAACATAAATTATGCGTTGACATTTTAAATTTCATGGGAAACATGCAAGATATATGTATATACCAGCCAACCGAATATTTCCCATCCTTTTCCGTGACCTCTGAAGTGACTTTTGATAAATTTGAATTCTTGCACATGCTTGATCATTTGAGGAGCTACAAAATTTGGCCCCGACAACACATTATAAATAAACATGCAGTTTATATAGGAAAATACTTAAAAAAATTGTGCAGTTAACTTGCTAAACTAGGCAGGATATACGTGTATACCGCTATCATCGTTTTGCTGGATCTTGTCCTCCCAAGGTTTCCAGTTTCTTGTCTAAACAGAATGCACAATAAAATATTCAGAAAAAATGTGATAATATATTCACATAAAGCTTCACATTTCCATATATACCTGTGTGATTCCAAGAATAATTGTAACTGCGCTGAGAACCACATGTGTGACTGCCAAGACGAAGATAAATATGTGTAACTGATGAATAGCTTCTATCGAAAGAATCGGAACTTTGCCCTGTGGAAAATGACGGCATACAAGCAGGTTATGAAAGGTGAAGTAGCGTGACAACATAATATATCGTTTGTAAGAACATTTGGGTACGTACGTAGTAAGTGCTTTTCCTCCAAAAAAATTCAGAAAATTGCATTATTGCAGACTTACTTTGTGAGGTAAATAAATAAATAATTGTATGGATTATTGATATCATTTCAAAATGTCTAATTAAACAAGGCAAACAAATGGATGGCTATAAAGTTCACAAACTGTGTTTATTATTTTTTGACCTTACAATCCAATTGATTGTTTATTTATTTTATTGATAAGTACCAAACCGGATCAAAACATGGTCAACAACAAAGGGTGAGCCTAGCAGATTTGATGGCTTGAAGCAGTAAACGCCGGTACAGTGCCGGCACGTACTTCCCTTTGGCCGGGGGTATGTGGCAAACCAATAATGCAAAGCAAATACGCTACGGCAGACACGCACCTTGTTGAGGCAGTAGTCACTGGAGGAGGCGCCTCCTGCTGCAAGGAGCCTCCTCGTGCCGCCGGCGAACATGAAGTGCGCGGTGGTCTTGGCGGCCTTGGCGGCGGGGTGCGGGCAGGGCAGGAGGTGGTCCATCAAGCTCTCCTGGACGCATATCTTCTGAATGGTGCTCTGGAACACGGTGAGCAGCAGGGAGATGAACCCCAGCAGCATCAGCTCTGCATGCGTTCGTTCGTTTCGTTATTAGGCACGAATTCCTTCTTTCTTTGACCGGTGAGCACATCAAGCAGAGTAACACACACAAGCATAAACATGAGCATGTTGTTTGATGTGGAACAAACGAACGAACGAACCTTCTTTGACCTTGAGGAGGGCCTCGTACAGTGGCTTCCGGCGGCCTTTTGTTAGCCTCTGTATGATCATGCAAGAAGAAGAAGTGAGTTCATGCATATATGTATTTGATTTGAAACGGCAAATCGATGCTTGCATGAAGACGATCCGTGTGATGTGACCGCCGTACCTTGCCGAGGCGGTGGAGCAGTCGCTCGAAGAGCAGGGAGAGGACGACGATGATGGAACACACGGCGGCGACGATCCACGTGGGCGTGTGCTCCAGCGTTATCTCCTCAGCACCGTCGGCTTTGGCGCCACCTCCGGCCATGGCGGCCGAAGCCCAGCTCCGGAGGCAGGAGGATTTCGATGATCACACCTAATCTTCGGCAGCAATGTCAAACGGGCGGGCCACACAAACTAGCTAGCATTCGTCATGCACAGAAGTGGCGCGCATATACATATTATGATGGCTGCAATAGTTGCCTCTTCTTTGTTTACATATATAGGACTACTAGGAGAGGTACTCGTTTATTGGCTGGTCCCATCTAAAAGTCTGACTTTAAGAAAGTCTAACTATTATGACGTGGACAGAAAAAAATGTTAAAGAGAGTACTCGCTATCGATGAACAAATAATTAATCTATTTCACATAGTTTAAATTAGAAATATGAGAGATGAGTATATGAGTCTAATAATACAGCAATATATATATATATATATATATACAAAAATATATATTTTTTTTATTTTATCTCTCAAGGGTACAAATAGCTAGCTAGATGATGTTTGAAATAATTTTTTTTTAAAAAAACACTGTAGTACTAGAGAGTTATGTGAGCTGTCAGAGAGTTGCTTGTGGGAGATCGTTCTACCTATCTGATAGTAGTCGCTAGTTATTTGAGCTCTATCCTTAACAGTTAATATGAACCGGAATTCGTGTGTGCAGGTGATCGTTCTAGAATTATTAACTTAATATAATAATTCTTTCTAAACTATCTATCTAGAAACCATTGAGGACGCTCTAATAGTGTAACAAAGAAAACAGGAGAGCATGCAGTAGATCGAGATAGACCTTCCTATGGCGTGACAAATTGAACATGCCGCCAACAAACGATCAGAACGTGTATTTGTAATTTTGTCTTTGCTCGATGCCCGTCGAAGACCGAGTAAATTCCTTGCGCGCGAGTGCGAGTCTACGGTGAGCAAGCAGAACCAACTCACGGGTAGTACTGTACGATTTTGTGTCCTAGCTTCCAAATGTCCGCACACGTACGCTGAAGCGTCAAGAGACGCGGCGTGCTGTTACGTACACGTTCCTGTTGGAAACATGCATGGTCACATAAATAATTCACAGGACGATATTTGACCGTGGAATGTGGTGTGGGGATTGACGAATTTTCCACCGTAGGAACAAGATATGATAAGATTATGGGGGTACGTTAATTTGGCAGAGGTCAGGTGTCCTTCCGTAGGAACTAGTCAGCTAAACTAACCTCGTGTGGAAGTCAGATCATCAGCAGGGGATATATGCCTGATTATTTCAGAGTCGTGTTACCATTTCTGTTCGTTGATCAGCTCTCGCTCGCCAGGACGTACTCTGGACTTCTGGACTCTGCACACATGCATGCAGACCAAGGAAACGAAGACCTGTTCAAATGTTCAAACTTGAAAGCCGCCGGGTCGTCGCTGTTGTGCAGGTGCTTCTGGTGAAGAGCATGTCTAACGAACGAATCTGACGTCGTCTCATATACGTTCGACACAAGTGTTCGTTGGAATGTTTGTTACTCGACACAACAGGACAAGAAATGAGCTAACAAATCCTAACAGCCGTCAGCATGTAATCTGTTGTCTTAACAAGCAGTGATCAATGAACGGCAGTTGTATATATAGTTAAGCACTCGAGTCTGAGTTCTCTGGAAAAAAAAAAATGCGTTGTTTCAGTTAAAGCCGCCACAGGTCAAGGCAATGACAGGGAACTGGATTAAAGGCAACTAGGGCAATGTGTATGCATGTGCGAGGCAACACATACGTCAGGTTACCTGTATTTCTCCGGATCGATTTGTGTAGTTGGAGTATTATACTGGTATAGGGAAATAAATAGTCTTTATCTTACGGGCGGGCAGTTCTATATTATATTAGGAGTACGTATCTGAGGAAGTCACCGACGTCGTCTCGTCGTCTTCAGCTCAGCAGATAAGACCTGGACCCTCTCGGAAACAAGCGTGTGGGTTCGTGCGCGCCGCGCGCCTTCCCACAGAGACTTGGGAACCACTCGGTGAACTGGTCATCAACCACTGCATGCACTGCCCATTTCATACACACACACCAAAAAAAAAAAAAAAAAAAAAAAAAAACACTGCACACCCCTTTTTAAATAGCGGTAGCTGCCAAAGAGCCTCGCGGCTAAGCTATTCGTCTTTTTTGTGAGTTTTCACGGCTATAGTGCCACTATTCACCACTATAGCGCCGCTATTCACCGTTATAGAGCCGCTAATCTTCTTTCCGGCTCAGAGAACTCAAATGTGACGATTTACTTAGTATTTTCTACTTATCAATTATCATTTGCTACTAATTTAGTATTAGAAACATATTTGTGTTGATCAAATTTCATATTTGCCATGTTTTTTCGAGAATCAAATTACTGGTGTTTTCATGTTTTTTTTTTTTTTGAAAAACGTTATTCTGTCATAGCGCCGCTATAGCTGAATAGCTAGTGAAAAAAAGGTGCTGCTTTCAATAGCCCACTATTCAAAACTTGGTTGGCTAACAACTCACAAATTGTAAAAAAATAGGGGTGTCACTATATATGGGCATGAAGCCCGGAGCCCGCCGGCCCGGTCCGCGGCCCGATAAATCAGCCCGGCCCGAGCCCGTCACGGCCCGACCAGATCGTGTGCCCGTGCCGGCCGGCCCGGCACCGGGCGTGCCGTGCGGGCCGTCGGCCGGCCCGTGGCACGACGACGGCCCCACGGCCCGACAAGCCCACGAAGAGCATTCCCGGGCAAGCCCACTTAGCGACTCGAGGCTTGCCTCAAAAAAAGCAACGACTCGAGGCCAACCCCTGTCCCCTTCTCTCACCGTCATCCCCGAGCATTAAACCGAGCCGCCCTCGCGTCGTAACTCTCTCGCGCTCGCGCCCTCGCGTCGCTCCTCCCGGCGGCGCCTCCTCCCCGCCCCCGCTCCGCCCCGCCTCCCCCTCCCTACCCCGCCGCCCGCGGCCTCCTCCTCCCCGACGGCGGCGGCGGCCCGATTCGCGTCGAGGGCGGCGGCCGAGCGGCCGCGCGCGACCTCCTCCACCGCATGGCCGGCACCGCGAGGTCGCCAGCACCAGCCAGCGCAGCCGCCTCCTCCCTCGAGTCCTCCTCGGCATGCTCGGCACGGCGTGCTACCGGCACGGCCCGATGGGCGACGCGTCGCGGCCGGGCCGCCCCTCGGCACGGAGCACGCCTATGGCACGGCACGGCACGGCCCGATGCCCATCTATGGTTGTCACAAATTGCAACAAGGCAAATTTTATTAGCTTGACATATATGCAAATTTTGTGAATTGTCCCCATTTTGTGCCCTTTTACTCTTTTTAATATATTTCGACTAGGGAGTTACACCCCTCCTGTTTCATCATTTTTTTTTTTTGCATTGTTGCAAACTACCCAGAAAAACTGCTGATTTCAGGAATTTGTCTTTCATATCTTGTCCACTCCTGATTTTTGTGTGTGGAATTAAAATGGGTTCATTCATAATGAACTCATCCATCACAAAAAACAATAATTAGATTATGCACGAGAACAGCACCACCTCATTTAAGAAGTTGTGGTTTCTAAAAACACTGTTATAAACCTCTACAAGCTAGACGAACACAAATATTTTGTAGAAGCACATCACCCTGGACAAGTCATAGTCTGCATTGTTGTCTTCTTGTAAAGGCCCAAACAAATGTTTCAGTCAAGACAGCTAGATTTGATCTTTAGCTAGTCAGTCAGCACATTCTCAAAAAAAAAAGCTAGTCAGTCAGCAGTTGCCCACTCTATACGGCCAGCTACCATTTTGACAGGTACAGCTTAGCCTTTTATGGAACAAGTCACTCAGGGACAGTATATATTGCAGCGTGTTCCTTCAGTCCGATGGAAGTTCAATAGTACTAGTGAATGGCGCGCGCCCATGCACGCGAGGATAGGCCTTGTATTTGGGAAACCAGAAATATAATGAACTGTTTAGAAATAGTAATGGATCTGTGCTTTGGCTATGGCTGGAACTCTTGAAAGTTTGTGGACACTAAAAGCACGTCTGTTGGATTGGTATATAATTAGGGTTTAACCTGAGGCTATCGTGTTTGTACGTATACCTTTGAATAGAAAATGTATTACAGGCTCCAAAGATCATATCAACGAAACAAATTTGGTGTTGAGTTGTGAAGGCTGTATTTCCAGAAACCTCGCACCAAAAAGACAAATTTTTAATCGACATGGATATCGCCTTTAGTAAATCCAAAATGAGGGCATTAGAACCTATCATTCAGCACATAAGACCACTGGATGTTGACACAGGAAAATAGATCACGCTGAAATTAAACGTACACACATTACAGTTGGAACTGGAAGTGCAGCTCGTAGCTGAATTAGTTCTGCGTACGTTGACAAAAGAAGAATGAATGTTAAAACGCCAAGCAAAGAATGTCATAAAAGCAGTTTTTTTAGATTCATCCAACATTGCCAATAGCTCACCGTTGGCAGGCTACAACTGGACTACCATGAAGTTTAGCAAGTACGCGATCCTACAGGTCTCATATGCTATCGTGACTCTCACCGAGTTGCAAGCCAGCATGACAGCTTGCTCTGGTGCACAAAATCAGTGCGTTGACAGCTCTATAGGCGGTCAAATCTGGTCCTGGCCAGATCGAGGCCTATTTGAGTCATTAGGCTTACATTAGCAATGAAAAGAAGTTCAAGTGGCTGAAACAGGTTCTTGCTGCCTAGACGGCCATGTAGAGGCGAAGAGGACACAGAATCAATCAGTTGTCAGCTTCCGATGCAGAGTACACCGCGCCAGCAAAAAAGAGGTAGAAGTCTTCTCTGGACGGCAGATGTTAGCGAGCCAGTCCAAGCAAAAGGCGCAAAAGTCTGGGTAGTCCTAGTTGTTCCTGCACATGTAAATGAGCTCAAAGTAAATTTACAAAACCATACACAGTGGTATCAGGTAAAATTTGGAAACATAGTATGCGTGTGTTTATGGATGAGTTCAATACTGCCCATTTTTTTTATTTTTTGAGCTTAGGGCAGTATAATTCTGAACCTACGCTGTAGAGCTAGGCAAAAAGAACTGCAAAAAATTGTCTCCAAATAATTGGCATACACAGCAGGAGCCCAAAGACATGTTAACAGAGCATAGGCAGTTCACCAGCCAACATTTATGGCTGACATGTCACCTATAGAACAGGTCACGTAGCAGCAGCACTGTGCGGCTTTGCGTATGAGTGTTGTGGAGATGTAAAGGGAAAGAACGGTGTCACAATGGTTAATTAAACTGTGCATTTTTTCTGGGCAACAGGTAAAAGAAACATGTAAAGGAGATGGCTAGATAAGGAGTTTGGAAGAGTCGTGGTTACTCAGCATGGCACAAGGTACATACCTTAGGAAGGTTTGGTGAAGACAGTGCGCTGGGCGACGTAAAAGGTGTTGATTGAGAAGGTGCATCCTGACTTCCACTGCTGCTGGAGGAATCAGCTGACTGAATTGCATTATCTGCAGCAGCATCATGGGCTTCATTATTTGGGGCAGGAGCAGGATGGCCATGCGCTGTAACCAAGGCAGCGACATTGTAGGTCTTCTTTGCTTTGTAGAAGCTCTGGCGTGTCATGGTAGGAGTGTAAGAGTGGGTGAACTTTCCTGAAAGACCGAATAAGAGGTCAGGAAGCCACAGGGCGATGCATCTTTTGCCTCGTTCTTTTTGTTTCCTTGTCATAGGATTCTCTAGCCAGTATGCCAATCTTGAGATATGGTATGCACCTCGATCAAAGATGCTCACATGGAGCTACAAAATACAGTTTGGTCAACAACTGAGGAAATCTGCAAAGCTTGGTCAAGGAAATCCGCCACAACAAGCCTATGTTTGTACTCTATTGAGATGCAATGCTATCATGGAAGGGGGCACTTAAAAATTTAATACCAAGATGTTGCAATAAAAACAACATTTGATGTCATCGAAGTTGCAAGGGGGTGAAGGAAAAATGCGGACCTGATCAAGTATGAGGCAAGCAATGACACATGATACCCCACTGATTTTGTCACTAATTTACTCAAACACATGTACCGCAAATGGAGTCTTATTATCAAACAAACATCGGTGGCGCGAAAAAAAGCAAGCTACACTACATACTGATAATTATTCTTGAAGCTCGAGAGAAGATACCGACATGTCGAGGTTATATAGAGGAAATATATGTATAGGCATAACCATCGACACATATCTTTTGGCAACAAAATACTAATAAAATCTTCCTAGTTCTCCTATTGGCTACTGCTCTTCCTAGTTGTTCCTATGGGTTGTCCTCTTATTAGTTATTATACATTTTGGGGAAAAAGTTCTAAATTCTTTATTGAAAGAAAGGCCTTCTCATCATATACATTAGGCATGACGAAATGTTGCATTTCGGCTCGAGCAGGAAAAAAACATCGTCTTCACAATTAGTCGCAGCCCTTGCAAATAAGTGTAATCTAACATTGACTAAAGCCTGAGTTTTCTATGAGTCTATCGGCAAAAAATATAGTAAATGCTGCATTGGAAGAACGCTAATATGCTGTGATGTATACTCAGTTTTCTTTGGTTCTTCTGCTAAACATAGAATATATAAAACACAGAGATGTTCACATATACACCGTCACGGCACTTTGTTAAGGCATAAGGAGTTTAGAAGTCTGCAATACTACACCGTTGCAGTGCACTCTTTATTAGACCAAATTGGAAATAAACTTAAGGTTCGACGAACTTGCAAAGCAAGAAAACACTGACCGTTGTTGTAAGTAATCTCGAGATCCTGCTCGTAATCAATGGCAACAAAGGCCTACTTCTTTCTGTGAGGATCTTCATTAGGCAATCAGTCCGATGACGACCAGCAAGATCCAACCTAAGAATAATGTGAGGAAGAAAGAATCTTGGTTAATATAATTACATGTCATCAACCAGATTCCCATGTATAGAAGCAGGTTGAAGCAACCGCTTATCTTACAGCACTATTAAAAAAATCTCCATGCTTTTCTGTACAGACCATAAGACGACTTTGAAACACCATCAGCAGGTAGTTCTTGTATCAGGAATCAAAATTATATGTAGACAGATTGCAAACTGCCGCGGTAAAGTATGTATAAATTGGAAGCTGCAGCATAGGACAGAAACACAAGCACAGACTAAAGTATGTATAAATTAATCATTGTGAGCCTACACTCTACATCTTACCTGTCTCCTAGAACAAAAGGGTACCCATTTGCGAGATCAATTGTACCTCACGGATGTTTGCTTTGCAATGAACTGGAAATATTGTAGCATCGGGTTTTCCATGTAAAACAAATATTTTACTGAGAACCACCGGCCGCAAATCACTTTCGGCTGCAATGAAAACCTGATAATCATAGTGCACATATATGTTCTTTACCTAGGAAAAGGTTGATAGACCTACAGTCTCCATGGATAATGCCTTTATGATAGATGCAAGTAGGACATCCCTCCGCATATATGCAGTGCAAACTTCAGAAGTGTTGGGAGGTCCTGTACACATGCATTCTGCAAGAAACAATTAAGTATTAAAGTTAGTAACTCAAATGAACTGCTCCAAGACATATACAAATTATAACATGATCTCCATCACACAAGAAAACAACATAGTTTCCATAGTACATAGGTTTGGTATTTCAACAGTAGCCTCTTCTCACTTTAAGTAATTACAACCAAATACTTTTGTAAGGCCAACCATCGAAGCAAAAGAAAATTCAGTTGCTATACCTTGTAAAGATTTTGGTTTTGTTCGTCTAGCTTTGTGAATGGACCAATGAATCAGAAAACCTGAAAAATGACATAGAAGGCGAAGGCTAGGTATATGTATATATGAACAAACAAGCTGATAGAGGTAAAAGTATGCCTATATATGCCAATTTTTAGATATGATTTCTGAACATAATATAAAAATCGTTGGAGAAAAAGTAGGTCAGATCACTTACTGTGCTCACTTCTAACTGCAGGGAAACAAAGCTGAAGAGCTCCCCGAGCAAATCTTATGCTGTGTTAGTTTGAATGGAATAGATTATACCAAATATCAGCCCCTTTTGACTCACGGTGCCTGAAATCAACGCTTTCATGAACCAGCTAACTGTCATTTGGATGTTGAGAGGTAACCATACGAGGACAAGACCCCTGGAGATTTCACACCAGAGCCGCTGTCAATAGGTGGATGACACTGAAGCAATTTACGTAGAAACTTACAAAGTTTAAAGACTAAACCATATGTTTGACTCATGTTTACATAGCACTGGCCATCCATGCCGGAAGGGCTAATTCAAATTAATATATTAGACAGTGTGCCAGGTATAATATAAAGTGAGCTAAAGATTAGTCATAACCCATCCAATCCTTCCAAACATTAGATAGAGGACAGAGAGAGAGAGGATTGGGGATGTACCTATAGCAGTAGCATGGTCTTTCTGCATAGATGAACACAACTGAAACGCCATAAGAATGACTCTAACAAAACCGAGTCATTGGAAGCACTTCACCATGAACCAGAAGCTTAATACCGAAGTAACATCAACTGAACTGGATTTCCTTCTTGGATTTACGAAATATAAGATCCAGTCGACCTGGAAGATGAATTAAATTATATAAGTGGCGAAGGATGGAAATATGATAAATAGTGCAGCTACCAATGAATTATTTGGTTATCTTAGTGACATCAAAATCTACATTCTGCATCTATATTTTTTTAGAAAGGCAGAAGAGAAGTCTAATGTTAAACTTAATTAACAGAAAACCTGTTAAGGTTGTATTAGAAGAGCATGATGCAATGTCTATAATAAACTACGAAAAGGGCAACACTACAGTCAAATTAGGTAGCAACTAAGAAGTTGGATAGTTAGTCCTCGTGGTACTGCAGCAATCTGACATGGCTAGTTTTTTTTTGGGGAGTAACAACTGTAGCTGGAAGGTATAAAATGGACATTGCGAGTTCTACATACGTGGACTCATATATTTAGAATTGGAAATCCTCTGAAATAGAGCAACAGATAAGTAAATTTGCACTGGAAATCTAAAAGTACATCTTTCATTGACATAAACATGACAAAGATCTGGGCTAGCTGGATTCCTTAAGTACCTTCTGGCTTCAAGTTGTTCATGTAGCATGCACCTTTGCCTCGTGTCCTTGTTTGATTGGCAGCGCCGCACGATGTTGATCGCACGAAAACTGGTGTTACTAAAAGACTGCAGACACCATTCGAAGCATATACCTCAACTTGCAACCTTGGTGGCTCAGGTTTGACCTGTAATTAACAGAGACAATTAACACATAAGAATAGGATAATAGTTTATCTACAAAATACATACATCATAGAGGTCCAGTGCACACCACGAGAAAGTACCTCTAGTTATTTCTCAGTTATTTCTCATGGCATATAATAAATTGATCGATTTCAGATCAAACAGCACAGATGCCACATTGATCAAGCAACCTAAGCTTCATTGTTTCAAGCCCTGATTAACCAAAACAAAGTTTAGTATTTATGATATGCAACCCCAATATGAAGGTGCTAATGTGCTACACAACATATGCATACCCTAGCATTGAAGGAAACAGATAAAGCCACATGATTCGATGGGAGGAGGGCCGCAACTGCACAAGATTAATCTGGAATTGAAAAAAAAACATAGGTCTACCTGATTGAGCCTGTCGTCCTCAGCCGAATCGGGCCATGGCGGCGCTAGCTGGGCCGGCGCACCCCCGTCGCAATCCTAACCCTAACCCCTAACCAAAGAGAGAGAGGAGAAGGGAGGGGGCACTGCGCCGCCGCCCGCCCGCCCGCCGCCCCGGCCTCCTCGTGCCGGTCACCGGATCCGCGCCCGTGCCGTGCCAGCCGCCGCCCCGCGCCGCGCTCGCTGCCGCGCCCGCGCCCGCCGCTGCCAGCCCCGTCGCCCAGCGCTCCGCGCCCGCCGCCGCCGGCCGCCGCGCCGCGCCCCGCGCCTGGGAGCCGCGGAGGTGGAGGCGCCCGCACACCCGGCCCGCGCCCGCGCCGGCCTCGGCGCCTCCCGAGATGCGGCCGGATCGGGAGCGGTAGTTTTTTTTACCGTGGAGAGGCTGTATATATTTGGTAGGGCCGGCGGGGGTGTTATTGCAAAAGGCACATAGTACAGGGGTCTGTTTGAAAGAAATCCAAGCATAGTTACTGTGGAGGAGGGGCCTGAGCGGGCTGGAACATGATTTCGTACAAACAGAGGGACTTTTTTGCAAAAACAACGGACCAATCACAGGTTTCGGGACGACGTGGGCCAGCGTGTCGCTTCTCTCCACAACAAATTTACTCTTTAAACTAGACACTAGTGTGTGAACTAGTTCGTGCGGATGGTAGTCACGTCTTATTTTAGTCAATTTTATAACACCCTAGTTCATCAAGTACTAGGGGCGTGTACCGGGTAGTGTTCGCGCTACGCCGGCTCCCATTGCACGCCAGGGACGTCTGGACCGCGCAAACATACCTCGGCGGCTGCTGCTCCAACGTCCAGCTCACCGACTTCCGCGACACGCTGCCGGAGGACGACCGCGACTTCTGCGACACGCTGCCGGAGGACAACGGGGGAGCTGTTCGTCACGGCGTGGTGTCTCCATCCGAGCTTCATCCTGCCGCAGCAGGTGATCCACATTCCAGAGCCCATCCTAGATGCGTCCGCCGTGCAGCTCTCGGCTCCTGGACTCCTCTACTTGGTCAAGGCTAGGGTGGTGGCCATGCAAGATTGGACTCCGCTATCAATTATCATTTTTACTAATTTAGTATTAGGAACATATTTGTGTTGATCAAATTTCATATTTGCCATGTTTTTTAAATCAATTACTAGTGTTTTCATGTTTTTTTAAAAAACGTTATTCTGTCATAGCGCCCGATATAGTTGAATAGCTGGTGAAAAAAAAAGTGCCGCTATTTAAAACTTGGCTGCCCACTGCGTATGGCAGCAACTAGCTACTCGATCAGGAACAAGTCATTTGGATAGCACGTCCACAAGGTGGTCAAGCCGCCGTTTTGTAATCATTAACAATGTAATGGCTCTAAAAAGCCTTTCACCGTTAAAGTTATCAATAAATTGTTTATTGTAAAAATAAATCCTAACTTTGATTACTTGTCTTTATTTAAAATTTTTGGTAAAATATTACTTCTTTTTGTTATGGCATGCTTTATTAACAAATGGTCTTTAATAATGACTTATATTTGATTGTTTTTTCATAATTTTTTTAAATCGTATGTACGTGCGAGGCAACACATGCACGTCAGGGGACCTTTCTTTTGGATTTGTGTGTTAGTTGGAATGTAAGTATTAGTTATTAGGAAAAGAAATAACTTGAATATGTTGAGATAAAGATGTTGATCATCGGAACAGGTGTGGACTCATGCGCCATTTTCCAAGACTTTTTCTCAAAATCACGCCTGTGCGTGTGTTGCTTTAAGGAAAATGGAGTCGATACACGACTTTGCGCTAAATGGCCACAGAACGCGCTGAAGCGTACACACTTACATAAATCACCGAACTTAAACGGTGGAGCTTAGGGGTGTACTAAGGAATAAGACTAATGTGCGACTACAGCTACCCCGCACGGTTAATCGAAACCTTTTCGGCGCACACTGCGCTGGGGTGCAGGGCATCTATCGAATCCCACAACGTGGACGGTGACATCCTTGCGAATACTTCGCGGAACTTGATGGCGACAGTGGGATCTGGCATATTGGAGTCAGCCGCACCAGGTTCCCACTTGTTGAGGAGGACGCGCATCGCCTGCTTCTCCGGATTCGGATCACGGAAGGGCGTCTTGCCAGCAAGCCGGTCACTGCGGCGCGGGATCCAGTCGTCGTCGCGGGTCCTAGATACCCGGAGGCGAGGAGTCCGCATCAGGGGCTCCTCGAGCGGCAACGTCAGGGAGTCAATGAAAGCTAAGACCGAGGCTGTTGTTGGCGGACCGACCAGTGGCGCGAGGGTTGCCACAGTTGTGGCAGCCGTCGCACGCGTATCCGCCACAACCTCAGCAGCTGCCACACACACCTCGGCCGCGGAGGCAGTCTGCGGTGAACTTGCAGTCGCGCTATCGCCATCGATCTGCCCTGATGCCTCCGCGCACAGAGGCTCCTCAAATGGCAGAGGGTCGAGGAAGGCTGGCACTGAAGCCGTTGTGGGTGCGCGAGCAACGGCCACCGCGCACCCATCGGCCACCGGAGAAGTGGACGGAGCGGCGGTAGGTGTGGTCGGTGTCGGGCCCACGCGGTGAAATGGTAATCATCAACCACTGCATATGGTGGCATGATCCAATCGATCAGAAAAGTGGACGGGACAGTTTGAAAGGCAACGAGTCCCCGCCGCTAGGCACATACGTGTACAGAGTAGTGGTAGGAATAGTAGCCACACCGTATCCGACGAGAGCGCGTCCGGTCCGACAAAACAAACTGCGGCAGTGTGCAGCTACGCGGCTACTCTGAATGTATCCATATACCCAACACAAATGACATTTTTGATATTTTGGAAAGTATGAGAAGTCAATTAAGGCTGCCTTTTTTTCATGGACATAATCATCACAATGTGTTGCGCAATATGGATGGTGTGTAATGTATGAATTTGGCAAGTTCAGTTCGCCGTTGCATTTCTGATATGAATTTGCCTTAGTTATCGTCCTAAGAGCAAAACCAAGTTATCAACCACATATTGTTCAGTGACTAGACAACTTTGTGCAATTTGCAACTGAAAAAAAAAAGCTTTCTGTAATTTTAGCTATCTTTTATGTACATCTTTTTATGTTTCTTGATTCAAGGTTGTAAACACGACACTTTTTAATATTTTTTTCTAGTAGGGATCCGCCCCTCCTGTCGTCAAATTAAAAAAAAGGGAAAAGTGAGCTTTTGGCCCAAAAAAACCTTCCTCTTAGTTTCTTGACCCAAATTTTGACGAACTTCCCCAAACCTTAGGACTGAACGCATAAAGACCAAAATACCCCTTACTCACCCCACAGGCGTGTGAAGTTTTCCTTCTATGTACCCTTCCTGGCGCGTGCGGACAGACGAGGCCGCGCCGTGTCGGTGCTTCCTCAACCCTAGAACCGCGGTAAAGCAGGGGACCACCTAGTTTCGAGGCTGTTTGCCCCCGCGTGAGGCAGGGTGCCGTCGGGGCGCTCGCCGCCGGCCTAGGCGTTGCCGGGGCCTAGGCGGCAGGCACGTCATCCATGCGCTGGACGGTGCCTGCTAGCGTCGTGCAACACGTGTGGACGAACCTCGTGGCAAGGAACAAGGTGTTGTCCGTCCGCGGCGTGTGGTGCTTCCGCCGCCGGCCGGCGGCAGCCCAAGCCGAGCTGCAATGGATGAGGATGACAGACCATCATCATGAACTTCACGAGCGAGGCATGGACGGCTCCAGGCTCGCTCCTGGACCTACATATCTTCCGCCTTGGCGTGAGGACGGCGCCGCTGCTCAAGCACCTAATCGTCGTCGCTGTCGACGCCAAGGCTTACAAGCGGATTCTTCTTTGTGGCGGCAAGACACCCGCAGTGGCACGGAGCGTAGCACTTGTGGCGATAGGAGCGGCGGGCCGCGGTGGCGGCCGCTTCGAGCAAGAAACCCAAGAATTTTTTTTCGTGGTGTGGCTGTAGATGAATAAAGCCTTGCTGCGCTTGAAGCCTTGCTGCATTTGCAAGCGATCAACACAACCTAGGGGTAAAAAGGTCATAGAAATATATAGCTTGAGATGCATAAAAATATGGGGTTTTGCTCACGGGTAAAAAGGTCATTTTACCATGTCATTAACACCATTAACCTACCAAATGGACGGAAGGGCCAAGTTTCCAAAGGAATTTTGACTTAGGGACAAAAACCAAACTTCGGCAAAATTTAGGCCAACAAACTAAATAGAAGTTTTTTTTCAGGGCCAAAAACCAAATCACCCCCACCCAAAAAACAATGGTGCTATATATTTGATTCAATCCCCGATCGTGAAAGCATCTTCGATCTTTGTTCAGCTTCTTTGCTTTCACTCTTCGGTGCGATGTAATTTCTAATATAGGTGCAAATACGGTCCAACCAAACATATGTGTGTTAAAAGAATAAGCATGTTCAACAAGAGTCATCTCCTTAAAAGAATCTGAATTATAGTCACTTGGAGATCTCTTTGTATGGACTTCTCCCATAATCTCTAAGGGTAGGTTCAACAGGATCTTTCAAAGGTGGAATTTCTTCTTCCTTTGGGGGATTCTGGGATGTTGCCGGGTTCGGGGTGGATAGCTAAATTTTGGGATTGGAAGTGTTGTGAATTAGCTATCGTAATTTCCTCTTCTTCCTTTTTCTCGAAAAGTACTAGGGAGGTGGAGTATCCACTAAATCTGCCCACAAGAAGTCTTGCTTCTCTAGCGTGCGAGATGGAGGAATGCGCCTCCCGGCGCATTAAGGTCATATGCATCTTCCTTATTAAGACCTAAATAAAAATGTTGAAGAAAGACTGGTCCGAATAGCAAGGTTTGGGCATGTAGTGGTAAGGACATTAAAACGTTCCCATGATGCAAAGAAGAGACTCTTCTTTGTGTTGTTTAAAAGTTAGAATTTCTACTCGAAGGCGGGCCACTCGATAGGTGGGAAAAGAATTTTATATAAAAATTGGTGTACAATGCTCCCCAATCTCCATTCACTTTCTTTACATTCGTAATACCACTTGTTTAGCTTTTCCGTCAAAAGAGTACGTAAAGAACTTCCAACGTAAGGTATTATCGGATATGCCTTTTATTCGAAGACAATCCATAATTAGCTCAAACTCTCGTAGGTGTGAATATGGGTTGGCCTCGCCCTCTTCCGAGAAGGCTAGTTTCTGAACCAAGTTTATAAAGTCAAGGGGTAGCTCATAGGGCGATGTTAAGATAGGTTCTCAAGATTGTGGCGTCCAAAAGCTTTCGCTTGTAATGTTGATGATATTTATAGATAGGCGTGGAATCCATAATGAAAAAGAAAACAAAAGAATAAAAGGGATAAAAGAATAAAAGAATATGATACAAGGATAAGGTAGATTCAAAGTCAACTCGAAGAACCGTTTCCCGAGAACGGCGCCCGAAAGCTTGTTGGTATTTGTTATGCCCACGTAAATATTGAAGATGAATAATCCGCAAGCGCGCACGGATACCGTTGTAGCCTTCACCCTGGAGGGTTTTAAATATCGTATCCACGGGAAACGTGTGAGGGGAGACTAAGATCTAATCTTAACCCGAGTAGCACAAGACCTAAGAAGGTTAAAAGTATAGAGATGATTTACTAAGATATCTAATCCTACTCGTAGTAAACTTGTCTTCTACTTGTTCTATCCGGGGACATCAAATAATAGGGAGAAACACCAACAAAGGATGATTCGCCTAGAGATAAATCCCACGAGTCCTACGAGACGGGATGGGGAATACAAAGGATCAACGACACCCCAACTAGTTGGTCGTCATCCAACTAGGGGGCTATCACGATCGTGATCTACCACCAATCCGAATATAGGATGAATCTAACGAGATACCCAAGCCTAAGCACCACACTTACACTACGAATATTACCTTAACCTAATGCCTTAGATTAAAGTACTCAAAAGAGACCCGCAGTCGGAAGAACAATATAAACAATGATGCTTACTAAAAGAAGAAGTAGATTACCGAGTAACTCCAAGTGTAGGTTAACTTCCACCGAGGTACAAGTTGTAGAGGTAGCACCGACAGCCGGCACCTCCTCGGGTTCCTTCCCTCTCTCTATCTATCTTATTCTAAAGACTAGATCTAATGAGATCTAATCCCTCTTGAATACTAGCTCATCTAGTTCTAGTTCTAGACATGTTCTAGTTCTAGACCTAGGAGGGAGACTCGGGGCCTCGGCCTATTGATAATGAATGATAATGAATTAGGGTTTCACCTGTGGGGTCGGGGGGTCCTGTTATATAGCCCCTGACGATTCACGATAGCCCTTGGATCAAACCGACCTTGAAAGACGGCCTAGATTGCTCCTCAATGGCGGTGACAACCGACCTCTGGCAGCCCCGAAAGTGGGCCCCACGGCGAGGCGGCCGCCGCCATGGGCCAGGGCGGGCGGGGCCCACCTTGGGATTTGATCCCAAACCACCACGGTTGCGTAGATCTTTTCGATAGCTTTCCAAAGAGGGGTAGTTTGCTGGAAACGGAGTCCGGATGAGAAAGTTATGACTGTTTTAGTGAACTCTGCTCTGCAGGTGATATCTTTTGATTCTGGACTCTGAATATAGCAAACAATATACCCGTTTCGATCATCTCGATGAGCTCTTTACAATGGTGCTATCTTGGAATATGTTTAGAACATGTTTATGCTTCGTATGCCTTGAAAACTCTAGGCTTTTCCTGTTTAATCCCTGAAAATATATAAATCACCAAAACTCATGGAATCATGTTAGTCAAGCCCCTATACTATGTTGATATTTATTTTAAGCCCTTATTTTCGTTTTGAAAACCTCTATATTTTATGCTATAAGAGATATCAACAGCAGGCACGTCATCCATGTGCTGGACGGTGCCTGCTAGTGTCGTGCAACACGTGGACGAACCTCGTGGCTAGGAACAAGGTGTTGTCCGTCCGCAGCGTGTGGCGCTTCCGCCCGGCCAGCGGTAGGCCCAAGCCGAGCTGCAATGGATGAGGATGACAGGACCATCATCATGAACTTCACGAATGAGGCATGGACGGCTCCAGGCTCGCTCCTGGACCTACATATCTTCCGCCTTGGCGTGAGGACGGCACCGCTGCTCAAGAACCTAATCGTCGTCGCTGTCGACGCCAAGGCATACGAGCGGATTCTTGGCAAGACGCCATAGGTGGCACGGAGCAGGTAGCACTATGGCGGAGCGCAGCAGAAAAGCGTGCCGTGGTGGCGGCCGCCGAGCAAGAAACCCAAGAATTTTTTTCGTGGTGTGGCTGTAGATGAATAAAGCCTTGCTGCATTTGCAAGCCGATCAACAAAACCTAGGGGTAAAAAGGTCATAGAAATATATAGCTTGAGATGCATAAAAATATGGGGTTTTGCTCACGGGTAAAAAGGTCATTTTACCATGTCATTAATACCAAATGGACGGAAGGGCCAAGTTTCCAAAGGAATTTTGACTTAGGGACAAAAACCAAACTTTGGCAAAATTTAGGCCAACAACCAAATCCACCCCCCCCCACACACACACCCAAAAAAAACAATGGTGCTATATAGTTGATTCAATCCGCGATCGTGAAAGCATCTTCGATCTTTGTTCTGCTTTCACTGTGGTGTGCAGTGTAATTTCCAATACAGGTGCAAATACGGTCCAACCAAACATATGTGTTACAGAAACGTCAACGGTAATGCTATAAATTTGACGTCTGACTCGAGTGAAAATTATCGAACGCTCCGTAGGCCCACTCCCCCGTGCGCATTTACCTTACCTGTGATTTAAAAAACATCATGTATCCCTTCCCTTTCTCTCCTTATCCATCCCCCCCCCCCCCCTCATTGTGGAAGCAAACATGGATGCGACTCCAGCTCGCTTCTTCTTGTTCGTCCCCATCGCTCGCTTGTTCTCCACGGACGCGTGCAGCTCGCTCCTCCCCGCTACCGCCGCCGGTGCTGGTAGTGCTCCTCATGCGCATCGGTGGCGCCCATCCTCGATCGGTGATGGTGTTGGTGGCGCCGGGTCGGTGGTAATGCTCACTCACACCACCGGTGTTGGGCGACTTTCCGGCAAGGTAGGTGAGGTCCTTCTATGGATCTGAGCCTTCATCCTCCTCTGTTTACGAGCTATCCTTCTCTCCACCTCCTTCTCCACTTGGAGAATTATCCTCTACTTTCTCCTCTTCCTTTGCCTTCTCTCTCTAGATCCGGTCTAAGGGACGTAGTTAGGTTTCAATGACCTCTCGCTGTAGTAGGCTTCGTTTGGTGTTGTGAAAAACAATATTTCTTTGTTGCATTAGGGTGTTGCATCACGCATTGAGCTTTTTGTTTTTGTTGTTGGATCACCGCCCTTTTGCCGCTGTGACAAAGCAATATTTTTTGTTGCATTAATCTTTACGTTTTGTTTCATATAGTTTGCGGGTATGTTGCAATAATACTTTTGAAATATTTCAGTTGCTTCAATATCATGTTGCAGTAGTTGTTATGTTGTTGAAGTATTTTTTATTCGAGGGTTTGTTTCATATGCCTTACACCCGGTGTTTTGATACCATATTGTAACACCCCCGGTGTTATTTTCACTAAAACATGACATGTCATCATGATCATTGCAAAGCATGCATGATTAGCCCACCCTGTGTTGCATTGAACTAAAATAAGTTTATTTTATGTTTGGTGTCGTTGTCGGTCGAAAAAGACGCGAGAGGAATCGGTTCCGAATCTGTTTCCCCTTTGCCGGAAACCCTAATTTTGAAACTTTGATTTGTCCCCTTTTCTTTATTTCAAAATTTATCAAGAATTTGGGTATGGTTATTAAAGCAAAAAGGTAGATTTTTCAAAGTTGTACAAAGTTGGTATTTTGAGTTTTCAAAGTTTAGTTCAAAATTTTGAAGCAATTTTGGAATTTCATCAAAACCCTAATTGCCTCTTTTCAATATTTCAAAATCTAAGCATAATTTGAGAAAAATTTCAAAAGCTAGTTTGTAGATCTTGTTGAGAGGAACAAAAGTCATGTACAAAGTTTTTCAAGTTGTTACATGATTTTAAAAGTAATTTTGAATTTAAATTTCAAAAGTTTGAACTGCATTTCAAAAAGTCATATTTCTGGGCTGAATTTGAAAATCTTCCCGTTGTGAAAATTGTAGATCTTGAAAAATTAAGGCAAGTTGCTTTTTGGAAATTTTTGAGTTTAGTTCAAAATTTGGGAGTAATTTAGAAAATTCAGAATTAGGGTTAGAGGTGAACAAGAACCCGCCACTCTCCCCGACACCGCCGGCGCCAACGTTCGCGCGCCGCCGTCCCCGGCGAAGCTGCGCGACGCTGACCACCTGGAGGTGTTCGCGACCTCTCCGCTACCTCCTCGACCTCTCCTTGCCTATAAATAGGCGGTGTCGTCGCCGTTTTCCTCTTTTCAGAAAACCGCCGCCGCCGAACCGCTCCGCCCGCCGCCGCCGTTCGTCGCCGACGAGCCATCTTTCACCCAACCATCTACTCCAGCAGCTCCGCAACTTCCTAACCTCCCTCACGGAACCGGCCGCAACCCGCCCGCCCGCCGGAATCGTCGCCGCGACCCCTTCTTCCCCGCTGCCGCCCGCAGCGCGCCGCCGCTGAGCCCGCCGTCGTCGTCATCCTAGCTCCGGTGAGCTTTGCTCACTTTTCTTTGCGTTTTCCCTCCTTCTCGAAGATGTACTCGTAAACGACTCGCTTCTCCTCCCAGCCGTGCCCCGGCCGCGACGGAACACCGAGCGAGCCGCCGCCGTTCGCCGTCGTCGTCGACGATCTAGCTCACGCCGTATCTCCGTCCAAACCAAGTCGTGTCCCGGGTTCCCGGTGAGTCCCCGGCCGCCCTCCTCCTCTCCGTTTTCCTTTTAGCCCATCACGGCCGAACACGGCAGCGCCGCGTGTGAGCGCGCCGCGACCGCCATGCCGTGAGCACGAGCGCCGCACGCGTGAACGGTGTCGGGCGGTGTTTCACACTGGCCGCCCAACACTTGTTCCACAGGGCGGTCCGTTACTGTTCCTTGTGGGCCGTGAACGTAACTGGGTCACGCTGATAACGAGGCCAAGATTCAACCCAAACCCTTTTTCAATTTTGAAATGTTTTATTCAATTTCTTTTATTTGAATAGTGTCCGATTTTCCAAATTTTGTATAAATTCAAATACTAGCTCAAAAATTCTGAAAATTTTTGTGTAGTCTTCCCATGGGTATGTCTATCCATGAAAAATATGAAACTTGAATTTTGAATACTTTTGGCATGATTTAAAAATACAAATTTTAATTGAAAAATGTATCTTCCTTGATTTTTAATAATTGTTTTATTTATCCAAAAATCATGAAAATTATTTTGGTACTGTTTTATGACATGATTTACCTGTACAAAAAATTTTGAGCTTGTTTTGAGAAAATTAAAATATTTATTATTTTATGCCCTATTATTTCATGTGTTGAATAAATTGTTTAGTGCTTTATAACTTAGGGTTTTGGGTGAATTTTGGATTGTTTTGTGAACCCTAAACCAAGTCGTTATCAAGTGGTCCTTGAGAACTCCTTAGGCAATGGTGATGATATCTCGTAGAGTAGTTCAACAAGTTGGTTTTGTTGGATTGCAACTTTATCGTGAAGGAAAGTTGTACTCAAATGTTTATCGTTTCATGCATCCTCGCGCATCATGTTTATATACACGGCATCATGTAAAGCATATGTTATTCTTTTCGTTTAGTGAACGAGGGTGATCGAGAAGTTGTTGATCAAGTCGCCGAGGAAGGCTATTTGGTTGATCCTAGCTCGAGTCTTTGCGATCCGTCGTCCAGTCGGGATATCTCGTCAATCAAGGCAAGCCCCGGTTCATTTAAACATTTCCTTGTGTTTTACAAAGCTTTATATCACCTTTGCTTTATGCTTTGCATTAGGTGATAGGAGTTGAGTGACAACCTAATTGATGCATTATCCATCCTTGATTATTTCGATATCTACCTTGATAGCCCGCTTTTGGTAAAATGTTAGAATGCTTAGCCATGCTAAAATAGTTAGTCTTTTGAGTCAAAATGTGACAAGTCTTTTATGATAGCCCGAATGGGCGGTTGATGAGAAAGGATGCTATATGAGAACCATACTTTGGTTTATGGTGTTTAATTTGAGACCGGTCGGGTAATTTGCATTGAGAATGGAGTCTCAGTGTAGTATTTCCGGCTTGTCGATTAAGGACTGAAGCGTGTAGGCCTGTGTAACCGAGACTATGGAACGCAATCTGCGCCTGCGGTCTTGGACCAATGGCACGTCTGTCATGGGTGTCGCCCCATCACAGTCGAAACTAGTTCCGGACACATACTCCGGTAAGCCCAATCTTGGGGGTGTCAAATTGAAAACGTACAACCGCGCACTGGGAGTGGAGAGATGGCGGGAGTACATGTTACCCTCGTGGGTTAAAGTCCCGGATTGGAGGTGTACGGTATTCTCGGGTGGCGTGGGGCCGCGTTCCGTTTTGAGTATCCAAGAAAGGGCTGATATATGCAAGCTTAAGTGCTACATATGTCGTGTGGAAAGAACTCCCCACCGGGTTAATCGATTTTGAAATCGCCGTGCTTCTGGATATGGAGACTTGGTTTCCGGCCTTACATCGTAGTTTAATTATGAAACTATGAAGAGATGGAATAAGTGATGGAACTTCTACAAGTGTATGCTATAGTGTAAGATCACCTAGAGTAGGTGAGAAACTAATTTGAGATTAAAACATTGAAAGTAAGGATTAACTACTAGTAAGCTTTTCTCGCAAAAGAGTCCTTGATTCTTGCTAAAAGCCTTACCTTGAATCCTATTAGACCAAAGCATTCACGAGTCTTCTCCTATTTTCTTTAGTCGGGTAAGTCTTGTTGAGTACTCCCGTACTCGGGGGTTTGTTAACCCTTGTTGCGGGTTTTGACTCGTCTTTGTTAACCAAGGTTATGTCGGTGGGGCGCGACATGATCCGGTTGTCTTCTAGTCTACTCGACTTCCGCAAATAAGTTAAGTTTACTCAAATGTAACTTATTCACAATTTGTAAAATTAATGTTATTATTCTTCCGCACTCGATCTATATTTTTATAACAAATGTTGTAATGTTGTAGCTACTCCTTTGTTGATAACTCATGTTGATCCCGGTATGAGTTATCAACAGGGGGCTTCTTAAGTTATCGGGTGTATCTTCGCACGGTGTCGCCGAGGTCTTTGGGACAATGATAGGTGCGGGTGGGCCCGGTAATTAGGAGGTTCTGTTACACATATGTTCTAAATGTTTTGGCCACTTCAACCTATTGTTGCATCAATTTGTCTCCATCTTGTTGCGATAATATATTTTCATGGTGAATCAACTCGCCGTGCTAATGTTGCGGTAGGTTACGCTTCTTCTCTCTTGCATGCAACTTAGCGAGGTCCTAAACATATGCTCGCCCCATGTGGGTAGAGCATGAGGCCTGGGTACAACGGGGAGAGTACGACATGTGCAAAGAGTAGCGCACACGAGGCACAATAGACACGGGGGATAGGCGTGAGTCGCTACTTCGTGGTGAATCGCCCACGTGGGGGCGGGGGGCGTTTCAGCGATGACGGCCCCATAGGTGTGTGAAAACGCTGGTACAAGATGGAGGCGAAAGCGCACCGGCGCCGCATGAATCGGTACCTTTTGATGGACTAGTTTACATCGGACGTCCGATTGCTAGCGCGGCCACCGAAACGTCAACCACGGGAAGTATGGAAGCCAAGCTTAGGCATTAATATAGCCAACCTTACTATTGCTTTGAATCTAGTCTTCCTCACAGAATACATCAAATTATCCACGATCCTGGACATCTTCATTTCTATTCCACGTATGAGTAAACAAGCCTAAATTGGATCGGTCGACCACAAATCCTTCACGTAAAAAAATATAGGAAAAAGTCCACATTCCCTCCCCCAACTATTACAGAAGTTCACTTTTCCTCCCTCAACTCCAAAACCGGACAAATCACCTCCCCAACTTTTCAAACCATGCATTTTTTCCTCCCTCGAGCGGTTTTGCTACAAGTAACCACATGTTTGCTACAAAGACAAGCATGTTTGTCTTTTTCTTAAAAAAAATCTGTTTGAATCTTTAAAAAATCATAGTAAATCATAGAAAAATCATAAAATGAAAAATCCGGTTTTGTTAGACTCCACATGAGTAGATCTACACGGTGAATATACAATATGGTATACTTTAGTTCGACAAAATAATTATAGAAGCTTTGAAGCTACGAATTATTTTAATTAATTATATATTCACCTTATAAACTTTGTACTAAAGCATATCATATTAAATATTCACTTTGTAGATCTACTCACGTGGAGTCTAACAAAATTGGATTTTCTATTTTATGATTTTTTTGTGATTTTCTATGATTTTTCAAAGATTCACCAAATAAATAAAAAAAAAAAAAGACAAAATTTTTAAGTAGCAAAAACTTTGTACTAAAAGCATATCATATTATATATTCACTGTGTAGATCTACTCATGTGGAGTCCAACAAAACCAGATTTTTCATTTTATGATTTTTCTATGATTTTTCAAAATTTCAACTAGATTTTTTTTAAAAAGACAAACGTCTTTGGGTACCCTTGAAAGCCGCCTTCAAAACCGCCGAGGGAGGGAAAATGCATGCTTTGAAAAGTTGGGGAGGTGATTTGTCCGGTTTTGAAGTTGAGGGATGAAAAATGAACTTATGTGATAGTTAGGGGAGGAACGTGGACTTTTTCAAAAAATATATTAATGGAATGTTCGGCCCGTGTGAAGAAAATGATAGGCCCAATGGGCTTGCTACAGCCCAGGACACGCGTGACACGTGCAGCAGGCAGCAGCAGCACCTCGGCGCGCGCTGCTCAACAGACAGACCCGAGTGAGTGAGCACCAGAAATCTGGCCCAATCGCCACTGACACGAGGACCCTTGCCGGATCCAATCTGTTCCCCTGGTCCACGTGCTCAGCCACTTATTGAGAGACAGTCGGATGCCCTGTGGACGCCAGATGCCCTCCTGCTCCGTAGACCTAGGCACAACACAACAACAGAAAATCCAACAAGAGGCGGCCGAAAAAAAAAAACATAAAGAAAATCGAGGATTGACGGAGAGGAGAGGGTTTGCGCCTACTGGGACTGGGAGGAGCACAAGTGTATCGCGAGCTAGGCTTTGGAGAGAAGAGGGCAGCCGCGCCGCAGGGGAGGGAGGGAGGAAGCAGAGATGGAGGTGGGGTTCCTGGGTCTGGGTATCATGGGCAAGGCAATGGCGGCCAACCTCCTCCGCCACGGCTTCCGCGTCACCGTCTGGAACCGGACCCTCGCCAAGGTATTGATTGCATCGGGAGCCGCTGCGCCGGCGCCGGCGTCCTCCTGTTCGTTCGCCTCAATCCGAATCCCCCGTCCCCTCCCCCCGTCCGATTAAGCCCCGCGCTCCTGAAAGAAATTGCATCTCCGTGATCGACCTCTCTCTCTCTTCTCCTAGTGCCAAGAGCTCGCCGCGCTCGGCGCCACCGTCGGGGAGACGCCCGCCTCCGTCGTCTCCAAGTGCAGATACACCATCGCCATGCTCTCCGACCCCAGCGCCGCCCTATCAGTTAAGACACGCTTCATAGCATCTTCATTCATACTGTATTATTCAGCCGTGGTTCCCCATCTATACAGTACAAATAGTGGACATTTCATTTTTGTCTAATCGATTTTTGGTCCGGTGGTACCTGTTTTGCCACCTAGGTTGTCTTCGACAAGGATGGCGTGCTCGAGCAGATCGGTAGCGGGAAGGGCTATGTGGACATGTCCACTGTCGACGCCGCAACTTCGACCAAGATTAGCGAGGTACTTATCTCTCAGCTGCTTCTGTTTTGTCAGATGGCTTAGCCTCTTTTCCCACATTACCTTCAGTTCTACTAGTATCTATTTGCCTATTGGCTATTGTGCAGCTATAAGATGCCACTTTCTTTGTTGTTGGCGTAAGTGGTAGACCACGAGGCAGTTTGATTGTCTGCATATGTAGATCGCCACTGAGCAATGGTTTCAGGGATAAACCTTGCATCATACCTTTTTATTTCACCAAGCCTGTCAAGTATATTGTATTCTACTATAGTTAGGATGGGCAACCACCATGATCTTTGAGGCGTTGTGGCATCATGTGGGCTGGGGTGAACCTGGAGGCGTATGCGATATGGCATAACTAAAACCTTGTGGCGCCCAGGGTACGTCTCAATACCAAGGTAGGCGCACATCGAAAACCATAGCAACTGCACACAATCACGGCACCTGATTCCAAGATTACAGAAAAAAAGCACAATCACAGTAATTTGACTTGTATCAATTATGATGGATGCCAATATTTGCTCCTTAATGGTTTGTGTGCCCCTTTGGCTGCTTTGCTTTTGCCCTGCTTCTGGATACAACAATATGACAACACTCCTATTATATTCCAAGAGAACATATATGTAGGGAAACATATATTTCCTCTTTTACATTTTGTTATAGGTTCTGTGACCATTCACCTCCATCAAATGTCACTTGAGATTGATTTATCAATTGCAAATATCTGTGCTTAAGCTCCCATGACATTTGGGGGTCTTTGATAGTACTTGTGCCTACATGTACTATTGTTATTGTACTTTCTGCAAATAGAGTTGTAGAATGTAGAGTGAAGAAGGGAAGAGTGTGTGTCATGGGAGAAAAAAAATCAGGAACACAAGGATTTATCTGTTTCTTGGGTCAGCTCTATATACCTAGTTTAAACTTTGCGTTTATACTCTTCTATGTTTCACAAGGCACGGATTTTGTAATACGGCAAACTTGCATGATATCTGTTCCTATGTTTTTTATTTGCTTGATTCAGTTAGATAGCCTTAGCTTGACTTGGTTTATCCTTGAACCTAGTTGTTTCCCTTCTGTAAAATAGATGTTGTGTTGTGTTATTTCAGTAATAGAAATGACGTAAGCCCAGGGTCTAGGCTACTATTTCTTGGAAAAATTTTGGGCCCCAGCTATCGGACTGTATTTCACCCGATTTTGGGATTTTTTCGATACAACAAACTTTAAACTGGTTCAAACATGTACCCAAAATCTGGTCGAAATTTGGGCGAGAAAATCCAAAATCCTTTTTATCGAAAAATCAGCAAAGTTTTGAGACTTAGTAGACTGACGCAAATTTCCAGTTTTTTTGTTAAGCTAATAAGCTTTCTCAATCAACCACATCATTCTTATTGCAGTTTAGTAGTAGTGCATTACCTTTTCTAGAAAATAAATTGTACTCATGCACATCCCAGAAGGCCAAAACAAAGAATGGACACAGTCTCAAGCATGCAAAGTAGACACCCCTATGCATCACTAGTTGATCTCCAATGATTAATTTCCATATGTGAATAAATCAACCAATAAGCAAAAATAAAGCACCCTTGAAAGCCACACATAGATATGGTAGAAAACACGATCCATCAAACATCTAATTTGCGTCTGAACTGAGTTGCTGCAAGCAATGTTAAGGAACGGCGAGGCTGTCATGGGTTCAGGCAAACGGAGGTGATGTTGGCCATCATTCTGTTGCTCAAGTTGCTATGGGGCACCAGCGCCTTCTCTCTATGGGCTCCAGCAGTCCAGATGCGGTGTCAGGATCTCCCTTGCCAGCGTCACCATCGCCATCTGCAGCTAGTCGGCCTCAACCTGCAGCCGCTCCAGCCTGGACTTGTAGCTGCCCAGCGCATTGGCATCCACCTTGGGCCAGCTACTCCTAATCCGAATATCCTGAGCAGCTCTATCGCGGGAGCAACAACCAGGACACCCCTTCCATCGGAGCAGAGCCAGGAGCAGAGAAAAGGAAGGACGCAGGCAAGCGGTGGCTCAAGAGATAGAAATATATTGCTGTAAGCTAGGATTTCATCCCAGGTTTTATATGGTTTAGAATGGAGCTATGGTCCATATGGACTCTGTCGAGCCCCAAATTTTCTTTTTAAAACAGGCTGAGATTAAAAGTCTGGTATGGGTTTTATCAGACCCCAGTGGTAGGATAAAACTGTAGTGATATTCAACGATTTTTGGCCCAACTTCGGAGCTCACGGCAAGCCTCAATTCAAAATAAAAAAACCTCATCTTGATATTTCATGATTTATACTCCTGTTCCCCTCTTATAGAATGGGTCTTTTAGAACTTTTATTACGCATCTTTAACCCTTTCTTTCTTCATTGCCCCCCTCTTATAGAATGTTTTAGAACTTCTATGCATCTCTAACCATTTTCTTCCTTCATAGCCTCTGCTTAATAAATCTTATCACTCACAAGATGGAGTGATCTTTCCCAGTACATAGTAAGTGAAGGGCACTAAGGCCATTTGATCTATTTTCTTCATCCTCGTGCACAAATCTACTAAAACAAATTACATTTGGAATCAAAGGGAGTATTTCAGACATATTAAGTCTTTTAATTGTATTGAAGTATTGATTAGGAATTTTGATTTTCTAGAGGAAAATAGGAAATTAATTAAAGATAAAATATTTGAGAGGACACATGGATTGTATAACTAGCTTTGTCATCAAGGAACATTATTGATGAAGCTTGCCTACAAGCTCACAAGATCTCTGAAAACAAGTGTGCTCTTTCCTTTCTTGAATATAGCTTTGTACATGGTTTGGCCCAGCCTAGCTCAGGCTTCCTGTTTCATTTGTTGTTGCTATTCTTTTTTATTCTGTTTCTGTTGTATGATTGTATCGTTTTGCTTTAATAAAATCCTAACAGTGGGAGCTTCCCCAGCTGTTTTTCGGGTTCAAAAATATATCTACCACCACTAAGGCAGAGTCAAAACAAATGACAAATGACCAATTGATTATAAAGCGTGAAGAGCAATTAAAAAAAATGTCCCAAGAGAAGTCAAAGGATATCCTAGATTACCATGAACAAAAAACTAATATGAACAGCACAACATAGCTAGTCAATTTTGCAAGTTGATTCTTATATGTTCATAAATGGAGAGAGAAAAAATGTTGCTGTATCATTGGTGTGTATTCTTGTATGTTAACAGAAAGAAGGATACTTCCCATAAATGGCTGAAATGCCATACAATTATGCTATATAGCATTATAGGAAAAATGTATTGGGTTTGTACAATTTAGTCAAATATTTTTTTCTCCTGATGTATAAATTGGCACCAAGGCGATCATGATAGGAACTTGGAAGTTTGTGCAATCTTGTACGTTTTACATAGAAGCTACATCTGCATGGAGCTTAACTTATTTGTAAGGAAGAAACACTGAGGCAACCGCTCTGTTCATGTCACAACAAATCAATTTAATCAAGGATCTGCATTCAGTGGTAATTCCATTTGATCATGTAGATGTAGTCAATACTGTGACAGCACACTGTTTGCATATGATCTGAGACGGATTCTATACTGAAATTTATATTTCTAGACAGTAGCACAACAAATTAGTAGATTTATTACTCCATGTCTGCCATCTCCCATATATCCCTATCTTTAACAAAATTACTGTGTTAATTGCTTTTTATGTGTGTGTCTACCAAAGTTTGCTTATTATGGTCTTCTTATATCATTATTGCAGGCAGTCAAAGAAAAAGGGGGAGCTTTCCTTGAAGCTCCAGTTTCAGGGAGCAAGAAGCCAGCTGAAGATGGTCAATTGGTCATTCTTGCTGCTGGGGACAAGGTAATGCACTGTGATCTGAAATATGGTGACCATTTGCATCTATAAAGTACAAACTAGTTGTGTTTATGGTACTTGACAAATCACAAAAGCTCTCATGTAACTCTATCCTTTTTCCTTGGAAATATTTAAATTGCCCACATGTTGCTTTGCTTATATTATTTATAGTTATTGTTAGAATATATGCTGTTGGTTCTTCTGTGGCCTGTGGGTCTATTAATCATGATTTTCGTTGACTATGTATTTTTTTTTCTTAAATAATGGTTGTTCTTTGTCTCGGGCTTACTTGGATCTTAACAGTTAAATGAATTAAATGTAGGTTATGGTATTGGAAGCAGTAGTTGCCAGAAAACCATAGAACTTTCTGTTTATAGATAGATAGCAGAGAGATAAGACACAACAATTTAAAAAGTGCAAGGATCTAAGCATGATCTTTAAATAAGGTAATTAACTACTGTATAATACTTTTTAACCCGTAAGTTATCAGGTACAGATTGGCACTTGCAATACTCTGCCATAGGATAAGATCATAAGACCATATACGGCATAACCATAGTCCCACAGTTTCTTGTTTGCTCATTTGAATCTATTTTTAACATTTCAGCCATTGTATGACGGTATGGTTCCTGCATTTGATGTACTGGGGAAGAAGTCATTCTTTCTGGGAGATTTTGGAAATGGAGCAAAGATGAAGCTTGTGGTCAACATGATCATGGGAAGGTGACTATTATTTCTCCATTGCTTGCTATTTTTATTTTTGGTTTTTGGACATTGATATGGTCTCCATAACACTTTTCAGTTTTCAGAAAGCACTGATTATGGACACTAATGTACTTTTGATCAAATTCACACAAAAAAATGTACTTTTGATTAAGGCTACACTAATACCATCTGACAAATCATAATGCTTTTATTTATGTTTGTTGTTAAAGTTTTAAAGTGGACTTACACGCATTATAGGAAGACATTGCAAAAGGACAGAGTAATTCAAATTTTGGATTTGGGGTACAAAAAACCTAAAAGTCGAAGACATGTATCTCCTGAACTCTAGTTTCTACTGATAATGTTTCGTAGCAATATTTTAAAATTTAAAAGCAAGTTCATCTATGTCCCTACTAAATATGGATTCTGACTTAGTGGCAATAGAGATTTTTTTCTTACTACAAGTCAGAGTCTTTCCTTATGCTGAATATCCTATCCCTCAGATCATAAACCATTTTGTATTTTTGGTATGCACATGTAACGGAAATTTATTTGGAATTTATAATTACCTCCTGATTTGTGTATGAATTTTATGGGGTTTCCCTCCAACGTGACTTTCTGTTATATATAATAATAATGATGCCTAATTGCATGCTCCAAAGATCACAATCCCTATCTGTTAGCACATTTAAGCATCTCTTTACCTTATTATAAGACCTGTAAAATTGCGTGAACAACAATTATTCAGTCTTCAGTGACATTTATTCGTTGCTGCAGTATGATGAATGTTTGTCCGAGGGACTCTGTTTGGCTGACAAAAGTGGGTTGAGCCCCAAACACTTCTCGATGTACTGGTATGACACTCGATGCTTTCGAGATTGCTGTATGCCTGTGGCTATACCTTGTCACGTTGAATAACTTGATTACTCTTTGACTTAAAAAAAGGACCTTGGTGCCATCGCAAACCCAATGTTCAAGTTGAAGGGGCCTGCAATGGTGCAAGGCAGCTACAACCCTGCATTTCCGCTGAAACACTAGCAGAACATGAGGTTAGCTCTCGCTCTAGGCGATGAGAACGCCGTTGCCATGCCTGTCTCAGCAGCTGCCAATGAGGTGTGTCTCCTACCGAACTTCCCTATACCCCTGAAAACACAGGATCTTGAGTGAAAAAAGGACATTGACACCACCATGGAATTGCAGGCGTTCAAGAAGGCGAGAAGCCTGGGGCTGGGCGACAAGGATTTTTCGGCGGTCTATGAGGTTGTGAAGGGCGCGGGTGGTTCTGGATCTGGCCAGGCGTGATAGAATCGTGTGCGAGTGTGACCCTGTTAGCCCCATTTCCATGCCGATTTGCAACAGTGTCTCGTCGCACTGTTGTATATTCAAGATCTGGAACCAGACCGTAACTCACGAGAAATAATAATCTATCAAAAGCCGAACCAAATATAGACTTAGAGTGTGACCACAGCTTGTCGGGTATGTTATAGACATTTTTTCTCGGCAAACTTTGACATGGTGTGGCTTTGATTTTATTTGTCACATTTTTTTTATGGTAGCCGCAACTTATCTAAGATTAAACGTGGTAAACTTCGTCACAAAGTAAACAAATCTTTTAATCTTGTGGGTTGCTCGCAGGTTAACCTGTTTGCATCCGTAGAGACAATCTATGTGTCGCGATGTCTAACGAGTGGGTGGTTGCAGGGACCGGGGTCCTTTTTTCTTTCAGGGACCTGGGTCTCTTGGTGGTAAAGTGGCAGTACTCAAAGCTCTTAGAATTGCATTGATGGTGGAGAAGTCAGAGAACTTTGCATAACCAGGGCCAAAGGGATTTCTCTGCAACCTACTGGCCATTAGAGCAATGGAATAAGTGTTGTATGCTAGAGGATTCCTAGGTGTGCCGAATGCCAGATCTCCATATGTAGCAGGTGTCTTAGCTCTGGATTCTTTCGACCTCTCCAGTGTCTTATTCTCTCCTCTAGCTTCTTCATATGTAGCTCTTTTCTTTGGCGGTGGCTTTGGCGTGTGAAAGTATGTTGGCCCTAAAAGCTCACTGATCTGCTCTTCAAAGTGCTTGTCAAACTCAGATCCAAAGCAGCTCCTCATGACATAGCGAAAGGTATTGAGGAACGCCGTATTGTGATTAGTCATTGCTCTTCCTACGGCTACTTGGACGATCTCCTCCATCCGACGGATTTCCTCTACAGAGAGTCCATCATCTTCCTTTTCTACGCCTCTTCCTCTGTCTCGCAGCGGTTTCCTTGTCACCGGGCATCACAATCTTTGGAAGATCTACCTTCCGGAAGATAGCGCCACTCTTGTTCTTGGAGAAGCATGACATGCACTTTTGCTTGAAAAGCTTCGCACGGATCTCTAACCTGCGAGCTTCCATGTCTATTGGCAAGTCGGCCCCGAGCGTGATGATTGCGTTCTTGTCGGCGTTTTTCAGGGCATCTTGTCTTGATCTTGAGTTGTCCCACTAGGCATGCCAAAAGTGTGTTGACACAAAAAGTGCCTCTTGTGCCTCACACATTGACAAGTCGAACTAGCTAGCTTAACTTCGGGTGCACGGGTGTCTTGAGCCGGTCGCGTGCGATCAATTTGACCTCAGAAATTGACAAGGAGATAAAACGTGAGATCTGGAACATGCCCGGTGAGACCAAGACAGCTTCGAATATACGGCCCCTGAAGCCACTTGCAATGACATATAGCTATGAAAGCTATCTGTCAACAGGTTTATGAATGCATTCGGTAGGCATGTACAAAGATGTAAAGTAATAACAGTTGCCGAATGAACATAAAAAGACATGTTTGAACAAGTAAAGTCGATCATCAAGATATGATATCATAAAGCTTATTGCATAGATCGAATCAGTTTACAACATGATACATAAAAAACAAAAATCATAAATATAAATCTAATCTAAATAACACATGCATAGGTTTCACCCAACTAGTCCGGCCGCAGACGCCTAGTCTTCCTAAACCCGTCCAGCTTAAACCCTCACAAGCTAATCCACCGCATGATATGGTGAAGATCTCTATATTGGTTTTGGCTAATTAGTGACATCCTATGACTAATCTCTTTATGCTAAGTGTTTGTTTTAGTTGGAGATTGGTCAAGCCAAGGTTGGTGCATGGTGGTCATGGTGGATGGGTCGAGGTGATCCAATTGATGATCAAGTGCGCGACTTGGCGTGTTTCGAGGATCAAAATGAGCTCAAGGCAAAGGTATATCATAGGGCCATTTTGATTTTACACTCAAGACACCATAGAGGGTGTGAGTGATTATAGGATCGATAAGCCGTACTATAAAGAGGAGAAAACTATCGTACATATCGGTCCTCATGTGCCTCTAGGTTCAAAATCATTTGCATGCATTCTAACCTAGAGAGCTAACTCCGTACTTGATGGAAAATGTTTTCAAAATGCTAACACATGGTGTCGGGGTGTTCTTCGACGTGTTGGCAACAAGAATCAAGTGACGGAAGTCGGTTTGGAGCAAAGGCGAAGGAACGACAACACAACGACGCAAATTCGCAGCTTCGGATGGTGACCGGACTCACCGACCGGGAAGCATCGAGATTTCGACCGGACGCACCGGTGAGTGAGTCCCGGCAGAGCTTGTTTTCGGTTCTCGGCCGGGGCTGACCGGACGCTTGAACGGACGCGCAACCGGACGCCGCCACCACCCTCGCGGACCGGACGCACCCGGCGTGTCGGTCGCCAAAGCCGGTTGTGACCGGACCCATCGACCGGACTCACCCGTGAGTCCGGCCTCGGCGGCCCCGGCCAGGCTGTTTTGAGTGTGTTTTTCACCTCAACGGCTCTATCTCGTGATGGGGGGTATTTATACCCATTTGGCCGGCTTTGGGAGGTCCCTTGGTCATTTGAAATCATTCCTAACACCTCTAGAGCTGAGCACACTCCCTCCTCCTCACTCCTCTTGCTTGTGAGCATCATTCTAGTGAGTTGAGGTGATTCAAGTGCACTTTGCTTTGATCTTTGCATCTAGTGGCACTTGGGGATCGTTGTGAGCCGGTGGTTTTTCTTGTTGCTCTTGGAGAGCACCACTCCTAGCGGCTTGGTGGTTGGTGGAGGCGTTGGCATGAGAAGGTGAATGTTCTTGGCCACCTCCGGTGATTTGTGAGAGGATCACGCACTCCTCGTCGGGAAGACAAAGTGCAAGTAATACATTGCTCGTGTCTTGGGTACCTCTCATTTGCATTGGGTGCAAGTAGCCTAAAGGCACTTGGCTAGGAGTGAGCTCCACCTTGCCCCACACGTGAGAAGGTCGGCACAACGGAGATTAGCTTGAGGGTGCTCAAGTGAACTTCGGGTTAAATCTTTGTGTCTCTTGTCATCCGTTGGTGATTGACTTCATTGCTCATATTGATATTCATCCTACGGTGATTGGTTGACTTACCTCGACAAATTGGTATAAAGCCTCCTCTCTACCTTGCATTTACTTTGATATATATTATGCTTGTGTAGTTTGTGTAGACTTGTTTAGTTGCTAGAGTAATTAGCTTGTTCACCTAGAGGTAAAGTAGTGACTTAGCCCTTTGTGTGTGAATTAGAGACTATAGCAACAAGAATTGTCAATAGGAGGCTTGCCGACAAGTAGAGCTAGAGCAAACGCATTTACGCTTTGTTATTTACTAACAAGTTGCTCTAGTGTTTTTGTACAATTTTTATTAGGCTATTCACCCCCCCCCCTCTCTAGCCATTTAGGACCTTTCATACGGCCTGCTACAGATCTAAACCACTTCTCACAACTAGATCAATCCACCGCATGATACAATCTAACCGTGACAAGCTAAAAGCATGCATACACCTAAATAGATCTATAAGTACCCATTACTCGTTGAAGCGTATATGCATAAACAGTAAAGTACACATGTAAGTTTAATCTAAAGGTAAAGACGAGGATCTATTCCTATTAGTCCACCGCACGACTAACCATCCTAAACCCTTTTCTTCCTAACAACAATCCACCGCATGATACACTGCAACAAGCTAATCCACCGCATGATACGGCTTGCCAGACTAGACTCTAACAAAAGACAAACTTACACATGCAAGCTACTGAAGGGTCGAGATGGGGACTAGAGGGGGGGGGGTGAATAGTCCCTTTTAAAAACTAATCGCACCGGCTAACCGAAACTAATGCGAATTAAACTTATCGGTCTAGCCAAGACTTCACCCCTCTAACTATGACTCTAAATCACCTCACAAAAGATCCTACACAAGAAGAGTGAGGTGACAAGCCTAGCTTGAGCTCCTAACCGTTTCTATGGCTAGGTCACACAAACTTATGCACTAGTACTTCAAACAACGGTGAGCTCATACACAAATCTAGTAAGCAAAAGCACAAAGCCCCTAAGCTCACTAGATGCACAATGGACAAGGCGACACACGCGTAACCCAAAGGCTCAAATTACCTAGCTACACAAGCTAAGCAAAGTAACTAAACAAGCTACACAAGCTAGATAGTTCCAACTATACTACTCAACCACAAGCACAATATATATATGAATGTAAGAACAAAGCTTGTGATGAAGAGATTGCAAACCACCGCGAAGAGTGGACACAAGATGACACCGGTGATTTTTTACCGAGGTCTCAGGAAGCTTGCCAACTTCCCCCTACTTCTCGTTTTGTCGACCGACACCTTGGTGGTTCCACGGTTTGGCGAATCACCCAGTGATGATCCTCAAGCTTAATGGCCAGTGCCAAATCCCACAGTGGGAGCTTGATCGAGTCCCTCACACAGTGTGAGTCCTCTAGCCAATCCCTCAGAGGGTACCGTGTGAACCCACACACAAGTGTGGTAGCTCAATGACACGCTCCACTAGAGTTGCTCTTCACGATCCCCGCGAGGTGAGCACGAACATCTCACAATCTCTTCTCCAGAGCACCGCACAATCTCCTTTGCGTGCTTCACGAAGTCTCTTGCCACCAAGCCGTCTAGGAGGTGGCAACCTCCAAGAGAAACAAGCACACCGGCTTGCAACACGATCACCTAGTGCCACGAATCCGATCTCTCAACGCAACGCACTAGAACTCGATCTCTCACTCAATCGGATGAACGATATCAAGCATATGTGAGTGGGAGGGCTCTCAAGCACTCTCAAGCATGGACACAAAGTCCCCAAGGTGCTAAGCTCCCGCCATGGCCGACCACAACCTTTATTTATAGCCACAAGCCAAAATAGAGCCGTTGGGGAGAAAACCACGGCTTTCTACGAGGTGACCGGACGCACCGACCGGACTCACCAGCGGGTCCGGTCAAGCATCCGGTCGCGCCCTTTCTAGCGTCCGGTCAGATGGGACAAAGCCAGCGGCCCCACAACTGACACCAAAAGCCATGCGTCCGGTCATAGGATCCGGTCACCACGGAAGCATCCGTCCATGCGTCCGGTCGAGTCCAAGAGCCAAGTCAAAAACATGCTCTTTGGAAACTCCGGCCGGACTCACCGACCGGACCGTCTTGGTCGAGGACCAGCTTCCGGTCGAAGGTCCGGCCGACGCTTCGATCCGCCGCTTCGCGAAACTCCGTCGTTTCGCCGTCGCCTTTGCTTCAACATGCAACCCAACAAGTATACCAACTTGAGCATGAGGAATAGCATGTTTTCACCACCACGATGCATTCGCGCAATAGAAAATATGCATCTCATTTTCTCAAAAGCACCCGAATCCCGCCTCGCAAGCTCGGCCGGGACGATGAGCGGTTCCCAAACCCGACTCAACCACGCATACAACGCCGCCTTTGCAAATGTGCCAACACCACCATGTGTACATCACCATGTGCAAGTGTGTTAGCATTTTCACAATCATTTCAAAGGGCGGGTTAGCTCTTACCACGCCACTTTCGATCCTAACACGTTGCAAAGTTAGATCGCTCAAGTGGCACTAGATGACCGATATGCAAACAAGTTTGCCCCTCTTGATAGTGCGTCCATCTATCCTAAATCCGGTCATAAACTTCTCTAAGCTCAATGGCCGTGAAATGAAATGCCCTATAGGTTATACCTTTGCCTTGCGCATTTCCATTACTTCATCTCAAGTCTTGGATGCAACACATGCACCAACACGATCAATAGTGATATGATCCATTTCATATCATCACATGACCTTCTTGGTCCATCGATCTTGACCTCACTTGCTCTTCACGTTGCGTCGGTCCATCGGCGCCAAGTCCCTCGACTTGCCCTTCACACTTGCAACCTTGTCCATCAAGCCAAGCCTTATCTTGATCTTCACCACCTTGGTCACATGACTCCATGTCATGTCTCATGTGCAATAAGCTCCTTCATTGCATCATCACATGTGAACTAATCTCCTGTGTATAATCTCAATCACACATATTAGTTCACCTAATGTTGACACTCAATTACCAAAAACCACAAGGGACCTTTCAGCTACATGTAGATGCATAACCGTATTCAAAGAAGCTTGCCGAATCGGGTCCATGAAGAAGGAACTCACACGCAAAACCTTAGCCGCCGCATCTACTCATGACTAAACGTGTACAAACCCACAACATGTAACAACTTAGATTGATCTAAGCTCGGCTATAATAAACAAATAGATTTGTTGACACGGTAAGATGAATATCAAAAGCATTGATGACAACTAGATCTAACAAAAGATAAAGCTGAACCCTATCAATCTAAATTGGGCAAAAAGTGTGTGCAAACATAAATTAAATAATAAATAAGAAGCATGCACCACATGGTAACTTAATGAATTCACTAGATTTGCCAAATCTAATATGAAGCCGATAACTAGCTCCAAGCTAGACCTTAGCCTGCCGCATGACTCATGATCTAACAAAGAACCCTCCTATTGCATAGCCTAAATCCACCGCACGATACTAAGCATGGTAACAAGACTACTTACATCATGATCTAAATCCGCCACATGATACTAGAACATAATGTAAGGTTGCCGGTACTTACGGAGGTCGACGGATCGATGTATCCCCTCGCAGTAGATCGACGACACGACTTGGACTCGAAAGGTAGCGCGGAGCCGGGTGAAAGGTCCCTTGTGGTTTTTGGTAATTGAGTGACAACATTAGGTGGACTAATAATGTGTGATTGAGATAATACACAAGATATTAGTTCACATGTGATGACGCAATGAAGGAGCTTTATTGCATATGAGACATGACATGGAGTCATGTGACCAAGGTGGTGAAGATCAAGACAAGGCTTGGCTTGATGGACCGGTTGCAAGTGTGAAGGGCAAGTCGAGGCAGTGAAGCGATGGACCGCGAGGCGGTGAAGCTTGGGCAAGACTTGGCGCCGACGGACCGACGCAACGGTGAAGAGCAACTAAGGTCAAGATCGATGGACCAAGAAGGTCATGTAATGATATGAAGTGGATCATATCATTCTTGATCGTGTTGGTGCATGTGTTGCATCGGCATTTGGAGATGGAGCGGAATGGAAATGCGCAAGGCAAAGGTATAACCTATAGGGCATTTCATTTTCGCGGTCATAGGTGCTTAGAGAAGTTTATGACCGAGTTTAGGATAGATGGCCGTATTATCAAGAGGGCAAACTTGTTTGCATATCGGTCATCTAGTGCCACTTGTGCGATCTAACTTTGCGATATGTTAGGATCGAAAGTGGCATGGTGAGATCAAGAGAAAATTCCTTTGGAAATGATTGTGAAAATGCTAACACACATGCACATGGTGATGTACACTTGGTGGTGTTGGCACATTTGCAAAGGAGAAGGTGTTGAAGTTGATGTTGATCAACTTGGAGAAGAAAGAAGTTGTTTCGGTGTTTCTCGGACACTAGGACTGACTTTGGAGTGGAATACTGCTTTGATCCATTAAGCTTTGGATCAAGTAACCATGTGGGTTGTGTAGCCCTCTGAGTTAGCTTTCCATAGAGTCCAAGATCATCAGCGGAGTTCGGATGAAAGAGTTATGGGCGTTTGATCGGGCGTTGGTGGGCCGTCACCAGCGACGGACGCCGAGACTAGCGTAGGGCGTGTCGCGCGGGGCGCTGGGCGCGTCGGCGCTGTTTGGGGTTGTTTTGTACAGCGCCGGGCGCGTCGCGGCGCTGTTTGTTTTAAGGTCCGTGGGTCGGTTGGTTTTACACTCTCTCGGACCGCGTCGGCTGGGCTGCGCTGGTGCGTCTCGGGCGCTTTTTACGGCGCTGGCGCGTCGGCGTGATGAAAAGTTGCCAACGGCTGGTTGCTCGGGGCTGTTTTGTACGGCGCCCGGCGCGTCGGCGTAGCGCGCTGGCGTGTCCGGCGCTGTGCAAAAAGTGAGTTCTCGTCCCCAACGGCTAGTTTCTCGGTTTGGGCTATTTATACACCACATACCCAACTTGTTTCGGGTGCTGAGCACACTTGAGCCTTGGTGGCTTGTGTTGTGGTGCTAGAGAGCCCTCCCACTCACTTGTGATTGATAGTGTTCATCCAAATCAAAGTGAGGAGTGATTCTAGTGCATTCGCGTTGAGAGATCGCATTCGTGGCACTAGGTGTTCGTGTTGCAAGCCGGTGTGCTTGTTTCTCTTGGAGATTGCCACCTCCTAGACGGCTTGGTGGCAAGAGACTTCGTGAAGCACGCAAAGAAGATTGTGCGGTGCTCCGGAGAAGAGGTTGTGAGAGGTTCGTGCTCACCTCGCGGGGATCGTGAAGAGCAACTCTAGTGGAGCGTGTCATTGAGCTACCACACTTGTGTGTGGGGTTCACACGGTACCCTCCGAGGGATTGGCTAGAGGACTCACACCGTGTGAGGGACTCGATCGAGCTCCCAAATTGTGGGATTTGGCACCGCCATTAAGCTTGAGGATCATCACCGGGTGATTCGCCAAACCGTGGAACCACTAAGGTATTGGTCGACACAACGAGGAGTAGGGGGAAGTTGGCAAGCTTCCCGAGACCTCGGTAAAAAATCACCGGTGTCATCTTGTGTCCACTCTTCGCGGTGGTTTGCATTCTCTTTATCACAAGCTTTGTTCTTACATTCATATATACATTGTGCTTGTGCTTGAGTAGAATAGTTGTAACTATCTAGCTTGCGTAGCTTGTTTAGTTACTTTGCTTAGCTTGTGTAGCTAGGTAATTTGAGCCTTTGGGTTAGGCGTGTGTTGCCTTGTCCATTGTGCATCTAGTGAGCTTAGGGGCTTTGTGCTTGTGCTTACTAGAATTGTGTAGGAGCTCACCCGTGCTTAGGTTTGTGTGACCTTGCATTAGAATTGATTAGGAGCTCAAGCTAGGCTTGTCACCTCACTCTTCTTGTGTAGGATCTTTTGTGAGGTGATTTAGAGTCTTAGTTAGAGGGGTGAAGTCTTGGCTAGACCGATAAGTTTAATTCGCATTTGTTTCGGTTAGCGGTGCGATTAGTTTTAAAAAAGGACTATTCAACCCCCCCTCTAGTCCCCATCTCGACCCTTCACCGGGTTTGTTGTTGTATTGATTGGATGTCCCTTTTACAATTGCCATGGATCTTATATTTATACCCTGGACTTGACACGAGTCCTAACTGACTACGATTACAATAACGGAAAAGATCTAGCTAAGATAAATTATTCTCCAAGTCTTCTCGGAGTCGTTGAAGTCGTACGTGACACGGGCTCCTTCCTAAATAGCTTGCCTTAATGTCCTTAAGCTCGCCCGAATCACCTTTTGAAGTCATGTACTCGAATTCTTCTCGGATCACGTGACTCGGCCGAATGATGACATTTCACCGAATACTACGGTGTTGCCGATCGTCCGGTGTCGTACATGCGTCCTGTCAAATGGTTTCTTGCCGAATCATCACTGCGTCCAATTGCCCATCGTCGGGTTTTTACCAAATTTTGGTGTTAACACTTGGGCTCCTCCTGGTTGCCGCCGCCGCCAGGCGGGATGACCTCGAGCTGCTGCGCGGCGTCATGGGCGCCCGCCGCCCGGGTCGTGGGCTTGGAGGCTTCTTGGTCGTCGTCGGATGTGACCAACATGGGGAAGAGGTCGAGCCGAGCGCTTGCGCCTTGTGCGTCGACGGGGATGCTTCGTCTTCTTCATGCAGCGGCTGTGGTGGCGTGTGCGCCGCTCCAGGGAGAAGAAGAGGTCCCTCGCCGACTCGGTCGGGAGGAGGATCGCCTGGTAGTCGCCGCTTAGGCGCCACGAACTCGAGGTGTCGAATCGCTGCGGCGTCCCCCGGTGGAGCTCGTGCTCAGCGAAAGGGGTGGAAAGGATGGAGAAACCGCCATCTAAGTCACGGGGATGCGGTTTACGCACGCTCCCCTACCGGGCCAACCGTCGGTGTTTTGAGAACCGGGGTATCTCAAGGACCGGTAATAAATTTATAGGCCATGCGCTCCCCACCAGATGGCGTGTGCGAGATGAAGGCAAAGGGTTTATCCTGGTTCAGGTCATGGGGCCCTACGTCCAGCAGTGTGACTTCTCGTATTACCTCGCACCAATGTGCATGGAAACCGAAACAATTACAAGTGGCTTTAGGGATGAAGGAGTGCTTCAAACCTGGGACTTGAGATGGCTAAGTATGAAAACCTAATGGAGTTGATCCCTATTCTTAGGCCATTACTCGCCCTTTTATAGTAGAAAGGAGAGATAATGTGTACAATACGTGTCGAATACGGGCGCTAAGGTGTCTACTGTCCGTGCCCCTGAGTAGATGCATGCCCGAGGCCTGGGCTCGGGTGCCCTTGCTGGAGTGTTGGTTGCATGGACGCGTGTCCTTGAGTCGTCGTGGGTATGTGTCCTTCAAATTTAAGAGGAGCTCGAGGACCCGAGGGGGTCTTTTGACTCTTGCATGAGATGAGCTTCTCTCGGAGGCGTCGCAACAACGTGTCAAAGCCTCGAGGGCCGTCGGATACGTGGCGAGGAGATGAAACGTTCTGAGATGAACAGTGCCGCCATGGTTTCCCATGCCTAGTGGCGTGTTAAGTAACTGCTCCCTTTACGTCCCATCAACGGGGGACGCGAGGAGATAACGGGGTAGGCAAATCGACATGGCAATCGATTGCCCTATCACTGTAGCCTGTGAGGCAGAGGCATTTAATGCGGCTGCCCCCCACTACTCGGCCGGTGTTTCCAAGGTGCACCCGGGGCCTCCTGCCCTCGGGCGAAGCGGAGATGTATTATGTGACACCCCGGCTCAGGGCTTAATAAGGTTGATAGAATACTCATACCAACAAGTTGCAACTTCTTTTCCGGAAGCCCATCTCCTAAAAACTCCAAAGTTAAGCGTGCTTGGCCTGGAGCGATGGGTGGCCGACCGGGAAGTCCTTCCCGGGTGCGCATGAGTGAGGACAAAGTGCGCAGAAAAGACTAGTGTTGGTCTGTGAGGGCAGTCTTGATCCTTAAAAAGCTGTCAAATGTAAGCGGGCCCAGCCTAGAGGAGGCGGGACGTCACATATTATCTCGGGGGCTCCTACCCTTGGGCGAGTCTTGATCCTTAAAGAGCAGTCAAATGTAAGCGGGCCCGGCCTCGAGGAGGCGGGACGTTACATATTATCTCGGGGGCTCCAACCCTTGGGCAAGACGGAGCTTCTTCGCCCGGGGCCTCCTGCCCTCGGGCGAGACGGAGACCATCCCCCGAGGACTTGCAGAGATTGTGTCCCGGGGGCTTCCTGCCTTCGGGTAAGGAGTGTGTTGTGATGAGAGTATGATCATCGGGCTAATCCTCCTCGGATGGTGCTTAGATTGGGCCGTGTGGTGACCGGTGTTATCAAGCCTGGTATGGTGGTCACTTCTGGTCCTTTTTCTCTACACTCTTGATGACTCCAACAGCACTCGTAATGGGCTACTTCAACACTTCCCCTCGTACGCGGTGGGCCGTTTTGAGGGTAGCGATACGTGAGCTGGTGCTCTTGAGTCTTTTATGTGAGTGTTTGTAGATGGGACGTCGTGGGCCGGATTGTAGACCAAAAGGTGACTCGTTTGTCGATTCCTCCAAGCTTGTAGATTTGGTGACCCGGTGATTCGCCATCTTTTGTCATCAAGCCCGCGACTTGGGATGTGACTGAGGTTATTCGACCCAAAGGTGGCCTTGGGCGGATGCCTTCCCGAGTGAATGGGCCGTCGTTTTCTCCGTTAGCTGGAAATGTTCGTGGGCCGATTATTTTGGCCCCGACACATACACATGCGTAAAGCAAGTAATAAAACCAGCAATTGCATCTACATGGCATTCCTACCATCTAATAGGTGAAGGATAGGTCCTAATCCCACCAGTGGATGCCTAGATGGGTTAGCTTCCATGTTCTGTCCCCGTTCGAGTCGGAATTTTGGCAGCACCTCCCCATTGTTCTCCCGATACACGTCCCAGTAGGGAGAGTGTGTATCTGGAGAACAATGGGGAGGTGCTGCCATAACTCCGACTCAGACGGGAGCAGAACATGGAAGCTAACCCATCTATGCATCTGTGGGCTGTCCAAAAAATGTGGATAATCCGAAACAGATACGGTCGCAGATATGCAAAGACCTGCATACCTCCAACCGTATCTCTTTCGGACGGGAGATGCCTAACTAGGTTACGCGACATAAATACGACAACGGTAAAGGAAGAGAGGTGATTTATACCTAGGGTGGCGGTGGAGAGAGGCTAGCGAGGCAGTGGCGATGAAGAAAATCGGGGTGGCCAACTCCCTCCCACGGGTCCCCCAAAAAAGGGCAATAGGTTAGTATCAATTGAAAATTTCGGCAACAACCATAACGGCACGAAGGCCGACATTCACAATGATCTGTATACCTTCGGTGGTGGCGGGCGTGCACGCGAAGAACGGGATGGGACGTTTCTGCGGGAGGCACCACCTCCCCTTCGACCCTTCTCCTCCTCTCCTTCCTCGCCTCGCCGGCCTCCTCCTTCTTCTTCCTTTTCTTTTCTCTCCTTCCTCCTCCTTCTCTTCTCTTCTCTTCTCTTTTCTCCCCCTTTCCTCCTCCTCCTCTTCTCTTCTCTTCCGCGGCTAGCGAGGCGCGAGGTAGGGTGTGGGGGCCACCGGCGGCAAGGGCGTGGGGCGAGGATGGCGCGATGGCCGGCTGGGCTCTGGCCGGCGGGCCGAGCCCCCGCCGGAGATGAGGCCGAGGGGCCGGGCAGCGTGGAGGCGTGGGCGGCGGGGGCGGCGTAGGCGCGCGAGGGCTTGGTGCGGGTGCGCGTGCATGCGGGCTCGGTGGCCGGGGAGGAGGGCGTGTGGGCGATGCTTGCCGGTGGTAGCGGATCCGCCCGGCCCGGGGACGCGGCGGAGATGAGGGTGGGCGGGCGCGGGGTGGAGAGTGGGCGGCTAGGGTTAGGGGGGTGGGCCGGTGGGCCTTTTCGGTTTGGGATTTTTTAACGAACTAAATCTTTGCCGAGTGCCGCCTGTTTTCTACGTGGCTTGGAATGGGCCCAGCCGGTCCTCTTTGCCGACCGCCACGCCAGGCACTCGGCCCTCAATTGTGATCACATGTGGAGATGTCTGTGTTTTAGACATCCGGGATCGCAACTTGCTTCAAACATCATCAAATTTTTATCGTAGCCTCCACATGCGATAATATGACACCTCGACAAGTTTCGTGATTTTTGGACTTCGTTTGGATTTTATATAATTAAAAAACACTTCTACCGCACATGGATGGTCATGTTTCGTGCACAAGGCGTTCAAACTTTTCGTTGAGTTTATGGACACGGCCTCAAAATACACTCTTCAACATGAATATCATTTTTTGAATGGCTACCTTTCGTTATTTCATGCACCTGCAGTTCAAATTTGGATTATGCGGAAAAAATCAAGTAAATGAAATAAATGAACGAAATATAGAAAAAAGTTTAAAAGGTCCCAAATTCGAACATGTCATTGTAAACAATATGCTTGGGCTGCAGAAAAATTTAAACTCAAAAAAAAAAAAATGAAAAATTTGCCGAAAGTGCCAAGGAGGGCACTCGGGAAAGAGGCTCATTGCCGACCGCCCCGCATCGTGGGCACTCGGCAAAGAAGTCATCTTTCTTTGAGCGCCCTGTGTGGGCGGCAAAGAGGGCCGGCCGGGCCCATTCCAAGCCACGTGGCACTATGCCGAAAGTGCGTGGCGCGGCACTCGGCAAAGATAACGCCGAGTGCCCGATGCTAGGGCAGTCGGCAAAGACAACGGCGTCGGACTTCGCTTTTGCGCGCTGGGAACTTTGTCGACTGTGTTACTTTGCTGAGTGCTCGGGCCGAGTGCGCAGATTCGCCGAGAGCCAGGCACTCGCAAATAAGTCTTTGCCAAGTGCTGCCTTTGGCAGTCGTCAAAGGGTTTCTTTGCCAAGTGTGCCAGGATGGCAGACGGCAAATCCTGTGGCAGTCGGCAAAGAAACTGTTTCCCGTAGTGTATTATGATTAAAATATAGGATTATTGTTCCTCAAAACGCCGGTTTACCCAAGCTACACATTGCTCTGCAACTAGTATGGGTTTCCGTACACTCGTCAACTTGCTCTGATCATTAACATTCGCTCCATATTGGTATTGTGCACATAATTATTCAATACTTATTGGTTCTGATCAGTTATTGAATTTCATTGCGTAGCATCATTCCTCTACAAGAACTATAAGCACATTGTCGAACCCGCTTAGATTGGGCCGAAATCGACACGTGATCGAAGGTCGACGGACGGAGGGAGGGGGTGGCGGCTGCCCGGCCGCTGGCGGCAGCGTGGCCGGGGGCGAGCGGCGCGTCGGCCGCGAGGAGGCGCGCTGCGGGCGGCGTGCGGCGGGCGGTGATTGCGTCGCGTAGGGGTTAGGGTTTGGAGAGCTGAAGATAGAAGCCGTTGAGGGAGCTACCCTTTTAATTTTTCTCGCATAAGATTCAACCGACTACATGCCCCTTGTATTTATAGTCCGAGAGAGACTTGCATGCTAAGAAATATCTATGAGGTTTCCTTATAGATTGGAATATCTCTTGACAAAGCAATTTATTTCTTTCCCTAAATATTTACTTTCTAAATAATTATTACTTAACCACGAAGCGAAGGGTGATTTAGGTAAATGCGGCGGCGGCGGCGTTAAGCAGCGCTGGCTAGTGCCCCTCCTTGGGCCGGTTGGGCCCCTTGCCCATGGGACATGATATCACTCCCCCTTTTCCTAACGGTCGTCCTCGCCCTTTGTGGTTCTCGCACGGCCGTTGTTGTTGACGGGATTGAAGCAGCCCGTTTTGAAGATTTTTGCATCCACTTGTGTAGAGGGAAGGAGTTGGATGAAGACGAGGATAATGACCGATCTTTGTTTCAATGGATGGAATTCCATTGCTCTCCTGACCCATGGCAACATTGTAGATGCTGGCGAGGTGGAGACCGTGGTCGTCGAAGAAGAAGACCGACTTTGATGGCACGGAGCTACGTCGTAGCTCTTCCATTAGCAAGATGCGCGCCCCCATCCATGGCACATGACATTTCCCCACCGTTCGACGAGGCGGCGCGTCCACGCGTCGCCCAATCCACCCGCTAGGGGCAAAGGCGATGCTGAACCGGGAAGACGTGTCGTTCGGGCCATAGTATTGCTGGAGTTGGACCGTCAACAAGTTGCTCGTTGTGAAGCCTGGCATGGTTGGTGAGGTCGTCGGGAGGTGGACGCCAATCACCTTGGACGGCGCCCAAGCTGGTACTCTAGCCTGGAGGTTGATGGTTCCGGTGACGCCAAATAGCTTGTTGTCGGTCGGTGGAGCGAGTATGTTGAGGTAGGATGAGAGCCTCCGGGATTGTGACGAGGTCGACGAGGTAGGGGGTTGATGTGGGTGGCATGTACCTCTTGTCGTCGTAGGTGAAGCTCACAAGTCGAGGCTTGCTGAAGCGGGAAGCGTTGAACTCTCGGGTGAGGTGGATCGACGTGCTCCCTGTATAGGGCGCCCCCTAGTGCATTGCAGCCCACGGCTTGTTGGCGTAGTCGTACTAGACGTAGATGCCGTTGAGGAACATGGGAGCCAACTGGTTTGGCTCTAGAGTCATCTCGGCGGTCATAGCCGAGTAGTCGATGGCGCGATGGTCGTTGCTTGGCGTCGTGGTGTCTGGTAAGCCCATGTTCTTGATGGAGGTGTCGGGGCCATAGGTGTAGTCGATCAAGTTGTCGTTTCGTTGAGGTAGCGCGAAATAGTCGTTGGTGTCGCCATTGATGTGCAGCTTGAGGCCGCGAAGAAGACACCGTGTGGGGGTGTCCCAGGACTCCCGTGTCGTCTGGGTTGGCATGTAGACGAACCAGAGAAGGAGGAGTGCCGCTCTTGTCAGAAGTATAGCGGTGTACCTGATGTTCTGCTGACGTGGTACTGATGGTGGCGCCTTTGTTGGATCTGGAGGTTGCCTGATGGTGTTCTCCACCATTGTTGATGCCGGAAGGATGTCCAGCAGGTGTAGCAGATTGTTGTTGTCGTATGTCGGCCAGTGAACGACCGTTTCGTCGGTGGCGCCCGGGGGAACGTCGGTGTTCTCATCTGTGGCGGCGTCCGTTGGGTTGACGTCGTGGCTACCGTGTCGGTATTTGGCCGTGAGGGGTCGTCGTGGTTCATGCCCTTGTAGTTGTTGTCGATGATAGGCATGGCGAAGACGTAGTTGACGTCAGGGGGTTCGTCATCGGCGTTGGCGTCCTTGAGGACGTCGTCGCCGTTCATGGCGCCCATGGTAGCATCGTTGTCGTTGATGTTATTGGCGATGTCGTCGATGGTACCATTGTTGAAGACGCCCCTGGTTGGCGAAGGTGTTGTCGTTGTTGTCCGGATGACGGGGGCGTCGGGGTTGAGATTGGTGTCGCCGGCATCGACGTTGGGCGACGTCGTTGAGTCATCCTTGTTGTCACTCGGATGTTCCCAATGTCAAAGATGATGTTGCTAGTGACCGGGAACTTATTCGTGCCATTGTAGTAGCCACGACGTTGGCCTAGTTGGGTAGGCTTTTAAGTCAAGCGGTGGTGGACGTCGGTGGTAGCCACACCGATCTGATCGAGTCGCGGCAGGCTGGGGCATCCTTGGGGTAGGCGTGCTCCGCTTAAACTTGCGCGTCGATGGTCGAGGAGGGGACGACGTCGGCGGCGCCCGAGGCACCGTTGTCGCCGGTGGCACCCGCGGTAGAGCGCGTCGTCGAGGAGGTCGTCCCAGCCTTTGCGTGGTTGCCGTTGGCGCGCTCGTCGGACAGCATGGTCACGGGTTCGTGGCGTTCTTTGCAGGTAGCGTCGTTGATGTTGGCGTCGCCCGTAGGGGGTGTCGCTCACCGCTTCTGTGGCGCCCATGGCGAGGACGTCGTCGATGGCGGGCTGGTCGAGCATCTCCAGGAGGCGGTGAAGGTGGCTCGGATCTTTCTCGAGATTAGCCAACTCGCGCGATCTCCGTATGGAGCTCGGCGATCTTGAGGCTGTCCATCGGATCTTGGCGTTGGTGGTGGACGGAAGCCGTCGGTGGTGGGAATCGCCCGGTCTCCGGATACCATTTGTCGAACCCGGCTAGATTGGGCCGAACGACACGTGATCGGCTGGGTCGACGAACGGAGGGAGGGGGTGGCGGCGCCGGCCGCGGGCGGCGGCGTGGCAGCGTCGGGGGACGGCGGCGTCGGCCGCGGCACGGAGGCGCGCGGCGTGGGCGGCGTGCGGCGGCGGTGATTGCGTATGGGGTTAGGGTTTGGAGAGTCGAAGATAGAAGCCGTTGAGGGAGCTACCCTTTTAATTTTTACGCATAAGATTCAACCGACTACATGCCCCTTGTATTTATAGTCCGAGAGAGACTTGCATGCTAAGAAATATCTATGAGGTTTCCTTATAGATTGGAATATCTCTTGACAAAGCAATTTATTTCTTTCCCTAAATATTTACTTTCTAAATAATTATTACTTAACGACGAAGCGAAGGGTGACGAGGCAGGCCGGCGCGGGCGGCTAGCCAAGCAAGGCCCCCCCTCCTTGGGCGGTTGGGCCCCTTGCCCATGGGACATGACACACATAGAAACAGCTTGTCAATTTCTTTCCGATAGTTCATAAAACACTATTTGTTTGATTATTTCCTAGCTAGTAAAAAACTTTTAGTCTTGGATGCTCACTTCCTCCAAAAATACGTGAGGAAGAAGCAAACAAAAGCGCCCTAACCGCCTCTGTTTGGTTGCGGGATCGATGGGTTGGGTTGGCTACATCCCTCGTTTTGGGGACGGGGCCGCTCCATCCTTTGTTTGGTTGTAGTCTTGATTAAGGGACGGAGCGGCTCCATCTAGCGTTTGGTTGGAGGAACCGTGAACAAAAACGGAGAAAGATCTAACAACCGTTATTATTCACACTTTACATCGAACCCCTAGAGTTCATTGAAATCCACCAAGGCTATATTTAAAAACTTCTTCTTCTCGGGTATTTTTATGAAACCAACCCCGAGAGTGAAATAAAATTCGTTCACCTCCCTCTTCTTCCTCAAGCGCCGCGCGAGGATCGTGCAGCGCGCCGCCATATGGGCCGCCCGGCCTTTGAAGGGGCGCGCCCGTCGGGTCGCGGCGTCGCGGTCGCGCCACCGCGGCCGGGCCGCGCGCCGCTGAGGGGCCGCTACGCCCGTCTGGGCCTACGCGCCACGAGCCGGAGGTTCGCGCCGCCGCGGAGGGCCGCTCGCCCGCCAGCTGGTCGTCCGGGTCGCCGCGAGGAGCCGCGAGTGAAACGGAATCGCCGCCTGCCAAAAACGGAACCCACGTTCGCGAAACGGGTTCACTCTGTCCATGAATTTCAGCGGGCCGGAGCCGACCCGCATCTTCACCGAATATTCCTCCTATGGGTTGGTTCCGTCCCCTACTTCCTTCAACCAAACACCCCAAACGGGTTCGCTCGTCCGGGTTGGAGAAATTCCTCCAACCAAACGAGGCGGTAAGACTTCCACTACTACGGATTGATTTTGCGTGGTGTTCGGATTTTATTTTCCGTGGCGTGCATTTGAGAAACCTCCACGGAAAATACCTAATTAACCGTGGTGGTTTTTAAAAAACCGCCATGGTTAATAAAGCCCAAAAACGAATACCCGTTGGCCCGTTAAGGCGCTTCGGCGTACATATATCCCACTCATCCCACCCCAAAACCCTAACTCCCCGGCCGGCCTCCACTTCTCCTCCCCTCCACTTCTCCTCCCCCCTTCACTTCTCCTCCCGGCGCATACCCGCCTCCTCTCCCGGCGCATACCGCCTCCTCCCCCCACACACCCGCCTCCTCTCCGGCGCACACCCGCCACACCTCCCCCACGGGCGTGCGGCGGCCATGCGGGCGGCGACACGGCGGCCTTTCGGGCGGGGGGCGGTCCTCCTCCCCGCGGGATCCGGGCGAGTTATGTCGCCCGCGGCGCGATTCGGGGCGATGATGACCTCCCCGCGGCGGATCCGGCGGGTTGGCCTCGCCGCGCGGATCCGCCAGACGGCCTCCCGGCGGGCGGATCCGGCCAGACGGCCTCCCCGGCGGCGGATCCGCCAGACGGCGGCCTCCGCGGCGGATCCGGCGAGGGCGGTCTCCGTAGCGTTTAGGCGGCGACGACCTCCTCCGCGGGCGGATCCGGCGAGAGGAGCTCTCCCGGCGGCGGCGGCGGCGGGCTCCCTCTCCTCCGTGGCGCGCGGCTAATGGGGCGGCGGCGGCGGCGGGTCCCGGCGGCGGCGGCGGCAGGGTCCCGCGGTGGATCCGGGCCTAGATTTAGGCCCGTATGGGCCTGATCTCGGATTTTTTTATTTTTCTTTTTTTTTTTTTTAGATTAACCGCCACGGTTAATATTTACCATGGCGGTTATTGGGCAAAAATGACCGCCACCGAAAATCCTTCGATTAACCGTGACCCTAGGCTGCGTGGCGGTTCTAAAACCGCCACGGAAAATCCAAAAAACCGCCACGCAAAATCATTTGAGTAGTAGTGTGTTCGACCCTCTAAACAAACGAGAGTGCGAAACAAACGAAAAGCTTATAACAAGGCTTCGACCCTTCGATGAGACGAGAAGGCGAAGCAAACGAAAAGCAAGGGCCCAATCCTTCGACCCTCCCAACAGACTAGAGGGTGAACCAAATGGTAGCCTAAGTCACACTGAGGGGATGGCATCAAAACCCCTATCACACACGCGCGTCAACTCTCGCCAAAACGGTCAGGACAACGCCAATTTAACTAAGTCATGCCGAGGGGCAGGCATCAAAGTCCTATCCAATTTTATCTGCAATTTTTGACACATGGCATTTGCCACTTCTATATATTCTCTTTGAACTTGAATCATGTAGCTATGACTTGACGGTGCAAACTGAATATTAGTGTGATCCTGTCTCTATCGTTCTATGAAACATAGGGTTACAGATTTCATTTTTGTGTGCTGATCTGAAGGAGCAACATTTTTTAGGTAGAATAGTAACACACGCTCATACATATGTATCTTTCTTGAAGTTATGTACTATTAGTTGGAAGGTTCGGGTATCTATTTTAGGTAGTATATAACACATGGTCATACATATGTTATCGTGGTATTATGTGTTCTCGTTGCAACGCACGTGCACTTACCTATTCATAATTGTATTAGAAGTTTTGTGCACATAGAATAGCCATATAAAAGTGGACAATCCGCTAGCTTATAAACAAAGTAGTTTTATTTCGCAGACATTAGTAGGACATACATAATAGATATATTCTTGTTACATTGATCAAGCAAAACACGATACAGATAAACACCACATTACATACAACAATCCAAATAGACAGTAGAGACACCACACTAGTTTATTTCATAGGGGGAACAAGAAGAAAGAAACACCTATAGACCATACATCGAGCAGATTGTTGCGAGTCGTGACCTGGACAATTGCACCTCCCATATAGCAAGAGTGATTTATCTGCCTTAATACTTCTATTACAGTCTTCCTTTTGTATGTCTGCGGGTCTTGGACCTGCCCTTGGGTGCTGGAAGAGTACACTTATCAACAGTAAAGTGTGCACCATTATGGGTAGAGAACCAAACTAAGATATATCGCACGAGCTCTGGCTGACGGATGAAGCACTCGTCGATTGCCTTGAATCTCAGCGTCTCGACTACTTCCTGTGTGCCGCCAGATTTAACTTCGTGATTGACATCCATTTTGTTGTTTATCATGATCTCCAGCATTATACCCTCCTTCGGGTCGGTTTCGGTGGGACTGTGAGGCATAATGCAAGCTTCCAGCTGGTAAAAAAGTGGCACCTGATCTGTTGTCACATTTTTACCCTTTCCATTAGTTGAGCGGCTCATGCTACACTGATCTGGTGCCGAAATATAGCATTCCAAATGGAAAGCAATCACTTGCTCAGGAAAATATTGTAATAGCCCTAACGGGACGTTGTTATCATGCCCGTCTGTTTTGCAACATAGTGAATCTGGGCGATGTTGTTGAGCTTCTTCCGTATGCTTCTCTTCAAGGTCAGGCAGCATGGGAGAATTGCTAGCGAAAAAGTTAGAATCAACTAGTTGGGTGAGCTCTCCAATCACATGATCACCTATAAGGCCAGTCTGAGATTTAAAAAACTCCAAGCATTTAATAACTGTTCTAACTATGTCTGTGCTTTCCGAGAGTTGTAGCAGCATACGTACCCTGAAACTTTTCTCTATCCTCTCACTATCGTAATACTTATATCCTAGCTGTGCCTCTACAGTGCGCTCTTCTACTCTTATGGGAGATATATAACACATCCGTGTCTCGGTTCCCTGCTCCTCTAAAAATGCGAGAGTTTTCCACTCAAAGAGATGCTTGACATGACGGTTGCAAATCGTGTAACGCAGAAGTGAACAGAAGGACTCCACACGTGCTAAAAAGTCTCGAGCAGATTCTGCAGCCCGCTCAAATCTTTGGACGTCCTCCAGACTCAAGCACGACCCGTCCTTGCCCAATCCAAACAAAGGTGCGATTTGCAACTTTTTAGCACGTTTAGATGAGGAGGAAGGAATTATTACCCCTTTCTCCATCTCTTGCTGGCCTTGCAGTGCCTGCCCCTTGTACTTGTCGAGCAGATCTGCACCCTCTTTGCTCGTATGCTTCAACATTCTCCACCTGCAAAGCAGCGAGGTGTCTGTGATCACCTTTCCCGTCTTTTGGAGAATTTAAAAGTAATATTGGGTGTGGAGCAGCTCGGCGGCTGGCGTCCACGCCGTCCCCGAATCTGTGATTGGTCCGTTTTTTTTGCAAAGAGTCCCTCTGTTTGTACGAAATCATGTTCCACCCGCTTTAGGCCCCTCCTCCACAGTAACTATGCTTGGATTTCTTTCATACAGACCCTCGTACTATGTGCCTTTTGCAATAACACCCCCGCCGGCCCTACCAAATATATATACTCCCTCTCTTCTCTGCAAAAAAAAAAAAAAAAAAAAAAAAAACGGAACCTCGCCTCTTCCTCTCCCTCCTCTCCTCTCTCGCTGGCGACGGCAGCGCGCGGGACGCCCCGCCCGCGCCCGGCCCGCGTGGCGCGGCGCGGCCGCGCGGCCAGTGACGCGGGCGCTGGGACGCGCTAGGGCTTGCCCGCACGCGGCGCCGCAGAGGCGATCGCCGGGCGGCGCGGTGTGCGGCCGCTGGCGCTGGCCGATGCAGGGAGCGGCGGGCGTCAGCGTCGGCGTCCGGCGAAGGGCGTCGCAGCCGCAGCGACGGAGGCCGAAGCCCCGCCCAACCGCGGCGCGAGTGGCGGGCGGGCCCTGGCGCAGCGCGGGGCGCCCGAGGCGCCCCGGCCATGGCGCCGTGTGGGTGCCGGGCCACCCGGCAAGCGAGGCCTCGCCGCCCGACCCTGGCTTTCTCTCTCGCTCCCCCTTTCCTTGCGGTCTGGTGGAGCTATGGATCTCTGGCTCCTCCGGTGCCCTCTATGGCCGATTTCATCCCTCCCTCCCTTCGGATTTGTGCGCAGACGAGAGAGCCGCCGGACGAGGCCGCAAGCGCCGCCTCCCTCTCGTCACCCATGGGCATCTGAGGTCGACGGCCGTTGCTCCGGTCGGATCCGCCCACTCTACACCCTCGATCCGTGAGGTAATGCGGCACTTCTCAGGCGCTCTATTTTCGGCCGTGCTGCTAGGCTTAAGCTAGCAATTCATCCCCGTGGCATCCATTGCTTTTAGGGTTCCAAGGATTTTAATCCAACTTTTGGGTGCCCGTGATTTTTGCCATGCGTGTAGCTCTGGGGATTTCCTACATGTTTGTTCTTTTGGCCAAGCACCGTTGATTTGGAGCTAGATGATTAGGGTGCTCCTGTTCTTGATTTCTAGGTGTACTTTTAGGTATGTGCAGACATCTGCAGGAGGCTGGTGTTTTAGAAAGAAAAAAGTATATAGTATATGAGAAGTCGGGAATTGATGCTTTTGCCATTCCTTGCATAGGATCTAGGTTTCTAGATGTATTTCATTGGTCGGTTGCAGGTAGGATTTTAGATCTATATGAGAAGGATTTTAAATAAAAGGATTTTGCCATAAAAGGAGGCTGGAATCAATCAGTGACCAGAAAAAAAAATTGGGAATTGGGACTGTAAATGCAATCTTTTGTTCTTTTATATTCTTGCCCAAATCTATGATGCAGGGTGTTCACGACGCCTACCTTTCTTCGTGCTTGTAGGTTTGCATCATCCGGATCCGAGGTTTGTGTGCGCGTGCTCTGGTCCCGGAGGACTTCAAGGCTTGTGGACCGCCTCCATTCCTTCTTTTGACGTAAAAATAGCACTTGAGCAAAGAATCATCAAACCAATATAATAGTACCGAAGGGTAGAGGCGCCCTTCGCTTAGAAAAGCTTATAGGAGCATCGATCGGATGCAAACTCAGATTCACCGCCATAGCATAATGTCTGCGCAGTATCGAGGTATTTTCATTTCCATTCTTTCTTTGCTCCCTTTTCTTAGATTACCATTTTTTTATTTGATTATCTTGGTTTATATTAGCATAATGGGTAATCATATTTATGATCTATTCACTTTAGCATCCCATCTGTTGAATTTGATTTTGGTTTGGCTTAGCGGGATCTGCTGGCGAGTAATCATGGTTTCTACTCCCCACTCCATGTGTTTGTGACATTGGCTTAGGCAAAAGATAGACAACTACCTATTCACTTTAGCATCTTATTTGTTAAATTTGATTTCTTTTGATCATCCTGCTACGCTTTTCTTGCGTAAGATCATGATTGGGTACCACAACAAAGGAAAGTTTTTTTTTGTTCGCTTGGTGCATCTCAAGAGAGTTACATTGTATTCCAGTCCATCGTATTCATGACCGTGGTCTCAACCATTTTTCTCCTTCATTCATTATCACAAGCTTCAAGTATGTGCTTTGATCATCCCATATAGTTTTCCCCGAGCAGTGGTCATGATTGGGTACCACAACAAAAGAAAGTTTTTTTGTTCGCTTGGTGCATCCGAAGAGAGTTACATTGTACTCCAGTCAATCGTATTCATGACCTTGGTCTCAACCATTTTCTCCTCCATTCATTATCACAAGCTTCTCATTATGTGCTTTGATCATCTATTAACGATTTTCTTGCGTAAGTTCATGATTGGGTACCACAACAAAAAGAAAGTTTTTTTTTGTTCGCTTGGTGCATCCAAGAGAGTTGCATTGTACTCCAGTCCATCGGTATTCATGTCCGTGGTCTCAACCATCTTTCTCCTTCATTCATTATCACAAGCTTCGTTATGTGCTCCTATAAATTTCTCAAGCAATTGATTCGTTAAAAAGGAGAAACTTTGGTGTTCGATAGCAATTGATTAGTTAGAATTGAGAAGAGGGTGACTGTTTTTAGTGTGGAATATGTGCGACCTGATTTCCATGAACCTAATTGTACTTGAAAGTTTGATCGTAGTAGCCGTTATGTGTTTTTGTGTACATATTCGGTTGGCATACGTGTGTGAACATCCTCAATGGAATGTTATTGGCAACAAATAATGTGAACATCCTCGCTGGAATGATCCCCGACAATTGTTTCTATGTGCGTGCACAGGCAGAATTTTCCGAAAGCATTGTCAAAGAATTTTTTGTCCGGTTGGAAGCCTCCGCCGCCGGGCCGTAAAAATCTCGAACGACCGATGCATGGTCGCTGTGGTGTCCTTTGCCGGGTCGTCGACAAAAAATGGGTGATGTGAAGGGGCCGTGTTGAGATGTGGTAGCGAGAGATGGAAGAGGTGAGGAAGAACAAGAATCGGCCGTGCCCTCACCGCGTTGAGGAGGAGAAGGGTATCAAGAAATTCAGATATGCAAAGAGGTGAGCATTTCGCCAACCTTTGTTCTATTTAGTTCTAGGATCGAGTTCAAATGGTGCTATCGGGATATGTAGTGGTTTAGAAAACTTCGCTTTTCCATCGCTCACTCGGTAACCTTTGGTCGACGACGATGCGGCTCCTTCTCGCTTGAAGAAAAGGAAGATACTACCGACCGTAATTCGATTCTACTCCTGCTCACATTTGTGAAACGTCTTTGTTCTTCTTGCCATTATCGATAAACATATCTCGCCTCCCTTTTTTCATTTTCTTTGCCATTGGAACAGCAAGGGGAGCAAGGATACGAAGTCGGGCCCACACCTCCTCATGGACAAGCTGAAGTGACAAGCTTTCGATGACGATCGGGCCGTAGCACGCCCACTTCTACAAATGATGATGATGATATAGATTGTAGCGAGAGTCTCTTGTCCGACGGTCCGGTTTTGGCATGTTCACTACGTAGTGATTTGATGGTGGTAGAGATTGTAGTGAGTTCGTTTTCGCCGATTCGGTGATAGGCATCTTAGCCTCTAGGAGAAAAATGTTTGTGTTGAAACGAGTCCCACTTTTAGTCCCACTTTTGTTGCCAAGAATGTAAAGGTAGGAACTCGGTAAATGTTTCACGCAACAGTCCTGACCTTGACCTTCCGGACAACTTTGTCTGTTTATTGTAACCGCATTTTGTTGAGGGTCGAGCAATGAAGGTGCACATGCACGGTCCAATTATTTTCTGGATTTGAACGTGAACCGAAGTCAATGCCGCCGCTTGCTAAGTCCATGGATGAACTAATGTCAATTTTCTATATCCGCTTTCCGAAAAAAAAAAAAAAAATCTTTATCTCGTTATTGAACCAGGCTATCTGTTAATTCACTCGGTCTTGAATTCTATGGACAATTATGCCTTCAAAGCTTATATATGCCAGGCGTGGTGCTTTTTGTATGGTGACGAAAAGCGGGCAGCAAGGAAAAAATTATATTGGCCCCATTCAAATATAGAGAAGTTGTATTACTTTTAGTTTTTCTTGGAGAGTTATCCTTTTTAAAGATCCTCTAGATCCTAGGTTTGGGTGATCCATTCTGCAGATCCTCCCGGAGCTCTCTTACGCCCTATGTTATTAATATATTAATAGATGTTAAGTTCTTTAAGCATATTGGTTTTGCTTTGTGTTTGTATTTTGTATGTCGTTAATCGTTATTCATAATTAATTGTTCTTCTCTAAAAATATCTACGATGCTAGCCCGATGGCCACCGATCAGCGACGAACATAGATTCGGGTCAGCCACAATTCAGCGCCGCGGACCAGCAGCCTCCCACACGCTTGGGCCACGGTGCTCTCCTTCCTCGTCTTGCAACTTTTACCTCCCTTCTCTCCGAAAGTGATCGATGTCGGGGCGGTCACGCCCCGCCGCATGGGCGCAAAGCAAAAAACTAGTATCATTCAAGTCACCGACTGCCGTCTGCAGCCTCTCCACCATCTCCCCTTGGGACGCCTTCTCCTTGCGCTTGCCCAACACATAGTTGATGGTTCTGCTCATGCACTCCTGAACAGCCGCCTGAACAATGGCTGAAACCACCATTTCCTCCATGTGAAGCAGTTGCGGTCCCACTGCAATAATGAAATAAGCTTGAGTTGTTTTATTATGCAGAAAAATGAGTGCTGAACTGAACCACCACTTTGAGCATTCTAATTTCCAATGTTATTACCCATAAGCCTCACCTGTTTCTCTTTCACAGAGGCACTACCCACCAACACCGCTGACCCAACCTCGTACGCAGGGTGAAACCAACTGATTGTGAAATGTTCTCTGTATCTAAACTCCAATGAATTTACACTTGATGGAGCTCCAGGTCGTCCTAGTCTGTATATATAGAGCAACCAGTAGATCAACGGATAGTATTGTCCATAAAAGCTGTAGGAAAGGCAAAGGAAAGTTGCTAGGGTGGATGTCACGCGGATCTGGTCGAAGGAACTAATAAAAAATGACATCTCGGTTAACCTTTTACATTGTATATGGTGAATGCAATGACTCTGTAGCTCTTCTCAGCTTGTTCTTATCCGGCAATTAGGATGCGGGAGTAGCTGCATGCGTTGCTTCCGATCGAGTCCTACACCGTAGCTGCTTTACTTTACTGATGATGAATGATGATTGAGTGCACTGTATGTAGACTGTCATCACTAACATTTTCTCCCCCTGTTTGTGAGTTGTGACTGAACTGCTGGGAAGTTACCACTAGCCATATACTCCCTCCGTCCCGGAAATATTTGTACATCTGTGTTTGGGCACACATACCAAGGTGTAGATGAAATTACGAAAATGCCCTTGCAAGTGTCAGCTCTGGCAACGAGCGAACAAGAGGACAGGGACGTTCGAGAGCCTCCGCCATTCTTCTTTTCTCTATTTTTTAAAACAAAACAAATGAATGAGTGGACAGGAAGTGTTGGTGCTTTGTTTCTTTTGTTTTTTATTCGGTTATCTTCACAGCTGTTCCTCGGTCAGACAATGCCTCAGTCAGGCTGTTCTACCGCCAGATGACAGTGGCCAATATTTTTGGGAAAAAATTTGAATCGCAGATTTACTTATATTCCTGGGACTGAGGGAGTATTACTCTTTGTCCCATATCTTGGCCTTGAAGGCAAAGGAAAGTTGCTAGGGTGGATGCCACGCGGATCTGGTCGAAGAAACTAAAAAAATCACAACTGGGGTTAACCTTGTACATTGTATATGGTGAATGCAATGACTCTGTAGCTCTTCTCAGCTTGTTCTTATCCGGCAATTAGGATGCGGGAGTAGCTGCATGCATTGCTTCCTATCAAGTCCTACACCGTAGCTGCTTTACTTACTGAGTTACTGACGAATGATGATTGAGTGCACTGTATGTAGACTGCAGTGTTTAGCATTTTCATCTCCTAGCTGGTTCTCAAACAAGGACTAGGCTAAACAACATAGCCGAAAGGTGATCATCACTAACATTTTCTCCCCTGTTTGCGAGTTGTGACTGAACTGCTGGGAAAGTTGCCAATAGCCATATATTATTACTCTTTGTCCCATCTCTCGGCCTTGTGCGTACCACTTCTGTTATCCGGGCAGATTCTCGCCCTCCTTGTAGGCACACTTGAGCAGCTTCCTTCGACGAAGCAGCGAGACGTATGTGCTGGCATCTCTGCAGACCTCTCGAGACTCGACAGCAGAGATCCAATTCGTAGACAGCCATCTCGATCTTCTTTCTGAAAGATGTGCTCTTCAGGCGCCATTTCCTCGCTCTTGCTGGACATGAAAGAGGAGAGACTAATCATTACTCACAACCACTACAACCATGGTCATCCAGCTTACAAAAGCAATGGCTATCAATCATCCCAATGACATGCTGGGTAGTTTGGAATGAATAAGATCTGAAATTTTCAGACAACACTGGAACCTATGATGTCGTGTTCTGCAACATTATTGACTATACATCTTGTTACCCAGCTGGAAAGCTGTTCTTATCCAGCAATTACGATACTATGGGGGAAGCTGTGTGCGTTGCTTCCTACTAGTTCCTACATAAAGTCTACAGGGCTAGCTGCTTTACTTCCTTTCCTTATGATGGAGTGCAATGTATTGTTAGCAACCCACTCAATCGAACGAACATTTTCACAGATAACCGACGAACTCGCACAGATTGTTCCTTCCGCTCGCCAGGACCAACGAGGTCCGGCCTCTGAACCAACAAGGTTCTTACAATACGATTCAGTTACAGATAGATGACAGGTGCCGTGGACGGCTAGCTCTTCTCTTCTTATCTACTCTCTCATCTCGCATCGGGTGCAAGCCCATTCTGGGCCTTGAAGGGAGCCCGCGAGCTCCTTCTCTTCCTTGACGGGCCTGATACGTCCTTGGGCTTGTACAGGTGAGGAGCGATGACATGTATGTATACTGTAGTATGGTCTTTTCCTCCAAACTAGTTCTAAATAACCACTTGTCTAAATAAAAGAGCTGAAAGGAGATTAACAATAACATTTCCTCCCCTGTTTGTGAGTTGTGTCTCAATTGCTCGGAAGTTGCAAATATCTATATATTGCCCTTTGTCCCGTCTCCTGGCCTTTGATGCTGCCTCTCGTTTGTCTTGGCTGAACAGATTCTCGCACTCTTCAACAGCTACATTCGATGAAGCAGCGAGACCAAACTTCACACATGTGGCTAGAGCTATTTCTTACTGTTAGTACTAATTAGAGGTTCCAAAACGAAGGCTCCACGTTAATTCTCACTAGACGCTGCGTTAAAAAAAAATATAAATCATAGAAATTCTCACAATGATTAGAAAGATCTAGCTATCAATTTGATCGTCATTTATATTAACAACCAGTAGATTTATTATATTTTTTCCAAAAAAATTACCCACCTGCCATTATAAAAAGATAATGTGTTATTCTGCCATTAAGAAATATAACGTGATATTGAAAACTCACCTCTCACGCTCATATATAGTACCCACCAGCCATAATAAAATATGAGTTTTTTTACAATGGTTGTCGAAAAATGGATGGCTCACGACGTCCGATCCGACGGCTAAAAACGAGGAACAAAGAGGAACCAATTTTAGAGGTACCGAAAGGCACTAAGTGCGTATAAACGGTGGACCATATACACTAGGTGCATACTAAAAATTGACCTAATAAAAATTAAAATAATTCTAATTTTGAAATTTGTTTATATAATTAAGGGTAGTATGGTAAATGTAAAATAGAAGTATAATGTCTGGAGTATGATTGAAGTACGGTCCGTGAAACTTATTTCTCCTATTTCCACACACCCTGGCTTATCCCACAGCAGCCCCAATCCCCTCCTCCGCTGCACTCCGACGACCATGGCGTAGCAAAGAGTGCCTCACTCAATTAATCTTTGGGCGCGGCCATGTTTCTCACATACGCCGTCGACCACATTAGCCTTCGTCGAGAGACCTTAGTAGGGGACCCGCTCGGCATTTCGTAGGACGCCACCCTAGATTTCCAACGGGCCGGCCGGCCCAGCACGGCCCGAGCGTCGGGCCGGGCTAGCCCCGCCCGGCCTCTCGGCCACGGGCCTCACCGGCCGCCTCCTCACCGCCCACGGGCTTCGAGGTCGCCCAGGCACGCCCTACGGGCCGCTAAACATGCCGGCCGGCCCGCACAGCGGCCGGTCAAACCACGGCCGCCGCCCGTAGAGCCAAGGCCACATCGAAGAGATCGAAAGCACCGGTGCTTCCTCGCAGCCGCCTTTCTTCGCTGCCGCCGCGACGCCAAGCGCCGCGCGTGCGGTTGGCTGCCCTGCGCGCCTCGCGCCGCTTCGCGCCCGGCCGCCACGCCAGCGCGCCGCACGCCGGCTGCGGGGAGGCCGCGCCGCCAGGGAAGGGGAAGAGGAGGAGCGCGCGGCGGCGCGTGAGGAAGCGGAGGGGCGGCGGCGCGCGGCGTGTGGTGGCGTCTTTGCCGGGCGCGCGAGTGGATGAGTGACCGAGGAGGACGCGAGTGGAATTAGGTTAGGGGTCGCGGTGGGTCCGGGCCAAAACCGTATTTACGGCCGCCGCCGCCGTGTGGTGGTGTTTTTTTACCCCCAGTTACATAGCCCATAGCGCCCGCAGCGCCATTATCACCGGGCCGGGCCGTGCTTCGAGGCCGTGCCCCGGTCGGCCAGCACGCCCCCGCTGGCCTCACCGCCAGCCGGCCGGGCCTGCACCGACTCGGGCCTTTATGGGCCGGGCCAAAAGGCCGCGGCCTCGAGCCGGGCCTCGGGCCACCACGCCCATATGGAAATCTATACGCCCCCGACATCACATGCCCAGCGATCTCGTGGAGGATGGCGTGCGCAGCCTCGAGCTTCTGTGAGAGTCTCTCAACCTTCTTCTTCACGCCCTTCTAGAGGCATACTCGTCCTTGAGCAGCTCACCCAGCTCGAGCAGCAGGCTCCCCATCGCCCTCATCGCCGGCCAGCTCCATGTTTGCAAGCTCTGCGGTGGTTGCCTCTGGCACCCGCAGGTAGCACGGCTTGGTAACTAGAGAGCTTATTCATTCAAGCCTGGTGAGCAGAGCGTCCTAGACGACTGCAACGAGGAAGACTAGCGCGCTCAAACAGCAGAATCGATGGCTGATCTTGGTCTGAAGCAGGACAGAGAGATCGAGGAAGCCATGCAGAATCAGCAGGAGTCTTTAGGCACGAGTCATCCAGATGCAGCCACGTGATCGATGATGCACATGCACATGATTTGCACGCACGGCGCCGTGCAACAGACGCCGGCCGGCCGGCTCGTCGTCCACGGAATCGCCGATGATGCCATACTATGGGACGAAATGCTCAGCGCCTGACCTCACGCATGCGGAAACTGTCGCACACATTGACTAATTACCATACTAACCTTCCACTCAAAATCTAATTAGTACTAATTATCGGCTTAGGAACCAAGAGTAACCACGAAGTATCCCAACCACCCTAAAACATAAAAGTTACGACACCACCCGGTGAAATGGTCATCATCAACCACTGCATATGGTGGCATGATCCAGTCGATCAGAAAAGTGGACGGGACAGTTTGAAAGGCAACAAGTCACCGCCGCTAGGCACATACGTGTACGGAGTAGTGGTAGGAATAGTAGCCGCACCGTATCGGACGAGAGCGCGTCCGGTCCGACAAAACAACTGCGGCAGTGTGCAGCTACGCGGCTACTCTAAATGTCTCCATACCCAACACAAATGACATTTTTGATATTTTGGAAAGTATGAGAAGTCAATTAAGGCTGCCTTTTTTCATGGTCATAATCATCACAATGTGACTGGACAACTTTGTGCAACTAGTACATTGCCCGCGCTAACGCTTACGGTGATTTTTAGGATAAATTAAACAACTAAAATGGTGTATATGCTTTGGTGGTTAAGAAAAACATCAAACACATAGTATATTAGTTATTAGAATTGAAAACATGATACTGATGAAAACTTGATAGAAAATAAAGATTACTTATATGTAATGATATCAGAATATAGTGGATACATAAATAACCTTTGATATAACAAAAATAAGTTTGGCAACACCAAGAATTTACATGTTGTAGCCTGACTGGAAAAATAGAACATTCCAGATCGAGCTTGTAATTAATTCTAAGGACTTGCAAAACTACCTAGATGAAATGACCTTGGATAGATTTTGGACGGGAAGATATCTCCCCTTGAATATGTGAGTACTTTTCCATTCACATCATGAAACTCTCCACAAATCTAGGCCATTTTAGAGATTGATTCAAAGAGGGGAAACCCAACATCTATTGACTGCAGAGGATGCCCTTGGCTGTCAAAGCTTACATAAAGCAAGCTCACAAAATCGATAACTCACAAAGCTTTTGAAATGGCAGATTCAACAAATCCATCTGTCACATAAATGAATGGCCGTTACACAAGTTGAATTCCCCAAGTGAGAAAGAATCATGGTCTTGTTTAGATGGCTAAAGTTTCTAACTCTTTATCCACTCTCCTTCCATCACATCACATTAAATACACAAAAAGACATATGTTTGGAGTATAAAATGTAGGTAAAAAATAACTAATTACACAGTTTAGATGTACATTCATGGAGACGATTCTTTTGAGTCTAGTTCACAGCGTGGTAGGATAATATTTACCACAAACAAACGAAACGTCTTTACATAAATACCAGGAGTTCCCACACTCACTTTTCCAAGTTTTTGGAACATCTAAACAAGGCCAAAACAGATTGTGTATCCATCAAACAAGACAAACCTTTGCAAATCTGGGGGAATTTCTGGACTGCCCAGGCACACCACCTTGAAGTCCAAATCCGAAAGGATCGGGCTTCTACTGCTGCTGAGACTGTGAAGTAAACAAAGACTGCTGCTGTTGAATGCGCCCAGAGCCCTGATCTACCCTCCGCCCTTAATTCTGTACATCAATTTCCTTACAGAAACCACTCCTTGGCCAGGTTCTCTCCAACTCCCGAAGCTTCTCTTCCTGCACTCAAGCGCCTCAGCCGCTCCCACTGTTGAGCCCTGACACCTACCCTCCACCCTTAATTCTGTACACCAATTTCCTTACAGAAACCACTCCTTGGCCAGGTTCTCTCTAACTCCCGAAGCTTCTCTTCCCCTCTTCCTGCACTCAAGCACCTCAGCCGCTCCCACTGTTACTGAGCACCACCCCTGCAGAAAAAAAGTTTGAGCACTGCCAAAAACAAATTCAACACTGAATCCGGCTTCTTAAATTGATCTTAATTCTTTGTCACTTACCTTGAGATCTCGATGCAAAACAATGTTTAAATTCAAGTAGTCGACAGCTAATGCGAATTGCGCAAAACTATTTCAGTAGTTTACGTAGGCCACTAATAACCAGTTAGCCCTTTTCAAATTATTTTCTTGATGCATGAAAAACACAATTAGACAAAAATTATAGCAACCTTCTCTGGGAAGTATGTTCCATTTGCTTCTGCATCGTTTTGTCTAGACAAAATTATAGCAAACAGCTGTCAGGTAGGCAAATTCAAGCAAATTCATGGGGAAACAGACTTATTAACTAAACTGAACCAACGCTTCGTACCTATTTTTCTTTGTCCTGTGATGAGGATGGCAGCACCAAAGGTGCTACGACCAATACCAGAACTTCTGGAATCAACCGTACACACCACAACTCCAATCAGCCCCATACGCTCGGTGATTTCTTCAAATGTGCTGATAAATTATTAGTTGGAGGGCCTTGCATGGGAATCCTTGCAATGACCGAGCTGTAATCTGGAATCGACACAGCCTTATCCCCTCACTGCCCGGTAAGTAGCAAGAAACAAATCAGCTAAATTAAACCAATATTGTCTAGGGAGCACCAAGTTGAAAACCATTTCTGTAGCACCATCAACACCTCAACTGCATTCCCTCTCTGAAAGCACACCTTGTGGCAGGTCACAAGGTTCGAGCACGGAGACTCATGCCAGCATGCCAGCAAAGGGCCATCCCATCTGCACTGCAAAAGAATCAAAAGTTTGTGAATTTGGGCCTGGCGGCATGGGGTCAGCGTCGAGATGTACCGCGAGAGGACAGAGGACGGTAAGTGCACGGGACCCCAGGCATAGCTTCAGCCGACAGGAGATCGATGGAGGCGGGATCCAGCTTCGAGCCTCGTACATTCCATGACGGCACAGGCCGCCTCGTCATCCACGCAGATCACCGCCGCCACCGCCATCATAGCAAAAAAAAAAAAAAAAAAAAAAATCCGACTTCCACAAACCACGAGTGCCCCAAAAACCTAGGGATCACGACAGCCTCAGCGCTGCGCTCGTGTCCCCGTCTGCTACGACGCTCGCGGCCGGCAGCGGAGGTGCGGGCTCCACGTTGGATCACGGGATTAGGGTTCTCAGGCCTGTCTTGGGGCCTGTCTTGCGCCCCAGACGACGATCCCTGGAGCTTCGTCGAACTTTTTTTGATTAATTTTTTTTGTCCCCGTGATTACCGTGGATCTTAACATGGATTCGAACCGTGGCCGCAGCGTGGGCGTCGGGTATGGCGGCGTGGGCGTCGGGGTCTCACCTGTAAGACCTATGTCACGAACTTTGAATCCTAACCTTTGATTGTGAGATCCAACGGATGATGGTGTTTGTTCCAAAAAAAAAGAAGTGTGTGCCATTATAGTAGAGATTTGCAACTAAAAAAAGCTTTCTCGCAATTTTAGCTATCTTTTATGTACATCTTTTATGTTTCTTGATTCAAGGTTGTAAACACGGTATTTTTTTAATATTTTTTTCTAGTAGGGCTCCGCCCCTCCTGTTTCAATTTTTTTTTTTTTTTAAAAGGGAAAATTGGGCTTTTGGCCCTAAAAACCTTCCTCTTTTAGTTTCTTGGCCCAAATTTTGTCGAACTTCCCAAACCTTAGGATTGAACGCATAAAGACCAAAATACCCCCTTACTCACCCCGGTCGTGTGAAGTTTTCCTTCTATGTACCCTTCCCTAAGCGTGCGGACAAACGAGGTCTGCGGCGCGATCGGTCCTTCCTCAACCCTAGAACCGCGGTAAAGTAGGGGACCACCTAGTTTTGAGGTCGTTGCGCCGCGTGTGGCGAGGGTGCGGTGCGTCGCTCGCCGCCGACCCCTAGCGCTGTTGCGGGCCTAATGCGCGGGTGCACGTGATCCATGTCTTTGGGACGGATTTTCTTTGGCGTTGTGCAACACGCGGGGCGAACCTCGTGGCTAGGAACAAGGCGTTGTTCGTCCGCAGCGCAGGGCGCTTTCGCCCGCCAAATGGCAGCCCAAGTCGAAAGTTGCAATGGATGAGGATGACAGACAATCATCATGAACTTCACGAGCGAGGCATGGACGGCTCCGTGCTCGCCTCCTGGACCTACATATCTTCCTCCTTGGCGTGAGGGCGGCGCCGCCGCTCAAGCACCTAATCGTCGTCGTTGTCGACGCCAAGGCATACGAAATGAGTTCTTCTTTGCGGGCGCAAAGACGCCATAGGTGGCACCGGAGCGGGTAGCACCGCGGGCGTGCGGCAAAGATAAAGCAAGTGGCCGCGGGGCGGCCGCTTCCGAAGCAAGAAACCCAAGAATTTTTTTTCTGTGGTGTGGTCAGAGATGAATAAAGCCTTGCTTCATTTGCAAGCCGATCAACACAACCTAGGGGTAAAAAGGTCATAGAAATATATAGCTTGAGATGCATAAAAATATGGGGTTTTGCTCACGGGTAAAAAGGTCATTTTACCATGTCGTTAACACCATTAACCTACCAAATGGGCGGAAGGGCCAAGTTTCCAAAGGAATTTTGACTTAGGGACAAAAACCAAACTTCGGCAAAATTTAGGCCAACAAACTAACTAGAAGTTTTTTTCGGGGCCAAAAACCAAATCCCCCACCCCACAAAAAACAATGGTGCTATATTTTTATTCAATCCCCCGATCGTGAAAAGCATCTTCGATCTTTGTTCAACTCTTTTTTCTTTCCTTCTTTGTGTGCGGTGTAATTTCTAATACAGGTGCAAATACGGTCCAACCACATATGTGTTACAAAAACGTCAATGGTAATGCTATACATTTGACGTCTGACTCGAGTGAAAATTATTGGACGCTCCGTAGGCCCACTCCCCCGTACGCATTTACCTTGCCTGTGATTTTAAAAACATCATGTCTCCCTTCCCCTTCTCTCCTTATCCATCCCACCCCGCGCCCCCTGTTGTGGAAGCAAACATGGATGCGACTCCAACTCGCTTATGCTTGTTCATCCCCATCGCTCGCTTGCTCACCACGCAGGGACGAGCGGTACGCCGCCGCCGCTTGTTCTCCACGGACGCCAGCGTGCGGCTTCGCTCCTTCCCTGCTTGCCGGCCGTGGCCGGTGCGTAGTGCTCAGCGTCTTGGCGTTAGTGGCGCCCCCCGCGGATCGGTGATGGTGTTGGTGGCGCCGGGCGGTGGTGATGCTCGCTCACACCACCACCGGTGTTGGGCGACTTTCGGCAAGGTAGGTGAGGTCCTTCTATGGATCCGAGCCTTCATCCTCCTCCGGTTCTCGAGCTATCTTCTCTCCACCTCCTTCTCCACTTGGAGAATTATCCTCTATTTTCTCCTCTTCCTTAAGCCTTCTCTCTCTAGATCCGGATCTAAGGGGCGTGAGTTAGGTTTCAATGACCTCTGTTGTAGTAGGCTTCGTTTGGTGTTGTGAAAAATAATATTTCTTTGTTGCATTAGGTCTTTAATTCCTCCTTGTGTTGCATCTCGCATTGAGCTTTTTGTTTTTTTGTTGTTGATCACCGTCCTTTTGCTGTTGTGACAAAGCAATATTTTTTGTTGCATTAATCTTTATGCGTTTTGTTTCATATAGTTTTCAGGTATGTTGCAATAATACTTTTTTCGAAATGTTTGATTTGCTTCAATATCATGTTGCAAAGAGTTGTTCAATGTTGTTGAAGTGTTTTTATTCGAGGGTTTGTTTCATATGCCTTACACCTAGTGTTGCGATACCATATGTTCTAAATGTTTTGGCCACTTCAACCTATTGTTGCATCAATTTGTGTCCATCTTGTTGCAATAATATATTTTCATGGCGAATCAACTGCTTCGTGCTAATGTTGCAATAGATTCTGCTCCCTCTCTCTTTAGCGTGCAACTTAGCAGGTCTAAAACATATGCTCGCCCCGTGTGGGTAGAGCATGAGGCACACAGATACAACAGGAGGGTGCGACACAGGTGCAGTAGTAGCAGACATGAGGCGCAATAGACATGAGGATAGTCGTGAGCTGCTACTGCGTGGTGAATCGGCCCACGTGGGGGACACGGGGACGTTTCAGCGAGGACGACCCCATAGGCATGTGAAAACACTAATACGAGATGGGGGCGAGTGCGCACTAGCGCGTACGAAACGGTACCTTTTGATGAACTAGTTTGCATCGGACGTCCGAGCGCTAACCCGACCGAAACGTCAACCACAGGAAGTATGGAAGCCAAAGCTTAGGAATGACTATACCCAACGTTACTATTGCTTTGAATCTATAGTCTTCCTCACAGAATACATCAATTATCCACGATCCTGGACATTGGACGCTTCCTTCAATTCTATTCCACGTATGAGTAAACAAGCCTAAATTGGATCGGTCTGACAGTGCCACAAATCCTTCACAAGAAAATTTATTCACTATGGTCGAGTTACAAGACTGGAATGGAATGTTGGGCCCGTGTGAAGAAAATGATAGGCCCAATGGGCTTCGTACAGCCCAGGACGCGCGTGACACGTGCAGCAGGCAGCAGCAGCATTTGCTAAAAAAAAAAAAAGCAGGCAGCAGCAGCACTCGGCGCGCGCTGCTCAACAGACAGACCCGAGTGAGTGAGCACCAGAAATCTGGCCCAATCGCCACTGACACGAGGACCCTTGCCGGATCCAATCTGTTCCCCTGGTCCACGCGCTCAGCCACCTATTGAGAGACAGTCCGATGCCCTGTGGACGCCAGATGCTCCGTAGACCTAGGCACAACACAACAACAGAAAATCCAACAAGAGGCGGCCGAAAAAGAAAACATAAAGAAAATCGAGGATTGGCCGGGACGGAGAGGAGAGGGTTTGCGTTTCGCCTACTGGGAGGAGCACAAGTGTATCGCGAGCTTTGGAGAGAAGAGAAGAGGGCAGCCGCGCCGCAGGGGAGGGAGGAAGCAGAGATGGAGGTGGGGTTCCTGGGTCTGGGCATCATGGGCAAGGCAATGGCAGCCAACCTCCTCCGCCACGGCTTCCGCGTCACCGTCTGGAACCGGACCCTCGCCAAGGTATTGATTGCATCGGGAGCCGCTGCGGCTGCGCCGGCGCCGGCGGCCTCCTGTTCGTTCGCCTCAATCCGAATCCTCCGTCCCCTCCCCCGTCCGATTAAGCCCCGCACGCACTCGTGCTCCTGAAATCACATCTCCATGACCGACCTCTCTCTTCTCTTAGTGCCAAGAGCTCGCCGCGCTCGGCGCCACCGTCGGGGAGACGCCCGCCTCCGTCGTTTCCAAGTGCAGATACACCATCGCCATGCTGTCCGACCCCAGCGCCGCCCTATCAGTTAAGACACGCTTCATAGCATGTTCATTCATACTGTATTTTCAGCCGTGATATGATTCCCCTTTCTATCTACACAGTATAAATGGTGGAGAGATGGACATTTTTTTTTTGTCTAATCGATTTCCGGTCCGGCTGTCCCTGTTTTTCCACCTAGGTTGTCTTCGACAAGGACGGCGTGCTCGAGCAGATCGGTAGCGGGAAGGGCTATGTGGACATGTCCACTGTCGACGCCGCAACTTCGACCAAGATTAGCGAGGTACTTATCTCTCAGCTGCTTTTGTTTTGTCAGATTGCTTAGCCTCTTTTCCCAAATTACCTTCAGTTCTACTAGTATCTATTTGCCTATTGGCTATTGTGCAGCTATAAGATGCCACTTTCTTTGTTGTTGGCGTAAGTGGTAGACCACGAGGCAGTTTGATTGTCTGCATATGTAGATCGCCACTGAGCAATGTTTCAAGGGATAAACCTTGCATCATACCTTTTTATTTTATTTCACCAAGCCTGTCAAGTATATTGTATTCTACTAGAGTTAGGATGGGCAACCACCATGATCTTTGAGGCGTTGTGGCATCATGTGGGCTGGGGTGAACCTGGAGGCGTATGCGATATGGCATAACTAAAACCTTGTGGCTCCTAGGGTACGTCTCAATACCAAGGTAGGTGCACATTGAAAACCATGACAACTGCACACAAGCACGGCACCTGATTCCAAGGTTACAGAAAAAAAATGTACAATCACAGTAATTTGACTTGTATCAATTATGATGGATGCCAATATTTGCTCCTTAATGGTTTGCGTGCCCCTTTGGCTGCTTGCTTCTGGATACAACAATATGACAACACTCCTATTATATTCCAAGAGAGAACATATATGTAGGGTAACATAGATTTCCTCTTTTACATTCTGTTATAGGTTCTGTGACCATTCACCTCCATCAAATGTCACTTGAGATTGATTTATCAATTGCAAATATCTGTGCTTAAGCTCCCATGACATTTGGGGGTCTTTGATAGTACTTGTACCTACATGTACTATTGCTATTGTACTTTCTGCAAATAGAGTTGTAGAATGTAGAGTGAAGAAGGGAAGAGTGGGTGACAAGGGAGAAAAAAAATCAGGAATACAAGGATTTATCTGTTTCTTGGGTCAGCTCTATATACCTAGTTTAAACTTTGCGTTTAGACTCTTCTATGTTTTCACAAGGCGCGGATTTTCTAATATGGCAAACTTACACGATATCTGTTCCTATGTTTTTTATTTGCTTGATTCAGTTAGATAGCCTTAGCTTCACTTGGTTTATCCTTGAACCTAGTTGTTTCCCTTCTGTAAAATAGATGTTGTGTTGTGTTATTTCAATAATAGAAATGACGTAAGCCCAGGTTCTAGGCTACTATTTCTTGGAAAAATTTTGGGCCCCAGCTATAGGACTGTATTTCACCCGATTTTGGGATTTTTTTTCGATCGAACAAACTTTTAACTGGTTCAGACATGCACCCAAAATCTGGTCGAAATTTGGGCTTGAAAATCCAAAATCCTTTAATCTAAAATCAGCAAAGTTTTGAGACTTAGTAGACTGACGTTAATTTCCAGTTTTTTGGTTAAGCTTTCTCAGTCAACCACATCATTCTTATTGCAGTTTAGTAGTAGTGCATTACCTTTTCTAGAAAATAAATTGTACTCATGCACATCCCAGAAGGCCAAAACAAAGAATGGACACAGTCTCAAGCATGCAAAGTAGACACCCCTATGCATCACTAGTTGATCCCCAATGATTAATTTCAAGAGATAGAAATATATTGCTGTAAGCTAGGATTTCATCCCAGGTTTTATATGGTTTAGAATGGATCTATGGCCCATATGGACTCTGTCGAGCCCCAAATTTTCTTTTTTTTTAAAACAGGCTGAGATTAAAAGTCTGGTATGGGTTTTATCAGACCCCAGTGGTAGGATAAAATTGTAGTGATATTCAACGATTTTTGGCCCAACTTCGGAGCTCATGGCAAGCCTCAATTCAAAATAAAAAAAAAAACCTCATCTTGATATTTCATGATTTATACTCCTGTTCCCGGATGTAAGTCATTTTAGTCTTCTTTTACTTTTCTCCAAATGGGTCTTTTAGAACTTTTATTACGCATCTTTAACCCTTTCTTTCTTCATTGCCCCCCTCTTATAGAATGTTTTAAAACTTCTATGCATCTCTAACCATTTTCTTCCTTCATAGCCTCTGCTTAATAAATCTTATCACTCACAAGATGGAGTGATCTTTCCCAATACATAGTAAGTGAAGGGCACTAAGGCCATTTGATCTATTTTCTTAATCCTCGTGCACAAATCTACTAAAACAAATTACATTTGGATCAAAGGGAGTATTTCAGACATATTAAGTCTTTTAATTGTATTGAAGTATTGATTAGGAATTTTGATTTCTAGAGGAAAATAGGAAATTAATTAAAGATAAAATATTTGAGACTAACACATGGATTGTATAACTAGCTTTGTCATCAAGGAACATTATTGATGAAGCTTGCCTACAAGCTCACAAGAGATCTGAATATAGCTGTGTACATGGTTTGGCCCAGCCTAGCTCAGGCTTCCTGTTTCCTTTGTTGTTGCTATTCTTTTTTTTTATTCTGTTTCTGTTGTATGATTATATCGTTTTGCTTTAATAAAATCCTAACAGTGGGAGCTTCCCCAGCTGTTTTTTTCGGGTTAAAAATATATCTACCACCACTAAGGCAGAGTCAAAACAAATGACAAATGACAAATGACCAATTGATTATAAAGCGTGAAGAACAATTAAAAAAATGTCCCAAGAGAAGTCAAAGGATATCCTATATTACCATGAACAAAAACTAATATGAACAGCACAACATAGCTAGTCAATTTTGCAAGTTGATTCTTATATGTTCATAAATGGAGTAGAAGAGAGCAAAAATGTTGCTGTATCATTGGTGTGTATTCTTGTATGTTAACAGAAAGAAAGATACTTCCCATAAATGGCTGAAATGCATTATAGGAAAAATGTATTGGGTGAGTACAATTTAGTGAAATATTTTTTTCTCCTGATGTATAAACTGGCACCGAAGGCATGGCGATCATGATAGGAACTTGGAAGTTTGTGCAATCTTGTACGTTTACATGGAAGCTACATCTGCAGCAAATGGAGCTTAACTTATTTGTAAGGAAGAAACACTGAGGATACCGCTCTTTTCATGTCACAACAAATCAATTTAATCAAGGATCTGCATTCATTGGTAATTCCATTTGATCATGTAGTCACAACTGTGACAGCACACTGTTTGCATATGATCTGAGACGGATTCTATACTGAAATTTATATTTCTAGACAGTAGCACAACAAATTAGTAGATTTATTACTCCATGTCTGCCATCTCCCATATATCCCTATCTTTCACAAAATTACTGTGTTAATTGCTTTTTTTGTGTGTGTCTACCAAAGTTTGCTTATTATGGTCTTCTTGTATCATATTATTGCAGGCAGTCAAAGAAAAAGGGGAGCTTTCCTTGAAGCTCCAGTTTCAGGGAGCAAGAAGCCAGCTGAAGATGGTCAATTGGTCATTCTTGCTGCTGGGGACAAGGTAATGCACTGTGATCTGAAATATGGTGACCATTTGCATCTATAAAGTACAAACTAGTTGTGTTTATGGTACTTGACAAATCACAAAAGCTCTCTCATTTAACTCTATCCTTTTTCCTTGGAAATATTTAAATTGTCCACATGTTGCTTTGCTTATATTATTTATAGTTATTGTTAGAATATATGCTGTTGGTTCTTCTGTGGCCTGTGGGTCTATTAATCATGATTTTCATTGACTATGTATTTTTTTTTCTTAAATAATGGTTATTCTTTGTCTCGGCTTACTTGGATCTTAACAGTTAAATGAATTAAATGTAGGTTATGGTATTGGAAGCAGTAGTTGCCAGAAAACCATAGAACTTTCTGTTTATAGATACATAGCAGAGAGATAAGACACAACAATTTAAAAAGTGCAAGGATCTAAGCATGATCTTTAAATAAGGTAACTAACTGCTGTATAATACTTTTTAACCCATAAGTTATCAGGTACAGATTGGCACTTGCAATACTCGGCCATAGGATAAGATCATAAGACCATATACGGCATAACCATAGTCCCACAGTTTCTTGTTTGCTCATTTGAATCTATTTATAACATTTCAGCCATTGTATGACGGTATGGTTCCTGCATTTGATGTACTGGGGAAGAAGTCATTCTTTCTGGGAGATATTGGAAATGGAGCAAAGATGAAGCTTGTGGTCAACATGATCATGGGAAGGTGACTATTATTTCTCCATTGCTTGCTATTTTTATTTTTGGTTTTTGGACATTGATATGGTCTCCATAACAATTTTCAGTTTTCAGAAAGCACTGATTATGGACACTAATGTCCTTTTGATTAAATTCACAAAAAAAAAATGTACTTTTGATTAAGGCTACACTAATACCATCTGACAAATCATAATGCTTTTTATTTATGTTTATTGTTAAAGTTTTTAAAGTGGACTTACACGCATTATAGGAAGACATTGCAAAAGGACAGAGTAATTCAAATTTTGGATTTGGGGTACATAAACCTAAATTGTTCCAGCTGCCATCGTGATCTAAATAATCTAGTATTGTGTTAAGGATCAGTCGAAGACATGTGACTCCTGAACTCTAGTTTCTACTGATAATATTTCGGTAGCAATATTTTAAAATTGAAAAGCAAGTTCATAATATGGATTCTGACTTAGTGGCAAAATAGAGATTTTTTTCTTACTACAAGTCAGAGCCCTTCTTTATGCTGAATATCGTATCCCTCAGATCATAAACCATTTTGTATTTTTGGTATGCACATGTAATGGAAATTTATTTGGAATTTATAATTACCTCCTGATTTGTGTATGAATTTTATGGGGTTTCCCCTCCAACGTGACTTTCTGTTATATATAAAATAATAATGATGCCTAATTGCATGCTCCAAAGATCACAATCCCTATCTGTTAGCGCATTTAAGCATCTCTTTACCTTATTATAAGACCTGTAAAATTCATGAACAACAATTATTCAGTCTTCAGTGACATTTGTTCTTTGCTGCAGTATGATGAATGCTTTGTCCGAGGGACTCTGTTTGGCCGACAAAAGTGGGTTGAGCCCCCAAACACTTCTCGATGTACTGGTATGAACCTCGATGCTTTCGAGATTGCTGTATGCCTCCTTTGTCACGTTGAATAACTTGATTACTCTCTGACTTAAAAAAAAAGGACCTTGGTGCCATCGCAAACCCAATGTTCAAGTTGAAGGGGCCTGCAATGGTGCAAGGCAGCTACAACCCTGCATTTCCGCTGAAACATCAGCAGAAGGACATGAGGTTAGCTCTCGCTCTGGGCGATGAGAACGCCCGTCGCCATGCCTGTCTCAGCAGCTGCCAATGAGGTGTGTCTCCTACCGAACTTCCCTATACCCCTGAAAACACAGGATCTTGAGTGAAAAAAGGACATTGACACCACCATGGAATTGCAGGCGTTCAAGAAGGCGAAGCCTGGGGCTGGGCGACAAGGATTTTTTCGCGGTCTATGAGGTTGTGAAGGGCGCAGGTGGGTCTGGATCTGGCCAGGCGTGATAGAATCGTGTGTGAGTGACCCTGTTAGCCCCATTTCCATGCCAATTTGCAACAGTGTCTCGTCTCACCGTTGTATATTCAAGATCAGGAACCAGACCGTAACTCACGAAAGAAATAAAGTGTGACCACAGCTTGTCGGGTATGTTATAGACATTTTTCTCGTCAAACTTTGACATGGTGTGGCTTTTGATTTTATTTGTCACATTTTTTTTTTATGGTAGCCGCAACTTATCTAAGTTTGAACGTGGTAAACTTCGTCACAAACTAAACAAACCTTTTAATCTTGTGGGTTGCTCGCAGGTTTTTGAAAACCAAATAGGTTTTTGTTGGGTTGCTCGCAGGTTAGCCTGCTTGCATCCGTAGAGACAATCTATGTGTCGTGATGTCTAACGAGTGGGTGGTTGCAGGGACCAGGGTCCTTTTTTCTTTCAGGGACCTGGGTCTCTTGGTGGTAAAGTGGCAGTACTCAAAGGCTCTTAGAATTGTATTGAAAAATACTTGCAAAAGGTTGCAAAACTCAAAAGAGTTCATGGATATATCTAGAAGAAACTATTGTATTGACTAAAAACATCGCGCAAAGTCAATATAACAGGTGTTTTCGACTATTTATTTTCCCTCGGAGCTAAAGTCGGTAACATGTAGGATGGAATAATCATCTCTCCATCTTGTATATATATGGGAATAATAAAACTATTCAAATAATATGTTGTGCATGCCCTAATATAATGCATTAGTTAGACTATATAAAGGTGAGTGGTTTCCAAGTAGTGTGATTATTGGTAAAACTTGAAAGTAAGAACATAACATTATTCAAAGGTGGCAAAAAATCTTGCAGTATAAATTACCAAGAACGCGGACCAGGCCAGGCGGCTCTTTATACATGCCAAATCGATCCTCTTTCCACAAGACCCCAACAAAGCAAGAAGCATCCCATGATGCAAAGGCGCTAGCTTTTCGATTATGAATTGAAGTTTCTCCCGCCGCATATATTCTGACTCCACTCATTCTCTCACCAAAATGATCTGCCGCCGTCGTCTCGTCTGCTCATCCATCATCAAACCCTGCATATGAATGCGTACACACACCAAATAAAAACAAGGACCACGCACGCTTTACGTTTCTTTGGTAGCTGAGATGAGATGCTCCCTCCTGTCCGTCGTCTGTCACTCACTCCCAGCCCGGCCATTCCCATGGACGCAACAATGGCATTCAGGAATAAGGAGCCGAGTAGGAGACCAGTGTTATTCGGTTCTCACTAGTTCGCTCGCTAGTTGGCCTTTATCGCGCTCCAAACCCAACCAGCAACCTTTCCAAGACTGTCGTCCTTGCTTAAAAGATCGATCACTGGTTTTGCTGGCTGGTTGTTACTGAGATTTAGGGGATCAGCTAGCTACATACATACATATATACCATTGAGAGGTGACGTACATGTTGATGATCAGATCAATTATGCATGTCGTCTGATTAGAAGCTAGTCCTTGACTTGAGAGTTCCAGACAGCAGGTGCTTGGGCACATAGACATGTATCCACAGATGGTATATCATGCAGATGTGCGGGCGAGGGAGAAGGAGTTGGCGGCGAGGGAGAGGGAGATGATGGGTTGTTGTTCTTGCACTCCCTTGGGCAGGATGATATCGAGATTCATCATCAAGCGCAACGGTACGTACGTCCGCTCCCCCCTATATGAAAACATGCATCTTTGTGCAAATTTCCTTGGTAGATTATCACATAGATAGATAGAAAATTGTTGCAATAACCTTTCAAATTCTAGTCCATCATACATGTCTTTATATATCCTGTGTTGATCTCCCAGGAAGAGAAGGGCGCATGAGGTACGACGAGAGGATGGGAATGGACTACGCCATGGCGTACGCTCCGGCGCAGACATGCTACGTGCGCCCAACAGCTGCGCACACCGTCACCTTGGCCGCCACCAACGCTCACGCCCACGCCGACCACCATCCGGATCCACATCCACCGCGAGCGCACGCGACGACGACGGCGACGACCCTGCCGCCGTCGTTTGCACCGGCGGGCGCCCCTGCACAAGCACAACGCGCTGGCGGCACGCCAGCACGCAAGCCCAAGAAGAAGAAGAAGAAGCAGGTCCGGTTCACGCCTTCAGGGGCGCCGGTGCCCGCGGGCGCGGCGGCGCCGCAAGACACCGCCATGACGGCAAGCGGCGGCGGCAGTGCGGGCGGCAGCGCCTACCACCACGCCCCGCCGGCGGCCGATCCGTCGTACTCCGCGACGCCACCGGCACATGGTGGGCACGGCGGCGGGCACCACGGGTACGCGTACGGGTACGGCCGGTACGCGCCGTCGCCGCTGCCGCGGTGGGAGATGCTGGGCACGCCGAGGCGGCCCGAGTACTTCTCCAGCGAGTACCGGTGGTACTACCCGACGCCGGTGCGCGAGGGCATCTACAGCATCGCCACCGACGCCAACGGCCGCCTCACCACCATCTTCAGCGAGGAGAACCCCAACGCCTGCGCCATCGTCTGAACTCTCCTCAACATTATTCCCTCCGTGGTCACTTCACTTGTCAGATCACCATCCTCAGAAAATAAAATCATCTCCTTTTTGTTTGTAATTTATTTCTTTGGACGAATTGAAAAAAAAGTCGTAGTTAATTAGGTGAAGGAATATGGTTCTTGTAGACTGGTGTAAATATGCAACAAGCCACTAAAGTTGGCGAAATGGATTAGTTCGAATGTCGTCTGATGCTTCGGCTTTAATTTGACCCGTGCGTGTTGCATTTTCGCAAAAGTTGGTGGGGGAACAGGGAAGCCATTTTCTTGTTCCGTTTCACTCCATCAACTTCAAATTAATATTAGTTTTGGTCAAGTCAAATTTCTTTTAAATTTGAAGATTTTCTCTTAAAAAATGCACCAACTTCATTCTAAGAACATTTAAATTAATTAGTTCAAGATTAACCAAATAGCCGCCCCCGTTTGCAGTCTTACCTTCAAACACACGGCGATTATTTCTCTTCTTCCAAACATTTCATTACTACGACTATTTCTGTGGATATTCGATGACTTAGAAAAAAAATACTTTGTGCCGTCATTGTTCAACACTTTCATGGTTTGTCCAAATATTTATTCAAAAAAATGGTTTGTCCAAATAAACTTGGTCCAACCTCCGAGCCAAAGCTGCAGCACAGACAGATATCCACAACAGTTTCACTGACTTGATGAAGTGTGTATACTAGAGGCACACCTCATAGCAACGCTAGTTGATAGCAGCATTTGAGCTGGCTATGTGGGCATGGGAGCTAAGCTTCGCACAGGCAAAAGAAAAGTTCCAGTTTTCTTCTCAAGAAACTGAGATGGGAAAAGTATCATGAGAAATTGATAGAAAAGATGATAATCCCAGATTGATTTTTTTTTTAGAATACGTAGGATGGATCCGCTTCAAGTCGAATGTTGTGTGCTAAGGCCCAGCCTGTAGAAGACAAGAACTATAGATGAGCCATTTCTATGCGCGGTGGCCCAAGCATAGGCCAAGAAGATACAGGTCGTGCACTCGTGCTGTGTTTAGTATTCTTCATCCTTCCGAGATAGTACTAGACGGCTATTGCATTCATGGCAGTGAAAATATAATGTTTAGTTCCCCTGTAATGCAAAAATACAAAAAGCCAAGTATTTTGTAATGATAAAATGCAAAATGGCACTTTTTTAGTGCGTGTTTAGTTACATCCAAAATACACCAAAATGCCGAATTTTTCATAGTGTTGGTGGGGTGGGAAGCTTTTGGCTTTTTTTTTTGGCCTATTGAGACCACAATCCAAAATGCAGAATGGCTGCCTTTTTGACATTTTTTTGGTGTTTAGTTCCATTATGCACTATGGATGTGCATCATTTCAATTTTCCAAAACCCCTAAATATATTTTCTCTATAGGGTTTTTATGATTTCACCGAGAACGGTTTGCACCTAATATTTTCTCTTCATGTCATGCCTTTTATTTTTTGCTGTGTCAATAGATTGTGCTGCATGATGTGGTTCTTGTTAGACTATTGTAATTATAGTATGATGAGTAATTATAGTAGTCAACCCTTGATTTTAGGCATGTACGCCTGTGTGGTTGGCTTAGAGCCACCCCGGCCTCCATATGTATACATGTACATTGTCATGGAATAGATTGATTCATTCCCTCAATTACACTTTCAATTCTAAAATGGCAAGACTCAAGTCTCAGTTAGATACAATAATCCATGTCAGCTTGCTTATAGCCAAGCCAGGTCAAGAATAAAAGAGGAGAGAGAGGAAATCGGTAGACTCTATCGTCGTCGGTCTCATCATGCAAGCTAAGACAACAAGCGCCGAGCACGCAACTAGTTGGAGCCGCCGCCGCATTCATCTGTGGACCCACTGCTGCACCTGACCAGTGCCCAGCCTTGCCCATGCCAGGAAGCCAGGAACGAGGGAGAATAAGACCTCTCAATGGAGTGTATCACCTCAATAAATACACGGTTTCATAGGCTCATGGGTCCCACGGCCTCTCTCTCATTGTACACTTTCATTGCACAGTTTGAAAGGATTTCACACTGTTTCCAACACATAGGAAACAACGCTCAAGGGTTTCACCATGTGAAACAATTTCCTTCTCTCTCCTCACAGTTTCATGAAAAAAGTGAATTTCTGGTGATGTGGCACCCTATTTAATGTGTATGAAACGCTCGTGAAACCCCATTGAGACTGGCCTAAAAGAATGGTTTGTATTTAAAAAATAAAGGACGGACGGGTACCAGTTGGGTCCCACATAAATAAGAGAACATATCTTTGAAATTTATAAAGAGACTAGTTGTTGTACATGAGTAATCTCTTAAGCCAGTCTCTAGATGATATGACTTGGCTATTAGACAAGCTTAACCTTGTTCTTAGATCCACCATCAGAGGAGGCAGGGGCGAAGCCACTCAGCCCACGCCGGGTGCCGAGGCACCCCCGATTCCAAAATTTCTTAGTGTTTAACAATTTTTTGCCCTTTAGACACCCCACAGCCCAATACCGCACCCCCACAGGCTTGAATCTCACTAAACTACTTTGGACACTCTCCGTCCATTCGCTGTGGCTTCGCCACAAGAGGGGGAATGAGGTTCTCATTCTCAAGGTACGTACTAGCGCTCTGCGCTCCCACGCACCGCCCCATGTTGTATCGATATATCTTCTAGAAACAATTCTTAGTTGCTCAGGACTCATATTTCAGCTCAAAAAAGAAAAAGAACTCAATAAATGGCTTAAATTGATTATTTAGTGCCGACTGCAACGAGATGTTGAAAGAAATTAGAAATCTGAGTTTCAAAAATACAAATGGTCATAAACGGCCGGTATCTTCAGACTCATGGTGACGAACTTAACTAGTCTACGGATTGATATATAGCTATAGTGTGTCTGAATACTCTTCATAATTTTCTTCTGTTGATTGGCTGTGCACTTTTTACTGTTGATGAAGTCAAGAGCATTTTTAAGAATAATAATCGTAAACTATGCAAAATGCGCCTTACTAGTACGTAGTATTAAACTAGTAGTAATAATCGTAAACTACGCAAATATTGCCTCAGCTTGGGGGTGGGGGTGGGAAACCCCTCAGCCCGTGGCATGTTCGCTTCTGCTAGGCCACGAGCTGTGTATGGCAGGTGTACTGTTGCTATGATGGCTTCTAGAAGGCTGTGGCCCAGGCATATGTGCACCACTATCTTGTTGCCTTCCTTTTTACGATTTTTTGATTGATGTCATAGTCATAGCGTTCGAAGGATCGGATGTGTTCGAATGGTGAAGGATCGCCGATAAGCGAATCGAAGCTCATCTGCATCGGTGAAATATCCATGGTGTATGGATGCGTCCTTCACGTGCAAGATGTAGATGATGATGGCATCTGAAAATCTGATCGACAAGAATTCTTGGGAGCCCAATAATTCCATCTGAAGATTTGTGTTCTTTTTTTTGAATCTCTAGATTTGTGTTCTAGAAGAGCGGCTACCAGGTTGCCATATGTAGGTACAGTGGTAGCACTTTGTCGGTAGTCACATACGGAGTGTACAAGTGAACAAATAGCAGGAGTGTATAAAAATTTATATTCGTAGGTAGTAAAACAAATGATGCAGCTAAGTCACTGCTATTCAAATGACTCCGTCCGTCCGTAACTACGTGGAAAAATGACGAAGACAGGAATCAGTCTGGTAGAGCTTGCAAAGCTAACTCTCTTAGAGAGAAGTGACTATGTGAAGTGATTCTCTAAAATGAACTAAAAAAATTGAGAGCTGAAAAACTAATTTCTTCTTATTCTGTGAAGTTATTTTCCATCATGATTTTGAGAATTTCTAGAGTTTCTGTTTAAGAATCAAAGAGAACCAATTTCAGCTACAAAAATGTTGTCAAAAAAAAAAAAAAAAATCAGCTACAACATCACTTCTATTAGAGAGAATCGGCTCCCATAGAAAATCAAAATCGGATGGAGGTCTACCAAACACGCGGATGTGTCATGCACAAAGAAAGCATATAGATTGTAAATTTTTCACAACTGGATAGAGGTTCCAAAGTGTTGAATGTGAGTTACTCCCTCTGTTTCAAAAAGAATGTAAATCTCGCTTCTCGAGGAGTCAAACAATTTCAAATTTGACCAAATTCATACAAAATAGTAGTATGCTAGAAATGAATGGGGAAGCAAAGGTAACAATAATAAGTAACTAATTTAGTATTATTTGTAGGCATTAAACATGATTTTTTTTTTTTTTTGAATTTCACAATTTTAACGCGTATTACTTTCGCAACACGCACGTATACTCATCCCTATGAATACACGTGACGCAATTGTAGACATTAAACATAAATTTCTAATGGTTATGGGTCTAATACGCACATGAGCATAAATTGATGCTTTTGACTACTAAGCAATATTGAAAATAGAGGGCTATGGCATGCATTTAGATGTGACTTGGCATTTGAATTACAATTTATAGGGCCACAACAACCATTATTATTTCGACAAGAACTTATAAATGAAAGCATACGTAACATAAGAGATAAGTACTATGTAGAAAGATATATATATATACAACATATGTACTTGTCCAGCAGCCTAAGGCACAATAAAGCAAAAATAAAACACACAAACTAAATAAACAAAAGCCGATTGTTTGAATTCTTAACTTAATACTGTTGAATCTGTTTAGTGCCGCTAAATATGTAGCCTACCAAAGTGTTTAGTGCAGCTATTGTTTTTTTTTTTTTTTGAAAGCATAGTGCAGCTATTGTTTGGTATATATAGTAGCGTCGGTAGCGACCATAACGCACAAAAAGAGAACAAGCATAACGCGGAGGAGCTTCATCACTCCCTATAGCTCGCTACTTTTGCCATTGCTCCGAAATGATGATAAATGGTACTCCGTTCATTCTAAATTAAAAAGTCGTTTTAGTATTTTTAAATTTATAACTTTTACTATGAATCTAGACGTTATCTACACTACATTAATTATTTTGCAAGACACTACCCGGTGTTAATCGTGGCAGGCGTCAAGTTTGCCTACCACGGTTAATGCCATGATTTTTCGTGGTTTTTATTTTCTATAACGGGCATCCACGGAAAAATTATTTACCGTGGCGGGCATCATAACAGGCCCGCCACGCAACATAGGCCCAACGGCCCAAGGCGAGGCCCGATAACCGTCTGAAGTATAAATATAGAAAGCTAGGGTTTCAGACTCCATTCTATTCCTCCCCCACTCTCTCGAAGCCCAACACCCGCCCTCCTCTCTCCTCTGTGTCGCCCTCGCTCAAAGCGTCTTGGCGCCCGGCGGTGGCCCTCCCTCTCCCCCGCCGCTTTGTCGGTCGTCCCTCTCTCTCCTCCTCCGTGCTCCTCTCCCATGCCACCTCTTCCCCACCGCTCCCCAATCTTCCCTCTCATGGACGGCGGAGGCGGCGTGAGTTGGACGGCAGAGGGGAGGGAGGGATCCACACCATGCCGGATCTCCGGCGACCCCAGGCGGGCGGCGACAGGCGGCAAGGACCTGACGGAGCTGGGCGGATCCAGGCGCAGGAGATGCTCACAGCGCCCTTAGTCCTTCTCGTGCTTCCTCGAGCTAGATCCGCCCACCGGCGGTGGATCTGAGCACACAAGGCCCTCCAGCTGTGGATCCGCCTCCGGCGGCGGATCCGCATCCCAGCCGGGCGTGGCGGGCCCGGTGGGTTATCGGGCCGGGCGGGCTCGGTGGCCTACCGGTCTTTTTATTTTTTTTCGATTAACGCGACGGGCACACGCCACCCACCACGGTTATTCCCCATTTTCCGTGACCTTTCATGCGCGACGGGCACCCATGCCCGCCACGCAAAAATCGAAACCTGCCCGTCACCCAAAATGATTTTGTTAGTAGTGCTAGCTTGACACGTAGCAAAAGCTATGAATCTAGAAAAGTTAAAACATCTTTAATTTAGAATAAAAGAGTATTTGCTACTAGTTACTTTGGACTCAACAGTAACGTATAATAAGGACCGGGCATTGTGCCTGTCACTATTGTAGTTTGACATCTGTCACTGTTTAGCCTAGCTTATTGTCATGGGATAAATCATATAGCTTTTATTGCTGCCGCGCCGAGCACCGCACTATACACAGGTGAGAGGACAACAAATCGATCACGCGGCAATCTGTTCGCCGTTCTAGGTGGTAGTATGTGATTATCAAGGCAGCAAAAAAAAAAAAAAAAAAAAAAAAAGTTTTGGCATGCTCAGGGCTGCCGGAAAATAAAAGATTTTGGCGTGATGACCTAGACATCTAGTCAGCAACAATAGCTGGCCTGATGGTTAATAAAAATGAATGAAAAAGGGCCGGGAGAGCTACAAACATACATGGTCCCAGAAAAATTGCAAGACAGGAACGTTTCTTGTGTCTGCCCAGGCCCATTTTGCAGGAACAAGCTAGTTCAGGATTCCAAATCGTTCTCCTATCCATTTTGAGTATGATCACCATCATCGCTAGCCACAATAGGGACATGCATATATATACTTTCTTTGATAATGACTTTTTTTTTGGCACCAGGCTCAAGGACAATTCCAAAACAAAGAAAGAAAACAAGGAACGGATAATTTGTTGTTGGTGACGTGAGTGGTGATGTGAAAATCAGCAGAGATAGAACGACAAGATATATATACCACTATCATCGAACGATCTCGTGCTCCTGTGTGTATGTAGTCTTTTGTGCGTTCACTTCTCTGGAACGCATGGACAATTCATTAGACCTAGTCTAGAGCTCTAGTAGTGCAGAATTAATCAGGTGACAAATCTCTACCGTACCACCTTTGTTTCAACTTAGATTCCATTTTGTTGCTTAGTATCCACATGACTGTAATAAGTAAGCATAATGTCCCAACACACCTTGACACACATGTTAGACTAGCTTGTTGATTGAGTTGTCATCAGAATCACCAAAATCGCTAGAGTATAGCAAACTGGCCCATGTACCGTACAAATACACAAAGCTTATATATAGCATTGAGTTAGATTCCTTAATTGGGGTCCACTATAAAATGTCTTTATAGTGCATTTATTTAATAATTTAATAATATTGATATACTACTTCTGGGATGCAAATCCAAAAATATTGAAGTTAATATATATCTCTATAACCTTTCATTTAGACAAGTTTGACTTTTGATTACATACAAAAATATAAAACAACATAAATTTTGAAATGGAAGCAAACAGCAAAGTGTGTTACTCTTCGTTATAGCTCTATTATAACTACAAGTGCGATTTTTATTTTTTTTGGGATGCAAATTTTCGTCGTCTCCCTCCTCGCTGCTCTCTGCCAATCTGAAACCGAGAGTGGGTCCCCAGCAGCACGAGCTGACTTGGCCGGAGTCGCGGTACGCAGTCATGGATTCTGACGGAGCGGATACGGCTAACTTGTGCGTGCCGGGTGGTGTGGTGTGGTGTGGTGTCAGCTGTCAGGGGGCAAAGCAATCATCCCCATCAGTGTAGTGCAGTGCGTGCTCCAGACTGCACGGCGGCCGGCGTGCCACTGCCGGGGGTCAATGCAAGTCGTCGGGAATCAAGCCAGTACTCCGGTTCAAGTCGTCTCTATCATGTTTCTCTCTGTAATTTACCACCTGTCCTTTTGCCTCGAGCATGCCAAAACTGTTTGTTTGATGCCTCGGTAATTGTAGAAAGACGAGCAGTGTTTGTCTTGGCAACAGCAACATCTTATACCAATCTACTAGTAAATATAGTTGAACAACGAGTTTCATTTGCTTTAGAGTGGAATGCAATGATATACAGGCCATGTTATTTGGACCACGGTCTAAAGTTTAGCCACTAATTTTTCGCAAAAAAAAATAATAATAAAGTTTAACCACTAAACTTTAGACTATTTTAGTACTTAAGGCTCCAAACAGAAGGTTTAAAGTGTTTTTTTTTGAAGTTTAGGTCATTTCACAAAAAAATTTAGGCACACAAGTGAGCTAAAATAGTCTAAAATTTTAGTCCTCAACTTCAGCCACTAAAGTTTATACCAGGCCTATAATACAACTCCTAATGCAGCCGCTTTTTTTTTTTTGAGACTGTTCTCAAAACTTTACACTATAAGATGACTACAAGCATCGATCTTATCATGTAGACTTATGCAATCTTGCTGAGATGCTCCCTCCATTCTAGTAGTCATAGGGTTTACTTACAACCAAAACGAAGAAAGTAATAATTCATGAAAAATACAAGCACCCATGCCGAAGTCAATGGACTCCAAGTCCCCAAACCTTAGTGGCTATGTCCGACCATAGGGAACTTAGGTAAACAACAAAACCACTAAAATAGTTTTAAAAGATAGCTTCTTTTCTCTATAGAGGCGACAAAAAAATTGTCACTATCTTCAAAATATCTAGTGGTGTTTAGAGTGATCGATCCATTTATACATATAGTGGAGTATATGGAGACAGTCAAAGGAACCACTGGCATATACATATATCTCTTAAAATTTGTGCCTCTGCTAATTAATTCTTAGAGGCAGATTTTGTAAGAAGTCCATTTCTAAATCTAGTAGCCACTTAGGGTTTTTAACAATGGTAGTTTTTTTAAAAAATGCCACGGTTAATTGAGGCGAAGCCAAGCCAGCCGGCGAAAAACCGCCACGGTTAATTGACCCATTAATTGTGGTCTTTGCTTCATGGCGGTTACATAAACTGCCACGTTAAATAAAAAACCATCATGGAAAAGAATTTATATAGTAGTGATCACAAAAAATAATCATAAATTTTGTATATCAAGTTGAATGCAGACGCCATTTATACTAGAATTGTATAGGTTAGCAAGATCTACAACTTTATAGTTGGGATTTTTTTATTTTAAATTATTTAACGTATCAATTTCTGTTTCAATTATCATATTTAGAAATCAATTTTTTTTTTTTCAAACGATGCTGACATGGTTTACATCAAAGGTCTAGGGCATGCTTGAATTGTGCCATACATGTTACAGGTGTGCTTGGCCAAACAAACGATCCTAGCACCCCAGGTGCTCCTACCTGCCTCGGGCACTTCGTTCATGCGCACAACCAAACAAACAATAGTGCTCAATGTGTTACACGACTTTGTAGTTAAAAAATATTTTATTTGAATTAATTTATCATCCCAAACAAAAATGTGTTTTAAGTTCTCATATTTGAATGGCAATTTTTAATTTATATAACTATTGTCATGTATATTAATATAATTATAATTAATTAATGTTTTAGTAACATTAGTATATGATCCGTTAAGTGAACACATTTCATGATTAATTCCTCAAACATAAAAATATAAAATATAGATGTATAAAAATGTATACTTGATCTACATCATGCACTATATATATGTATGTATGTTTACTTAAGTAACTTTTTACACTGGTAGTAATAAAATGGGGGTTTTTTTTTTTTTACCGGACCGGCAAGGGAGCCCCTAACTTTTTTTATTAAATAAAAGAATGGAGTACAACAGATAAAGACAAACCAAAAACCAAAAGAAAAGAAAGGGGTATCTATTTATTCTTTTTTTTTTTTTTTGGTAATTGTATATAGTGTAACTCATATGCAAATTTAGGAGTTTATTTAGATCCTCTGTCGTAACAACATCGTGAGTAATTTAGATGCAAATTAATGACAGTATTTAGATTATGTTTCATAATGACATATGAGGCAAATTCGATGCAGTTAGGATTACCATTGTTTTTAATGATTAAGTGGGTAATTTCTTAATGACCACGCCTTTCTGAGACATGTCTTAAAAATATTATTGATAACGTTATATAAATTTATGATACTAAGCATCTCCAAGAGCCTTTCTAAATCTCACTCTCTAAATCAACATCTATAGTCATTTGCATAAAAATTGCTTTCCATATATTTTGTCCTCTATTTTTTTGACAAGCGAAAAATCCAAAATAGAAGATAGCTATATCTGAAGAAACATTTATAGAAATTGTTGGAGGACAGCTTCTCACCAAAATCTCCATTCCTACCATTTAGAAAAGATACATAGAGTCTTTTGGAGTTGCTTAACATAAGATTGCCAAAAAGGTCTCGAGCAATTCCGATCCCAGCCGCTCTTCTAGAACATGACAGCTGTAACACTGCGGCTGCATGCATGCTGCCTGAAGATACTCCATATTTAAGAGTAATATTTGCTTTGTGGACCAAATCTTGCGGCCAGGCTGTCCACGATAGTAATTTTTTTTTTACCGTCGATTTTTGCTTGGGCGCTTCGGATCTGCTTCCTACTACTGTAGCCCCAGATATATATATATAGCACTCCCCTTCCTCTCCGTAAAAAAAAAAAAGAACGGAACCTTCTCTCCCTTTTCCGTCTCTCGTCGTCTCTCCCGATCTTGCCGCCCGCGGTTCCGCCCGCCTCCGCATCCACCTCCGCCTCTCCCTACCTTGGCGGCGGCCCTCCTCCTCCTCCTCCTCCCGATCCCCATCCTCTCCTTCCCACTCTTCTCTCGCGGGCGGCGGGCGTGAGGTGGTGGCACCGGCCGGCGGGCGGCGCCGGCCGGCGCAGTGGGGCCAGGCGACCTCTTCCCTCTCCTCCGGACTACTGGCGACCTCCTCGATTGCCTCATCACACGAACCAGGGCGTGCAATCCTCAGGTTCGTGAAACCCTAGGTACAGTGAAACCCTAGGCGCGTGCAATCCGGCCGCTCATCTCCCCGACACGGCCTTCTCCCAATGGTATTCGCGTTGTACGCTCGCTGTAAGTCAATTGAAGTCTTGCAAGACTTCAAGAATCTCAAAAAAATAAATGGGTTCTTGCAAAAAAAATGCTTTGCAGTGAGTCTTCTTTGTGTTTGTGCAGCACTTGCACCTTCTTTCTTCTACCATTATATTTTGAGGCCACCGACATGACCTGATTTTATTTATCCTTAGCTTCATTTGTTGCGGTGCCGATGCGTAAACACCGCTTTCGACCATGTTCTTGCAGCCTCCTCCATAAAAGGTATGATCTTGTTGCATAATTCTGGTGCTCGCTTATAATATATAGTTCTTACCGATTTCATAGTCAACCTTTCTTCGTCTGTCTGTAAAAAGCAGTGGTGTTAGGTCCAAAAAGCTATTTGCAAGTAACTAACAGATGCATCCTTATGTTTAGTTTCCTACATGAGTAATACAACCAAGGATTGACCATACTAAAGGTTTTGTTCCATTCATAGATTGTCGAACAGATTTCTAAAAAGCCACCCACATTATCCACTTTTTTCTTAGTTTAAGATGAAAATTTTCCTCTTTGAGGCTAATGAGCATCTATGGAAGCCCTTTGTGTCCCTTTCGCCGCACCAAACCTAAGCTATTTGGCTATCTCAGAACCGGATATGATCTAATTGCAAGTTTTAAGTTTATAAATGTATTATGCTTATTACGAAAATTTTGATTTTTGAATGTATTATTTCAGTTTCCTTGCTTTCCTAATATTTTTCATCTTTTCTCTTGGTAACTACAATTCCCAAATTCTTTTTGTTGTGCAAGGTACAAACACAAAAGAAGTTAAGTTCCTCTATACAGATTGATTGACAGTCAAAATTATGGGCCAAAATTAGTTGTGAAATTTGATGTGTACCTCAGGGACAGTGTAATGTCTTTCTTTGGCGGATGATAAAAAAGATTTAGTGTCCGTCATGTACTCATGTATATAAAACAAGCCTTCGGTGTCAGGTATTCTCTAATTTCCTAATTCAAAACTGTGCATTTCAATCTGTATTTCCTTGCCTGTATTACGAGAGCTGTATGATTGATATGCTGCTTCATCTTCGGATAATCATATATTAGATATTACATTGTTTTCCTTCTGCTTTTTAAGCAGGATCCCTCTAATTTGTTTCTGAGGTGAACATATTAGCATCAGCTCTTCCTACCAATTAAGGCCAAAGTGTGTTATGCAGACTATGAGCGAAAGCCCAGAAACAACAGCAACCGGTTTGTTTTGATTTTGTTTTGTGCTCGGTTCTATGCATATAGTGATTGCCTCCAACGTTATCTCTATTCAGACATACAGAACATACCGTATTGCATGGCTGAGTCATTAGTGGGCTTTGTCATTCTGAAATACTTATTCCTTGTCCTATGTGAGTTACGACTTACAAGGTAGATGAAAAATACTTATTCTTTGTCCTATGTGATTCTTCTTGAATTTGAGCTTTCTGGGATGCTGCTCTAGGCCTAAGGCGCTTACCGGCAACTTAGTTATCTCTGATTGAATAATTTCCCAAATCATGTTTACTGACTGTCATGATAGATGTCATACATGGTTAGTGTCTTACCTGGCCAACTTTTGGCCTCCTAGGTAGCGATCTTCCAAATTTTTAATGTGCTATGCCTTGGCAATGGTCCTACATTCAATTCTGTCACATTTCCTTAAAAATGTCTCCTTTTAGTAATCCAAGATATTATTCTAACCGCAATGCATTGTTTTAGGGGGTTGTCCCGAATGTAAATGGACAACAAAAAAAATATTTATAACAGTTCATCAGCATACCAAGCAAGCATGATGGTCCCACACTAAGCTTTAGAATCTTGTCGCCAATGTCTTAGTGAACTTGATCGGTGAACTCTTCCATCTCTATTCCTCTCATACTTGATCCATCTCTTTGCTGCAACCTCGATTGCCAAAACTCATTTGGTATAATTTTTATACATACCAAAGTCTCTCAAGTGGTTCATGGTTCATAAGCCCCCACCAAATCACTTCCATGTTTTCCCATTTGGAAGCTGAACTGAATGCGTTGTCTATGGTATTGCATTGGCTGCATTGTTTATTGCCCATGTTGCAGAAAAAGGAAGAAACTGAATACATGAATAGCACATGAATGTGGGCTCCTTTGGTGCGGTGTCTATGGTATTGCATTGGCTGCATTGTTTATTGCCCATGTTGCGTAAAAAGGAAGAAACTGAATACATGAATAGCACATGAATGTGGGCTCCTTTTGTGCGGGGTTTGTGCCCTCCTCCATTCGCCGAAATCCTAGGTATGGTCGAAACCCTTGACTCGGTATGCCCCCAAACTTCCTACCTATTGATTGATTCTAGCAATGGATTAAGAGGAGATGGCCATCAGAATTAAAATAGTTCACAAATGTCTTTAGTCAAGATCTGCGGTTTCTCATAATATCATTCTTCTCTTTTGACTTTGCATTTTTGGCCAACATTGGTGGGTTTTTAGTTAGTCTAGTGGGAATTTCGGAGTTCCTCTGAGATCTTATCTTCAATTCTCAAAGCATTGTTGTGCATGTACAGTTAGTCCTTGGAAATTTGGCAACCTGTAGATTTAACAAGGGGCTCCATTTATTTATGCAAAGATTGATCATTGTTCACAATGACAACCTATAGAGGTAATATTTCAGGTTCCTCCCATTTAACCTTGCTATCTTTAAGGGGCACTTAGATTTATTTTCATACCACAAGAATTGATGTGATTAGAAGCCCCCAGATTCGCTTGATTTATAAGCCGCTGATGATTATTCTTTGCTCGCTCACGCTGGAATAGCTCCTTTTAAAAGTGTTTTTGTAATTATGCTTTTAACGTATTAAATATAAATATTTATTACTAAATCAAAGAGAAAAGCTAGAAAAAGCAACATCTGTAAATTAAATTAATACAATCAGATGCAACAATTATGTTCGCTGGTCAAGATCCTAAGTCAATTTCATTTATTGTTCTATGGATAAAAAAAAACATGGTATCTATACACATTTTTAAAGACATGATGGAGAGTATGCTTCGAAAGTGAGTTCTTCTTTTAACAAGAACACAAAGGTGCTTCTATGTTGAACCGATATACAGCCATCCATTTTTATGTGTTGTTCGAGAGAATGACGAGGATTTCTTTTCATTTTGTGCGAGAGATAGTGCCATTGCGGTTTTCTACAGATCGCGGCCAGTTCACATGCATCGGTAATGTACAAATCCTCCAAATTTGTGTGATTGTTTAGTATAGGTAAGTTCATAATAGGGTGATAATCTTAGCGTATGCAAGTGATAGGAGGACAAGGTACCTACCAGCTAACTGTTCCGTGCATGATTGCAATCGATTGTATAGGCAATGCGAAAAGTAAAACCATTTGTCTCAGCGCTTTATTTTTATGTTAGATGCAGTTTTTACCATGCTACTTTATTTTGTCAATTAATTATTTGCTTTTGTTATGCAGAGAAGGCAACATGGTTCCTTTTGTTTCTGCACTTCACTCATGAGGGAATGCAGGTAGTTGTTTCCTCATGTCTAATTTTCATTGCAACAAAGGGATGGAGTTTACATACTCCTCAAATCAAGTGAATCTTCCGGAGATGTGTAAAGCCTTTGAAAGCAAAATATGAAAATAGAAAGAAAATGTGAAGCCACTTATAGATCACATTAACCCATTACTTTCCCCCCTGTGCTCCTCTCCTGGATGTTATTTTGTTGGAAGTCCCTTTTTTAAAACCTCTACAACTCATATATTTGTGGCATAGTATGACCTGACAGGACCATAGAGTTGTCTCTAAACGAGGGAAGGGCATTGTTTTAGAGAGAGTTATTTTAGAAAATAATTACTTATGGCCATATTATACCTTGGAGCATCCAGAATAGTTGTTCTAAGTAGATGCTTTGTGCAATTAGCTAACTTAATGAGCCTGGTCCAATCAAAATGTGTCCCATCTACTGTTTAAAATAAATATGGCCACCTTTGTGTTGTCATGACTTTACAACATGTTACTTAGATGCCTATGAATCTGCAAACTTTGATTTCTGCTTTCTTACCATGCCTCTGATATTACGAAGGTGTTAGAACCAAAGAAAATTAAGTGTTCTGCTTATTTTCCCATTGCAATATCTAAACTCATTACTTACTTGATTAGTTAGTTCAGCATCTGCAAACGAAATGGAGTTGCTATTGGTTTCAGTGGTGCCTGGAACACTTATCTGTCTAATCTAAAGAAAATCTATATGCTTTACTAAACTTTAGTTCATGCCTTACCTTTTTTAAGATTCAATCAGAATGGTCAGTTGTCTAACATAAGCTGGTTTTTTCTACTATGTGCAAAACTGTGGAAAGAAGCACGTTTTTGTACCATGTAGTATCTTTTTGATGCAACCTGATTGCGCTAGCAATGTTTTTGTAGTGAGGAATCAAGCACGTTTTCTCTTGAGGATACCACGAGACACCTCGTCCTGGTCAGTGCGTCACTTTGGTTGGGCAATAGCATAGATCCTTTGGTTGCCACCTTAGATAAATGATGATAGTTGTATCTCTGAATTTTTCTCTCAACATTAGGTTAGTTGCTCTTTATCTGCTCCATTTCGTCTCATTTATTCCTGTTGTTCAATGCTTCGTGAATGTATTCTCTTTTCACTTATGATGCAAGGTTTCCCATTCATCGATCTACTAGAGATCCTGGTCTAGCGATGGAGCAACATTGTTGTCCAAGTACGAGCTGAGTGGCTGATTGTTGTAAGTACGAGCTGAGTTGGTGGCAAGCAGGCAGGTGCCTGGGCAATCTAGCATTGAATCCTTTGTGATCTATCTTAGGAATTATATTATTATTAGTTTTTCTTTTAGGTTTGTACTATTGATTTTTTTTGGAATGTTGCAATATTGAAACATCTCTGCTCTATTTAGAATTTCTGTTTCTCAAAAACTATGTGGTGCAGTCCACATGCATGGCCATATAGTGTACGAACATGGTGCATGTGAACCTGTCATTTTTTTGGTCAACATTATTCCATTTTTCCATATAGAGAGCCGTTATGACTTCGCGCACGTAGGGCGCCCAAAAAACACTAGTATATATGATGTGCTGTGACTCGGTATCTGTCTTCTAGTTTATTATGACCCCAATATATATAAAAAGGTAAAAAAAAAAACGATCTCCAAAATTCCCCTGGATGAGTATTATAAACAGCTTGACTGACATCATGCCAGTGATTTCACTCTCCTCCGCGAAGCAACGCCGTCACCTTGCACTCGCACAATATGAACCATCACCTTGCACTCGCAGAACGCATTCTCATCATGCATGCACAAGCTCACCAGTGCCAGGCACACAGATGATGTGTATCATCACATCCATGTCAATCTGCAAGGCGTGCGTGTGTGCGTGCGTGTATTCGGTTCTTGATCCACCGGGGCTCTCCATTTGGCGCCGACCTCGCTGGTGAGGCTCGGATCAATCGAGAGACAGGAGGAGCCAGTAGCAAAGCGGCTGTTCGAAAAAAAGGCATGCTCAAAGGCGTTGCTCAAGCTGTCCCCCACTTGCTCAAGGTGTATCTTCTTTGTTTGAAGGGGTCTGCATGCAGAGCCGACAGATCCCAACTGATGCAGTAAGCCTTCTAGAAGGCTACCGCCTTTTCATGATTTGATTTAGAAATATGAAAGTTGTCCACATGATTTGTTAGAAATTTATTATTTTTATATCTCACAAACGAAGTTGAGTTTGAATAAGATATTTTACAAAGTTGTTTATCATCATATCATATACATGTGTGATTTTTTTAATGAATTTAGATGAGTTTTTTACCATGGTTTGCACGACATGTTGGTTTGCACTAGATATATTCCTTTTTCAAAATACTATAAAAACATCTTATATTTGAAGGAGTCTGAAATATGTTCAAAAATAAATTACAGGTCTCATGTTTTTTTTCCTCCTTATTACCACCCCCTCCCCAAAAATCACTTGTGATCAAGTGATGTACAATATTTAGATTTTTATTCACTTTAGCAAATATTGCAATTAATATGAGCATCTAAACAACTTTGGTTTAGGTTGTCCCTCCATCCAATATCGTTAATTGTTATAAAGTTTTAGATCTCTTTGAGCCAGACCACATCTACTTAAATGTGATGTATAAGGTTTGTCTTCATCTTGATTTGTGCCTATTTTTTTTAGAGCCAGATTGTATCTGCTTAAGTGTGATATATATGTGTTTATTAAGTGAACGTAATAAAGGATTAGTGTCACATATGTGACGTGTGTTTAAATGAACTTAGCCAAGTTTAGTTTCTTATGTGCGTTAGTGAAATTAACAAGACAAACACTTAACATTAAAATGATAGAATAATTAAGTATGACATGTTTAAATACTAACAATCAGTCCCATGGCCTCTAACTGCCAAACAAAATGCATAACCAAGAAAATGTTGATTTTCCCTGACAGTCCAAAATACCAGCCAATAAAATGTTAAATTTCCTTGGCGGTTAAGAAAAACATCCAAGAAAATGATATTTTTCCTCAAAGTTTTACAATAATAATGGTTATTCTCCTTAGCATTTAAAACAATATTCAAGGAAATAGCCATTTTTCTTATCGATTCCCAGATAACATATAGTATTAAAACTTGCGCATTTCCTTGGCAGTGCAATTCACCCGCCAAGGAATATACAATTCTGTGCAACCACCAAGGAAATGATATCTTCCTTGATAGCTAGATTTTGGCGCTCAGGAAAATTTAGAGCCACCTATGTCTAGGATTTCCATTTGTTAAGGAAAATTTAGAGCCACCTATGTCTAGGATTTCCATTTGTTACATTTCCTTCTCTTTTTGACAAGAAAATGTTTTATATATACTGTACAAAAAGAAGCTACTTTTACTCAAGGCCTATGCGTACCTAGCACTCATCAAATCCTAAACCAAATTTGTCCTCACTCTCACCTTCCCTCTACTTAAACCCGCCAAACCCCTTCCCTTCACAGACATCACACATCACAAGAAACAAGAAGCCGTGTAAAAGGGGCGCGGTGCACACACACACAGCACAGGCACACCACTGAGCACTGCACTGCGGTTCTCCATGGGCGCCATCAAGCAAGAGGTTGAGGATGTGTACGCTGCCACTGCGGTAGCACACCACTGCTACGGCTCCAAGGGCAAGAAGCAACAACGTGCCATGGCGATGGAAGCAGAGGAAGAAGGAGAAGCGGAGCTCATCCCGGGCTGCCCGACGACGTGGCCATGGAGTGCCTGGCGCGGGTGCCGAGCCGGTCGCACCGGCGCATGCGCCGCGTGTGCCGCGGATGGCGCGGCACCGTCGGGTCAGCCGAGTTCCGGCGGCGCCGGAGTGCCGCCGGAGCCTCGGAGGACATCGTGTTCCTCGTCCAGACCGCGCCCGCGCCCGCGCGCGGCGACGGCAAGGGGTCGACGCCGGAATGCGCGCTGGTGGCGGCGAACCTCACCACCGGCGAGTGGCGGCGCGTGGAAGGGCACGCCGACGCCTGGGGACCCGTCCCGCTCTTCGCGCAGTGCGCGGCCGCCGGCGACGGGCGGCATGTCGCCGTCGTGGGGGGCTGGGACCCGGACACGCTCCGCCCGACCAGAGACGTCCGGTTGCTGGACGTCCCCGCCGGCATGTGGCGGCGCGGCCGGGAGATGCCGGACAGCCGGAGCTTCTTCGGGTGCGCTGGGGCGACGGCAACGTCTACATCGCCGGCGGCCACGACGAGTGCAAGAACGCGCTCCGCTCCGCCTTGGCATACAGCGTCGCGGCCGACGCCTGGCGCGCGCTCCCGGACATGTCCGAGGAGCGCGACGAGCCGCAGCTCGTGGCGACCCCGGGCCGCGCTCTCCTCGCCGCCAGCGGGTACCCGACCGAGGCTCAGGGCGCGTTCCGGAACACCGCCGAGCGCTACGAGGCCGCCGGAGACGACGCGTGGACCAGCGAGGGCGACGTGATTCCCGGCGGCGGCGACACGGCCGGGAAGACGTGCCTGGCGTCGGTGCGAGGGACGGTGTGGGCCGTCGGGGCCGGGAAGGGCGGGGTGCGGGAATGGGACGGCGACGCGCGCGCGTGGAGGGACGTGGCTGACGGGCCGCCGGGCATGAAGGCCTGCGTGAAGGCGGTTGGCATTGGCAACGGCGAGGCCGTGTTCGTGTTCGGCACGGTGGCGGAGGGGAGGGCGTCAAGTACTCTGCGTGGGTGATGGAAGCGAGCAGCGGTGCCTGGAAGCGAGTGCCTGTGCCGTCAGAATTCGGCGGGTTCGTTTATTCAGCCGCGGTCGTGTCTATTTAGGTATTTAACTATTACACAAACGGGAGCTTTTTGCAAGTGGCGCTTAATTACACTTGTCATTAGGCGAAGCAAGTCTTGTTTTCTAAATATAATTCGAGTGTCAGCTCAGTAGCTCACTGTTTGAATGTTGTCTTAGGATCCAATTTTCCATACAGTGCACCTCAACCATTTTTTTATTGAGAATTTTGAAGCATAAAAAGTCGTCTTGTTTTTAAAGACGAAAGTGCATGCCCTGAAATCACAAAAGCCACATGAGGACCAGATCAAGAAATATGCTTCATGCCAATAGTCTCTGAAATCACAGAATTATTTTAGCTTCGCAGAGGAAATCCGGTACTTATTCTTATAGAAGTAACCGGAACAACTCCAAATCTATATATTCAGAGGAACAATACACTAGGACGCCGCAGCAAACAGCGTGAGTTCCTAGGAAGAGGAAGGGGCGTCTGGTTGACTGCCAGGGAGCGCCGCTTGAAATGCAGGGTGTTCCATGTACTCCGAGTGAAGCCTAGCGAGCGTGGGGTAATTTGACTGCGGTAAAGAAGCACATTTCTTAGCAGTTCTTTGATTGCAAAAATCGGAGACAATGATTGACTACATTTGTATGGCAAGAGGGAAGCGGTACCATATCAATTTTAGTGCGTTCAATTGCTGCAAAGATCTGGGGTGCAAGGAATACATCTGCCTGAATGTGAAGAAGAAATGAAAAGACAATAAGCCCAGTAGCCGTAAACAAATTTATAACCGAAGGAAGGGCAAGCGGACAAATAAAGGGTTTGTTGGCAAAAGAACACATTTTAGTTTCAATTCTGCATAAATACTCCAGGAATTTGTATCATAATGCATTGCTATTCTACTATGAATCTTATAGTTCAGAGATAACTGTACAAAAGTAATAAAACATGCATAATGGGTTCTAGAAAGACTTATCCTTACGTTCATTTTGAGTTAATAGCCAATAATTACATACCCCATACTTCAGAATAAGCGTGGACTAACACTGTCATCTTAAACTTTCAGAAAACTAAAAAAAAAAGTACTTTTCTTGAGAATAGAGAAATACTGTTGATGCTTCAAAAAAAAAAAACTTTTGTTTTTCCCTTCTCCCACACACCACCAGCGACTGCTAGATTGCTAAAAGAACAGTAGATTAAATCAATATGATACCATTTCACTCCAGAACAGCTACAAAGAAAAATTCACAACAATGGGAAAAAGAACCCAATCTAAAAAAAAGGGCGACAAATGGAGTATCTAGGAAGCAAACATACCAGTTGGACTTCATCTCCTGTTGCATACTTCCCAGCACAGCCTTTTAGTTGTATTAGGTTTTCAATAGCTAAACCATTAGGGAAAATGAGCACATTACAAAATAGTAAACACGAGCAAAAAGTGATACATATTAAACAAAAATGATGTAAGTATAATGTTAAGCAACAATATATTCAGTAACTAAACTAAGTGAACTATGAGTGAATTTCTATAATAATAACAGAATTGCAAAGGCGAGCAATATTTTCTTGAAGCCAATTTTGCTTGATCGAAGTAATGCAGCAAGAGTACTAGTTATTTCAATCAGTAAAGGACAATTATGTGTGTTAAACAACCTGTGAAACCTCTCTCGATTTGTTGTTGAGTCCACAAGACACTCTCCCCTGCACCTACCTTTTGGTCAATGAACCTCTGCAAATATGGAACAATGGATCAAATAATGTACAGTAACTTTGTATTTGATTTTCTTCTATTTGAGTGTACTCTTTCCCCGATGTTACTCATCAGCGATTGAGCTACTTTTGTAAAAATTGGCTGTGTGCAGTTGCAGAAGCCAGAATTGCCCTTTTTTTCTTGAAAAAAGGTAGTTTATATTCTTTAAACAAACTGTACGTATATTTTACAAAAGTTGTCTCAACATGAAATCAATCTGCAGAAAATAAATTGCATAGTTGCACAACGCAGGCGGGGAACTGGGAAACCTATTCTACTATAAAACTCGACTAAGGAGTGGAGATCAATCTATTTCTACACGAATAACCACATATGCATTAAATAAAATACAGTATACTTACCAACACTGAGAGGTTATGGAGAGGTTGAATACCAGAAGCTACAATGCTTGCAATCTGCCATAGAAAGATAGAAGAAAAGTTCATGTTAAGCATGATGAATTGGTGGTCAGGAAAAAAAAAATCCAGACATCATATGTTATTTCAGACTGCGGTCAGACCTGCACCTTCCTAAACTATATGGGTCTGTGCTGCACGCTAGTGATGCAATGGATGGTAATTTGCAATCCACTGGAGTGGTAATGGACAATCTTAACCAAAAGGAAATGAGTGGTTATATGAGAATGCCTGTTTCAAAGTGGCATGACTGTTGATGCTGAGCTGTGGAAATAGTTAGTTCTTAATGCATATGCGATCATGTACTTGGATTTCAATGTGTCCTGTGCTGTAGCAACCTGTGTGCTGCCAGACAACAACCTTGTCATGCGGAAAACATAAAGGAGTTGCACACGCATGCATGGAATCCAATAACTCCAGCAGTGATTGTTTTACTTGTGCTTTATCTCTAGCATTTATACTCTTGATCCCTTAGCTGTTTAGATTGTCTGTTGAGTCCTTATCTACCACTCCGTACATGAGCAGCACAGGCATAATGAAATTCATGATATTATACACATTCGGAGCTAGCAATGTCATGTTTTCTCTTTCCACACACTCAGCATCAACAGTCATATCACTTTAAAATAGACATTTTCATTTACCACTCATTTCCTTTTTTAAGAAGATTGTCTGAACCATTACAGTGGATTGGAAACTACCATCCATTCCATCACTAGCACGCAGACTAACCCCACATGTAGGCTCAATATGAAATATACTTACTGATTATCCACATCCGTAATTGAATTAAGCTACTGAATTATTCTCCTTTTTGTCCCCTTTGCTGTGCTACTTATTTAGTGGCTTCAGCACCTAAGATTAGTCTGCCTATGGAAGGGTGCTACTTATTATGTTCCTCTGCATGCCAAATTATGATCTTATATCCTCACATTAACAATGTTCTGTCCTGAATTTTCCACCAGCTAGTTTGAGCAGTCATCTCACCTTCAACAATGTGGTTGTAATCATGAAAAAAGGGATTGCAAAGCCTATCATTACCTGGTGATTAAGAGCTTTCTTTTGAAGGTCTTGAGGTAGAAAAGGAGGCTCTGGGTACTTGTCCTCCAAATACTGCATAGCCACAAAGGAACAAGTGACTCAAGTGACAACCAATATGGAGACAAAAAAACACAAAACCTCAATACTTGCCAATGCTATCGCGTAAGAGTCGCCGATTACAGAATCGCCATCAACCAACGCAGGGACGAACTTCATAGGATTAAGCTTGACGAATTCTGCTTCTCATAAAGATCAACATATTAGTGACTTTCCAAATAAGACTCCCTGCATAATCTAATTGCAACCAGCTTTTTTTCTACAAAATCGTCTATCACAATTTAATCAAGGTGTTAACACAGCCGAACGACACTCATAAGTGAAGGCGAACAAAATGACACTAGGTACCTAATACTCCACATTCAAGCATAGCACAAGTAATAGTACCAACCCACCTGGATCAGACTGCTCGCCCTTGAGAAGGTTCACGGCCTTGTACTCGTAATCCACACCTGCAGAAAGAAAGAGCACGCATATCGAATCAACCCAACCGAATTCCCCCAATCCGTCCAACAGACGACGATACACCGAGCAGCACGAACCTTTGAGATCGAGAGCGATGCGGGCGCGGTGGGGAGCACGAGCTGCGCCAGTACGAGTACAGCCTCAGTCGCCCCGCCGCCGTCGCCTCCGTCTCCGCCATTTGCAGATTACAGTAAGAAACTGAAGATTGCCTAGCTGCTTCGCTGTCCGACTCCGAGTCCGAGAGCGAGAGCAGGAAGAAGAGGAACGGCAAGCCAAGTGGAGCACGGAAGGCAACTCAAATGGGCTCGTTGGCAGCAGACCCGTGGTTTGGTGAGGAAAAATCCGGCCCAGTCACGTCACGTTCGTTAAAAGTTAAGCCCAATCCTGAGTCAGCCAGGTCGCCGACCCGCTGCGCGGCCTCGAGCGCATCGGTTTGTGTGAGGTTACTTTGGTACAACGCTAGGAGTCATGTATCGACAATGGTCAGAGGACGATTCTATGAACAACTAGCATGTGCCCCCGTGCGAAGCACGGGACACGGAACTCGATATATAGGAGATCATTATTACTTTGCATAGTACGCCGAATGCTGATCAGGTTTATTGTCCTATATCTCTACTTTCTATCTCTATCTCTACTACATATAATGCACAAAAAAAACTTTCCTAAAACCACACAGAAAACTGTCCCCCACAGTCATCATCTCTCCTAATCTTCTCTAAATACACCCAACAAAATACACTCCAAAGTTAAACAACTTTTTAAAATGAAGAGTCAAAATCTATTCTAACCTCTTCTTTCTCTCACTCATCCACATCAACGGCCAAAATTGCTGGGATCATCTACCACCATCCTTCCTTAGACGCGCGCGACTCTTCTTCTCCCCGACGCCCCCACGCGTGCGCGAGTCCCGAGTCCCGACCCCTCGGTTCTTGTATCCCCACCATGCCTACTCTCTCCTCTACCCAGTTGACCGCTTGCGGCGCCCTTCAACCCCGCGCGCGTGCATCTCTCTTCCTCAGCCCGAACCCTAGATCGAGGATGAGAACAACGCAGGAGGCGCAGACGGGTACGCAGACTCCATCCAGGGGCGCGGCCGGGGCAACGCGGCCCATCGGCGCCGCCTCCAGTCGGAGGTGCGGGCAGGCTCGCGGCCTCCAGGTAGGGGGCGCGGATAGGGCTGCGGCCGGTGGAGCAGCCTCCAGCCAGGACGCGTCGAGGCTCAGGGACGCGGTTGGTGGAGCACAAGATCCAGTGGACTCCATCTCGCAGTCGATGGCGATAGCGGCGCGGTGTAGGCGGACATCGAGCGGCTCCGCACCGGTCTCCTCATGCACATCCTGTCCTTCCTGTCGCCCTTCTGCGACTTTCGACCGCTTCAACTCCCCCAAGCCGCCGCCCGTCGGGACCCCTACGACGACCTCATCACCTGCCACTCTGGCTCGCGGCTGCCTTCTGAACACCTGTGCCGGTACGCTCCTGCTTCTACTGGATAGATTTTGATGCTGCCTGTCGCCGTAGTTATTTGGTTGAATTGATCATCACGGAATGAGGATACAATCTCAATTGCTTTGATAGGATGGATTCCTGCAGAGGGAGTTCCGCGGGATGCGGCGGAGCTGCGCTGAGTGGCCGGTCATGGAGCTGCTCATGCCCAGGCCTGCAGTTGCTCGCTGGGATTAGCAACGTGTTGGCATCGGCTCGCTGGTAAGGAATCCCTTCCACAAGTTGCTTAGTTATCTGGCTATTTATTTATATGTTGCGTGATGTCAACACATTGTTTTGTTCTTGATGAAAGGATTCTAAATTTCCAATACTAATATAAAGGAACCATTAGCTTGGCAAGAAATTTGAAGCCACTGTATTGTGCTCTGCTCTGCTGCAGGGGCCAGCGGTTCATGTGCACGTTCGGGTCAAGATGTGGTGGATGATGCAGAGGATGGGCTCATTAGGCCACGACATCCCCTTTGAGACACAATTCCTGATCGTCGAAGGCACTGATGGACTGCAGCCTACCGGTGATGGCACCGACGAGCAGCCTGTCATGTACACTGTCTTCCTCCCCATACTGGAGGGCTCATTCCGTGCTGTCTTCCCTGGCACAGGTTAGTGTTCTGCACTGATATTAAAAAAAACTTATGTGTAGATAATTTTGGAAGTTTTCCCCATGTTATTTAACAGTGCTTTTTCAATACCATTGGTTACCATAGAACTGAACTTGTTACTCACAGAGTTACAGTAAGCCTTATTTTGTTCTATTCTTTTCTAACTAATTTTGCAAGTTGTGGATGCTTATCAATTAGCTACTCACTTTAATGATTTGAATGAAATGAAGTAACATGTCTTTGGTTAATTGTTGTTTTCTTGATGTTTTATTTACCAGACCATCGTGGTTGATGTTGGCAGGGACTAATAACAGCTGTGAGCCAGCTGGCCCATGTCAAGGTTAGAAAGCGTGCTGCTAGCTGTTCTTGCGCTCTGGCATTTCTTAGAGGCTTTGATTTTATCCAGCACATGGAGTTGATTAACAGAAGGAAACATATCGATATGAAGGGTGAGTCATCTGCAAGCTAATTGCAGTTCATGCTACTCTAGAGTTCATGTTGGATGGTGTCTCTCTAAAATAGTAAGATTTGCCATTTTATATACAGATTACAGACTATATTATAATAGAATAGCTCTGTTTCCTCTAATGCCCAATTCTTTGTAGAATCTAATTATTTTGATCTCCTGCGTCCTGAATTGATATGAAGTATCTGCTTTAGTTGTTGTTTTAGTTCTTGCCAAAATGGATGGGTGTTACGCATTGGATCCTTGCAAAAAGGGTAGTATACTTCAAATTTTAGCGATAGAGGTTCTTAACTGCGTGTAGTTACTCCTGAAGAAAAAAAGTGTTTATGCAATCATGCAGTTCATTTGAGCTGGGAAGGGATCATTGGTGGTGATTGTTATTCAGCACCAGGGATGTCACTGAAAATTATCTGAACAATATTTTATGCCTGATTGACAATTAATGCTATTTCTGGTCAGGTGGGTATTCTGAGTTTATATCTAAAGTTTGAGACTCAAGTTATTTTATTTTATTTTATTTTTTTCTTGAACCCCGATGACCAAATTAATTGTTTTATATTTTTTTCTTGAACGTACTACCCAAGATTGAGCTCTGAATTTTGATTTAGTTGGAGATTGGTCAAGCCGAGGTTTGTGCATGGTGGTCATGATGGATGGGTCGAGATGATCCAAATGTTGATCAAGTGCATGACATGGCGTGTTTCGAGGATCAAAATGGGCTCAAGGCAAAGGTATATCCATAGGGCCATTTTGATTTTACACTCAAGACACCATAGAGGGTGTGAGTGATTATAGGATCGATAAGCCGTACTATAAAGAGGGGAAAACTATCGTACATATCGGTCCTCATGTGCCTCTAGGTTCAAAATCATTTGCATGCACTCTAACCTAGAGAGCTAACTCCGTACTTGATGGAAAATGTTTTCAAAATGCTAACACATGGTGTCGGGGTGTTCTTCGACGTGTCGGCAACGAGAATCAAGTGACGGAAGTTGGTTTGGAGCAAAGGCGAAGGAACGATGACGAAACGACGGAATTTCGCAGCTCAGACAGTGACCGGACTCACTGACCGGAAGCATGGAAAATCGACCGGACGCACCGGTCACCGCGTCCGATCAAAAATTCCAGAGAGCATGTTTTCTCGGTCGGTGGTCGACGGGTGACCGGACGCACCGACCGGAAGCTTGATCGGACGCCGGCCGGACGGCGCTTCGTGAGCTTCGGTCGGCCGTTCAGGTTGGGGTTGTCGGTTGTGACCGGACTCACCGGTGAGTCCGGTCGGTCTTGTCCCTCGGCCGGTGATTTGAGCGTGGTTTTCACCCCAACGGCCACATTTCGTGGTGGGGGGTATTTATACCCCTTTGGCCCGGCTTGTAGAGTTCTCTTGGTCATTTTGAATCAATTCTAACACCTCTAGAGCTGAGCACTCATCCTCCTCCTCACTCCTTTGCTTGAGAGCATCCATTCTAGTAAGTTGAGGTGATTCAAGTGCACTTGCTTTGATCTTTGCATCTAGTGGCACTTGTGGATCGTTGTGAGCCGGTGGTTTTCTTGTTGCTCTTGAAGAGCACCACTCCTAGCCGGCTTGGTGATTGGTGGAGGCGTTGGCAAGAGAAGGTAAATGTTCTTGGCCACCTCCGGTGATTTGTGAGAGGACCGTGCATCCTCGTCGGGACGGCAATTGCAAGATAATACATTGCTCGTGTCGGTGAGTACCTCTCATTTGCTTTGAGTTCAAGAAGCCTAAAGGCATTTGGCTTGGAGTGAGCTTCACCTTGACCCACACGTGAGAAGGTCGACACAACGGAGAGTAGCTTGACGGGTGCTCAAGTGAACTTCGGGTTAAATCTTCGTGTCTCTCCATTGTGATTGTTGTCTCTTGGTTTTCGGATTCATTATTCAAATTGTGACAACATTCCCGGTGATTGGATTGACTAGCCTCGACATTGTGGTATATCTCTCCTACAGACTTGCATTACTTTGATATATATATATTGTGCTTGTGTAGATTGTGTAGTCTTGCTTAGTTGCTAGAGTATTTTAGCTTGTTCACCTAGTGGTAAAGTAGCGACTTAGCCCTTGAGTGTGAATTAGAGACTATAGCAACTAGAATTGTCAATAGGGGCTTGCCGACAAGTAGAGCTAGAGCAAACACATTTTACGCTTTGTTATTTACTAACAAGTTGCTCTAGTGTTTTTGTAGAATTTTTATTAGGCTATTCACCCCCCCTCTAGCCATTTAGGACCTTTCAGTATTGTACATGGATTTAGAAATGACACTGATCTTGAATCCCTTCTCTTTGATATGTCTCTCAATGTTCTTGAACTCATAGGTTGGAATTGGGTGTGCAGAAATCTTTCTTTCAAACAGGCAAATATACTAATATAGATAACTGTTGCCTTGCAACATGGTTTTCAATTTTTCTACATAGTGGACCAAATTAGTTGGAAGCTCTAATTATGAATGAGACATTCAGCATCGGTAATGACATGCCCTGTTTGCTTTGGTGCCTCAAATGTTTGGAGTTGCAAAATTCTTATGGGTTGGTTGAAAAGGAATAGCTCTGGTTCTCTGTTCCAGTTAGAAAAACAATGTAAATGGGTACTCATACGACCTGTGAACATAACTGAAGCATAATGTACAGTTCAGTTCAGGAATACTATGTCTGTTCTTCCAAAATATAATCTCTAGATAAGTTCAATTACCCCACAAATTCTAAGTTGCTTGGGTCGCCTTCTTTTTCACACAGTTTCCTGAATCATGCTGATACTGGCATTCAAATCCGTGTTGAACTGAATTTAGGGGGAGACTTTCAGTAACCTTGCAAGCAGGCTAGATGCATGGCAGCATGCGAATGGTAACATGACGATAATGCTTGTTGCGAAATGTGATCTGTCTCAAACCTAAATGATGATGCCAAAGATGGTGCTGTGCCATCTGCATATACACACGATGCCACAGGTGGGTAAGTCACTCACCTTGCGGCCGTTCGGCAAGGCCCCATGAAGTTGATGAGCGGTGCCACAGATGGTAGAGATGCATGTATATATACAGCCATATGTAACATGTTGGTTACGTTTGAGATAGGCATTTGCAACCAAATCTGAGTTTTCAAATGGTCAATCAATGGACGAGTGCTCATCGGTTGCAGGACTGGTTCAATGACGTTTCTATTTAGCATGCAGTCTGTTTGATGTTCAGAACTAATACATTGTTGATAAATTGACAACTTGATATGCTTGGACAGTTAAGTCCTAATTTTAAACTCAATGTTTTGGCAACTAAATGAATTTCTAAAATAAAACCGTAGCAACGCACGGGCACTATACTAGTAATGACTAATGTGTTTGATCGGGTAGACATGTTTTGAAGCTGGAAGAACTATTGGAAAATTGAGTTAAGTTTGAGCAAGGGTACCTTCTTGAATATGTAGGACTCTGGATTCTATTGAATGGAGAGCGGATGGATAATAATGGCACTGTGTCCCAGGCTGGGGAGGAGTGCGCCGGTGGTTCCAGAAACCATTGGCGTGGCTGGCATCGGACGGCGAAGTGCATGCAGAGCGAAGGGACGATGGCTGGGATCATATGACTTCGATCTACAGGGCTGTGTGCGGTGCATGCGGTCTTTTTTGTCAGTAAGGAACAGTAAACCCGTCATGGAACATCGTACCGCACTGTGGATGAGCAGTGTCCGAAGACTGTGGGCAGACCCGGATAAACAGTTTACTGAGTGTGTGGTCGACCCGACACTGGTCATCCACAGTGCATCTATGCAACTGTAGATAGGATCACCAAAAATAAAGGATCTATAGAGATGCCCAGTTTGTAAAGAAAGGTTTCTCTGATGGACATAACGAGAGACTCCAAATACAAACATCTAAGGGCCTGTTTGGATGGAGGGACTAGCAACTAGAGATTAATAGGGGCTAAAAATTAGGGCCTGTTTGGTTTAGGGACTTTTTAGTACTTACTAAACCAAACAGGAGGGACTTTTTTCAGACTTTTCCCTCTATTAGTCCCTAAAAGACTCTCTTGGAGGGACTTTTTTTATTAGTCCCTAGGACTAAAAAAAAGTTTAGTCACTTTGTCAACCAAACAATACCTTAGTCTCTAGCTCCTCTCAAGAGTTTAGTGGAGTAGGGACTAAATGAGACTAAAAATTAATCTCTAGTCCTTGTGTTTGTTAATTTAGAGACTAAATGGGACTAAAAAAATTTAGTCCCTACTCCCTTGAAAACCAAACATGACCTAAATCTGGACAGTAAAATTTAATGAGTTGTTGACTTTTGCTTCCTTCCAGATCAAGGCATTCTTTTATTATATGTTAATTAATATATGTGTACACCTTTTTTTCTCGAACCGAGGTAAACCCAATTTCCATTATCAGATAAGCGAAATACAACTGTTTGAAAGTTTGGCAAGAGAAAAGATAGAAACTACAGATAACAGTACGAATATTTGCTCTAAACAGTGAGCACTGACCACCACCAAACTAAGGACATGCTAAGACGAGAGACTTCCTTCAGAGAATTTAGATGTTTCAGAAAGGCTACAGGCAAAAGGATGTTGTCAATTGCTTCATCAACCGCATTTTCAGAACGCAAAAGATTCCACAACCTGTCGCTACCCATCCTTAGCGTTGTTCCATCACCATCTTAGTCTTCCCGATTCTCTTGGTCTTTCTTCGATTTCTTGGACGGAAGCTTGACAACAATTTGCATCATCTTGTTGACTGCGTCCTCAAGCACCTCCTTCTCAGTACTGCATATAATCCCGCCTAGTAACTCATTAAGGCACATGCATGACATACAATGGATAGTGGTGTTATTTTTTTTTTTTCAAAGCTTGCTTTGTTTCTGGCCTTCCATATAGCCCAACATATTACACCAATTCCGAGTGAATGAAATAGCCCATTCTTTTTAATCCACTTTTCACACCACTTCCATGCCTGGTTAATATTCTTGGGGATGTCCTAAGCTCCAAGACAAGTTGCAAATGTGGCCCAAACCACTTTAGCCATGCTACATTGGAATAACCGATGATCACCTGTTTCAATTTGATCACAGAAACAACATGTAGGATCTCCAGGCCAATTTCTTTTTACCATATTATCTTTTGTAAGAATAACCTTATACATTACAAGCCATAAAAATTGATCTTAAGATTTTAATTTTTCAGGAAGTTTACCCTTCCTCACTAATATGAAGAGAATGGGTGACAGCTTGAGCTTTGGGCATTCCTGTTAGCTCATCAGCTATTAAAGAGAATTTTTTAACCCCCTTTGAAGCAATATATGGACCAATAATATTGTTTAGTTAACACTTATTGTTCCTCCAGACACACTTTTAATCCATTCACACCATTTTTTCAAAAAAACCCTTTCTGTTTCTTAGGGCAAGAAAGAGAAACTTCCACTTGACCTTTGCTCGTGTTTTTTCAAAGTCAAGTTTCAGTACAATCCCCAATCGCTAAGTTTCATGAAGGATTTCATGTAAGACCATCACCCCACTAATTATATTCATGCCTTTCATAAAAAGCAGTTTGATTAATATGAATAAGTTTTTCAGCAACTTTTTTCCAACCTTAGAGTCAAGATTTTAGTCAACCACTTGTAAAGGCAATTCGAAGGCATATTGGTCTAAACTGTTGATGATTAGAGGCATCACTGATTTTCAAGTGGCGGACCCAGATTCGAGATTAGGGTAGTCATAGTCAAAAAAAAAAAAATTTGTCTCATGCTTGTCATCGGGCTATAAATTAACCAAACCAGCTCAATTTCTTAAGTAATAATGCCTCAGTTTCATGGAAAATAACAACATATTTCAGAGTTAACGTTGTTTGGGCCAATTTCCTTCTGGGCTGTGAAGTGGTAAATCTTTATTGGGCCAGATTCCAGGGGTAGTCCATGGCTCATCTGGCTACCCTGCTGGGTCCGCCAGTGCTGATTTTGAGTAGGAGGGTTATAATCCCATAGTTAATCCTACTGGATATCCACCTTTACCCTTGTGAAAATCATCAAAGAACTGTAAGATGTCAGGGCTTCACAATGTCCCAACATTTTTGATAGAATTTTTGCGGGTATTTTGTCCCGACCAGCAGCCTTATTACACTCCATTTGAAATAAAGCAAATTTGATCTCAGTTTCAGAGAAAGGTTTACATAGCTCCTCATTTTCTTCCTGATTAACAATATGTGTACACCTGCCTTTTTGCTCCCTTTGGCTCAAATAACTGCACTGAGAGTATGCCACTTTACAATATGTTCCCATTTGCAATATTCAGGCATACAATATATTTTACTGTGACTTGAGATCAGACAAAAGATTTATGTCGAACACCACAGGTCTTATTCAGAGGAATAATATACTAGACGCCGGAGCAAACAAACAGCATGCAGTGCAGTTCCTAGGAAGAGGAAGGGGCGTCTGGTTGCCTGCCAGGAGCGCTGCTTGAAATGCAGGGTGTGCCATGTACTCCAAGTGAAGCCTAGCAAGCGTGGGGTAATGTGTCTGCGCAAATATAAGCAAGTTTCATTATTAGTTTTTTGATTAAAAAGAATCGATACAGTGATTTTTACATTTGTATAACAAGAGGAAAGGTGATACCATATCAATTTTAATGAGTTCAATTGATAAATAGATCTGTGGTGCAAGGAACACATCTGCCTGCACATGAAGAAGGAAATCAAAAGACAATTGAATCAACTGGTATCGGGCCTATTGGTAATAAACCCAGTATTTATGCTTTTTTAGAGAAGTAAACCCAGTATTTGTAAACAAACTTATCACAGACAGAAGGGCAAGTTGACAAATAGCGAGTTTATTGGGGCCCAAAAAAGAACACATTGTGGTTTTAATTCTGCATAACTAACAAGAATTTGTATCATAATGCATTGTTGTTCTTACAAGAAAGTTTATAGTTTCAGAGATTGACAAAAAGTAACAAAACGTGCATAATGGGTCCTATGAAAACATATCCTTATGTTCATTTTGAGTTAATAGCCAATAATCACACTCCTTTAGAATAAGCATGGTCACACACATGAATGCTCGATTGCCAAAAGAATAATACTAGGTTGTTTTATAGAAAAAAAAAAAGAACACTAGGTTAAATCATTATGATACCATTTCGCTCCAGAATAGGTACAACAAAAAAAATTCACAACAATGGAAAAGAACCCATTCTTAAAAAAACGAGGTGACAAATGGAGTATCTGGAAAGCAAATGTACCAGTTGGACTTCATCTCCTGTTGCATACTTCCCAGCACATCGTTTTAGTTGTATTAGGTTCTCAATAGCTAAAACCATTAGGAAAATGAGGATGTTACAGAATAGTAAACATGCAAGAAAAAGTGACACGTTTCAAACAAAAGAACGTTAACAATATATTCAGTAACTAAACTAAGAGAATGATGAGTGAATTTCTATAGTGATGCAATCATGCAATACAACAGAACTGCAAGGTGAGCAATATTTTCTTGAAACATTTTGCTTGGTCAAAGCAGTAATGCAGCGAAAGTAGTAGTTACTTTAATCAGTAATGGGCGGTTATGTGTGTTAAACAACCTGTGAAACCTCTCTCGATTTGTTGTTTAGTAAACAAGACACTCTCCTCTGCGCCAATCTTTTGGTCAATGAACCTCTGTAAATATGGAAGCAATAGATCAAATAATGTCCCCATGCAGTAACTTTGCGATTGATTTTCTTCTATTTGAGTGTGCACTTTCCCCTATGTTAGTCATCAGTGGGTTGAGCTGAAACTTCTGTAAAATTTGGCTGCGTGCAGCTGCAGAGATTGAATTGTCCTTTTTTTTTCTTTTAAAAAGTAGCTTCTACTTTTTAACAAACTGTACAGTATATTTTACAAACAAAGTTGTCTCAACACGGATCAATCTGAAGCAAAGAAGTTGTATAATTGCACAATGCAGGCGGGAACTGGTAATCCTATTTCACTATAAAACTCGACTAAGCTGCGAAGATCAATCTATTTCTACACGAATAACCACAAAATGCCAAGAAACAAGGTACAATATACTTACCACCACTGTTCGGTTTTGGAAAGGTTGAATACCAGAAGCTACAATGCTTGCAATCTATCATAGAAATATAGAGAAGTTCATGTTAAGCATGATGAATTGGTGGTCAAGAAAAAAAAAAAACGCATATATCACATGTTATTGCAGACTCCAATTAGACCTGCACCTTGCTAAACTATATGGGTCTGGTTGTGCACGCTAGTGATGCAATGGATGGTAATTTGCAATCCACTGTAGTGGTAATGGACAATCTTAACCAAAAAGGAAATGTGTGGTATACGAAAATGCGTGATAATATCATGTGCTTGATTGCCTAGTGTCCTGTGCTGTAGCAACCCGCGTGTTGCCTGACAACAACCTTGCCAAGCGGAAAACATGAAGGAGTTGCACACGCATGCATGGACTCCAATAACTCCAGCAGTAATTGTTTTACCTGTGCTGTATATCTAGCGCTTATACTCCTTATCCCTTAGCTGCTTAGATTGTCTGCGAATCCTTGTCCACCTCGTATATGTGCAGCACAGGCCATAATTAAATTCATGATATTATACACATTCGAACTAACAATGTCATGTTTTCCATTTCCACACACTTAGCATCAACAGTCATATTCATATCACTTTGAAATAGGCATTTTCATTTACCAATCATTTCCTTTGCGCAAGACTGTCTGAACCATTATAGTAGATTGAAACTACCATCCATTGCATCACTAGCATGTGGACTAAGCCCACATGTAGGCTCAATATGAATCATATTTAATGATTTATCCATATATGCAATTGAATTAATCTACTAAGTTATTCCCCTTTTGTCCCCTTTGTTATGCTACTTATTTAGTGGCTTCACCTCATAAGATTACTCTGCCTATGGAAGGGTGCAGTATTTACATAAGTCTGGATTGAGTATAAAAGAAGCAAGTCTTTTCGAAAGGCACACCCCAAAAAAAGCAACTTGTAAACAAATCGCATAATTACTATCTACATGCCACTTTTATTGTTTTGTTTGCATGCCAAGTTATTATTTTGTCCTCACATTAACAATATTTTGTCCTGAATTTCCACCAGCTAATTTAAGCAGTCATGTCACCTTCAACAATATGGTCGCAATCATGACCAAAAAAAAAAGGGGTTGTAGAACCTATATTACCTGGTGATTCAAAGCCTTCTTTTGAAGGTCATGAGGTAGAAGAGGAGGCTCTGGGTACTTGTCCTCCAAATACTGCATAGCCACAAAAATAAAGTGAATCAACTGATAACCAATACTGAGAAAATAAACACAAAATCTCAATACTTGCCAATGCTATCGCGTAAGAGTCACCGATTATAGAATCGCCATCAACCAACGCAGGAACAAACTTTATAGGATTAAGCTTGACGAATTCTGCTTCTCATAAAGGTCAACCTATTAGCGACTTTCCAACCGAGACTCCCCTGCATAACCTTATTGCAACCAGCTTTGTTCTATAAAATCTTCTAGAACAATTTAACTAACACAGGCAAGCAAAATGACATTTGCAATCGCAGGGGCAGGGCTAGTTCAGGTACCTAATACTCTCTGTGTTCAAGCAATTGTAGCATAAGGTAGGTACCAACCCAACCCACCTGGATCAGACTGCTCTCCCTTCAGAACGTTCACCGCCTTGTACTCGTAATCCACACCTGCAGAAGGAAACAGCGTTCAAGCGCACATCGAATCAACCAACCGAATGCCCCCAATCCATCCGTCCAACAGACGATGGACCGAGTACGATTAAGCGGTGGGCCGAGCAGCACACACCTTTGAGATTGAGAGCGATGCGGGCGCGGTGGGGAGCATGAGCTTTGCCAGTACGAGTACAGCCTCAATCGCCCCGCCTCCGCCATTTGTGACCAACTGAAGATTGCGTAGCTGCTTCGCTGAGCCGTTGTCCGTCCGACTCCTAGCGAGCGCGACGGTCGACGGAGGAAGAGAACCGGCCGGCAAGCGAAGTGGAACACGGAAGGAAGGCAACTCAAATGGGCCTGTTTGCAGCAGATGCGGCCCATGATTTTGTGAGAAAAAACCGGGCCCAATCACGTCACGTCCGTCAAGCCAATCCTGATCAGCCAGGTGGGCCCATGCCTAGTCCTGGCCTATTTCTTCTGTAGTGCGCCGAAAGCCGAGCCCAGTTCACGGGCCCACTATCCTTTTTACTCCCTTCCTTGAAAGCGAAGTGGAAAAATGTTCACCCTGTGGTTTCCGCTTTTCCCAAATTGCCCCTCTGAAATCCTCCTATTCTCGCCGCGGTATTGCGCCTCGCCCTCGCCTTCTAATCCTCTTCTGCCCTCCACTACCAGTCCACCACCACCACTGCTGCCCGCCCTCGCTTCCTCCCAAACCCTAGAAAAGGGACGCGGTGGCCGGGCGATGGACGGACGGAGTAGGCGCTGCGGCGGTGCACCACCACACGCGCTCGCCTGAGGACGTGTTCCGCGATTTCCGCGCGCGCGCGCGCCGGCATCGTCAAGGCGCTCACCACGGGTCAGCTAGCCTCGCGCATTTCCAGCCTCCCTCCTTTTGTCCTCTTGGTTTGTGGATGATTCTCTGACGCTGTATCTGCTTCCGTGGTGCGCGCAGATGTGGAGAAGTTCTACCAGCAGTGCGATCCAGGTGACGCGCCCGACTTGGTTCCTCCCCTTTTTTTTCCCGTCTGTGATGCTCGTATCTCCGTGCTAAGCTTCGCCTTTCGCTATATGCCGATCCGGCGTTCGTTTATGGAGCTCGATCCGGTTGCCGTTTAGGGATTCGTCGGGTTCTTCATGGCGATTAGTTGGTCTGGTTAGCCCTTTACTTTTGTCAGACTAGTAACTTTTGGTGTGACTGCCACACATGTTTTGTAATTTCATTTCGCCCTCCATTCTTTTAAGGCCTTAAGCTAAAGAAACTTGCGAACATGAGTATATCAATTAAAGTAATTGCTTGGTAAATGTCATGGTTAGGAAATTTAAAAATCCTGAATATGCTTCAGCCGCGCTCATTTGCATTTCCATTGATATGCATAATGCTTGCGTTCAACGTAAAAACCATGTACGTTACATAATAATGGTGATTGACCAATTTGTATTTCCATTTACATGCATAATGCTTGGTTGTACGTAACGGACCATGTACCTTACTTACATGATAAAGGGGATTGACCAATCACAGTACAGTATCACTTGATAGGACAATGATCATTTGGCTCAGGTTGGTATTTGCTGAAAATTGCCGCCTAAGTGGAGATGAAGATGAATTGTACTAATTGGTTAACATGTACCCATTCATTTAAACCCTCAGATAGATGTCGTTTTGAGCTACAAATCTGTTACTGCTGCTGTGAGGATTGAAATCTGGTTAAAACTATAAAAGCTAAGTTAATTGATCTAGTGCCTTTGACTTGATATATCATGTAACCTGGTTTTTCCAGGTTGCCCTCCTGTGTATGAAAAAAAGAGTGAGAAGTAACGTATGTTAGTAGAAGGAATTACAAATTGTAGGAAGAAGTGTGAAGTGGAGACAAGATAAAAGTCAGATGCAGACATCATTGGTGACCGACCTAATTTTGCTCAATGTCCACAAATAATCCTGATGTACATTGATGGAAAACCGTTATGAGTAAAGTGGCTTCTAGTCATCATTGCAACATCTGTTACTTGATTAACATTTTTTTAATAGCAATCTTGCTCTGCTGTCTACTGACGTGAACACATCAGATTCCATTTCCTTTGTTTTGTCCTGTTGACATAATGCTTTCCTTATGGCAGAGAAAGAGAACTTGTGCCTTTATGGTTTGCCAAATGAGACTTGGGAGGTCACTCTTCCAGCTGAGGAAGTACCTCCTGAGCTTCCAGAACCAGCACTGGGGATAAACTTTGCCCGTGATGGAATGATTGAAAAAGACTGGTTGTCTCTAGTTGCAGTTCATAGTGATGCATGGCTCCTGTCTGTTGCATTCTACTTTGGAGCTCGCTTGGATTTGATAAAGATGCCAGGTTTGTGTTTTGTTTTCATTGCAAAGGTTTAAATCTTTTTTGTTTTTGCTTTTTATGCACCCCTTTAGTGTACTTGTGTTTCCCTTTCATACTTTTTAATTGCATTATGAAACTCAGATGTCTTTTTATCACAGAGTTACTTTCATGATTTATGTCATCTTTTTAGGAAAAGAAATTCTTGACACAAACTGGGGGAAATGTACATTGTTCTTGTGTCTTTCTATGGAGTGCTTCAGGAGAGGAGAGGGGTGGGGTGGGGTGTGTGTTTTGGGGGGGGGGTGGTTGAGGCAGGGGGTCTAGTACTGCTGGTGGGTGCTATCTGGGGAGGTGCATATGTTGCTTGCACAGGTTGTGGAGGCATCAGTTACTGTCGCGAAATGCATATGTTACTTCCACGGGTTGGGGAGATGCATATGTGGGAGTTCTGAGGCAAATGTTGCTTCCACAGGTTGTGGAGGCATCAGTTACTGTCGTGGAAACTTGAGATTGGAGAGGGATTGGTGGGCTTTGTGGGGAAGAGTGTTGAGGTGCCGTGGTGGTGCATTAGGAAAATGATGAGCAATGGGAGAGTTCGAGCCAGGGAGGAGTATTTAAGGCTGTGCTCAGTGGAAGGCTCCCTTCCATTATGCCATAGTTGTGGGTGTCCCATTTTTAGGTGAGGAGATGGGATCCCCTTAATTAGGTAATCTCCATTAATTTTTCATTTATTATATCTGTAGTTATCTATCTTCCATTCTTTTTTTGTCTTGCCTACCCCAACTAGATTGGGACTAAAGGCTATGTTGTTGTTGTTAAAAAAAAATGTAACCAGTTATTATGCATCTGTGTGGAGATATTCACCAAATATGTAATATCTATTTACTTTATCAAAAAAAAAATCTTTACTAGAGTAAATGATTGTGGTGTTATATTAACTTGTTAAGGTTTCAAATCGAATCTGTGCTTCTAAATAGAATTGCTTACTGATCTTGCAGTTGTTATTGTAAGATCCACAAATTCTAGTGTAAAGATGTATCAAATGTTCCAGCTTTTATTCATTCTGTAGCCGAAAATAAAAGAAAGCTATTACCTCTGTTCCAAATTATAGGCCGGTTTGGCTTTTCTAGACAGTGTATATCTAGAAAGGCCAAGAACAATCTATAATTTGGGACAAAGTGAGTAGTTATTAGTGAATAAGAGAATTGAGATGATAATTCATTTATGGCATTTGGATTTCAGGAGAAGGCTCTTCACCATGATTAATAACCTGCCCACTGTTTATGAAGTTGTGACGGGGTTGCTAAGAAGCAAATCGAAAGCCCCCAATGGCAGCAGCAAAAGCAGCAAATCTAACTCTAAAGTAAGTAAATATCTTTTGTGTGTGTGTGGGCTCAAAAAATAAGTATATGTATTACATCCCGTATGCATTACATTTTGCTAATGCTGTTGATGCATCCCCTGGCTCGCTTGTCCTGCCATCTCTTGCAGCCATCAAAACAGACCAATTCTAACAGTAAGCCTGTGAAGCCAGCTCACCCAAAAGAAGAGGAGGACAGCGGCCGTGAGGACGCAGAGGAGGACCAGGCATACCTGTGTGGGTCCTGTGGGGAGAGCTATGCGAACGGGGAGTTCTGGATCTGCTGCGATGTCTGTGAGAAGTGGTTCCATGGCAAATGTGTCCGCATCACCCCCTGCGAAGGCGGAGCACATCAAGCAGTACAAGTGTCCCAGCTGCAGCACCAAGCGTAGCCGGAATGACGGCGCCCTGGGACAGGGCTTTGCTCCCAGTTAACGGAAGCATTTAGAATCATTAATTAGGAGCAGCGAAGCGGTGTCATAGAACCGCTTCACCTGTTTAGCAGACCGGTGCGCGTGCCGGTTGTTGTACTTCTCCCGTCGTGTGTTGTAAACTGGTAAAGGACAATGGTAGCTAGTGGTGATGTGTTGTGTTAGCAGGCTAACTGCTGTCATCGTAGTGTCGGATGAACTGCTGGAGTTTGGAAACTCATGTTCAGTAATTAAGTGCTGCTTAGTGTGTATGATAATTTCCTCCTGTTTATCACCTGGTCTGAGCATGTTATTGTGGCGAACTTCTAGTGAGCAGAGACCATGACCATGAGCCATCCTCGCTGCCCCTGACCATCCTCACCTCCTGGGTCCTGGAACATACCACATATTTATTTACAACACGGTTCCAAAGCTCCTGGCAATTTAATTCCTGGAGGCATGCCACTTTTACCAGTTTTACTTTGTCATAACCAAGTTTACAACACGCCGGACTATCAACAAAGCATCAAACAATTTAATTCATTTCGATGGTCAGGGGCCCTGCGCCACAACAACCAATTTTTACGTAGTCACTCACAACCAAGTAGAAAGTGCTGCATATCACCAAGACAAAACAATTGTCGGGGGCCCTAACAGTGCTAGAGCCAACCATCCAAATATAAAACAAAAGGAAGATTGACGGAAGCACTTGAAAAATAAATGAAAAGTGAAACTGTTCAATAATTAGCTTAATGTTACAGCTACACAAGGGTTACGACTGAATCAGGACGAAACTTTGAACGTCCACTGATAAACAGTGTTACCTGTTGGAAGGAGAATTGAATGACAGTACTGATGTTATATATATATATAAAAAAAAAAGTTAGCACTGAAAAGTGATGGAAAACAACTTGGTGCATGAAAAATTCAGCACTCTGTACAACAGTAAGTGAACCCACTATTCAACTTGATCACAACATGGTTAACATGCATGTTCAGACTGAGTAGTAGCTTTCTTCCTCAATCAAGCTCTTATCTAAAACGCCTAGAGAACACAGGTTGACTAGAAGTTGTTGTGCCTCATCCAAAAGGCATTCATAAGCAAGAGACTCAAGGAGTATAATGTAGGTTGATTCATCAGGCATGCAGCCACTGGAGACCATATGAGCAAAGCAATCAATGGCGAGATCTGTTCTCCAATTTTGGCAAAAACCAAGAAGAATATCATTATAGAATGTAGTGTCAGGTGACAAGCCCATATCTTGCACTCTGCAGAGCATTCTAATTGCCCTGTCAGTTCCATCTTGTCTACAGATACCATATGCTAAAGATTTGTATGTAGCTGTATCTGGGCAAAGGCCGTTAGAGACCATCACACGCAACAAATCAAGAGCTTCCTCCATTTTCCCGGCCTTGGTAATATTGGAAATTACTGTGTTATAAGTAATCAAATCTGGAGTACCATTTGTCATGCCACTCAGTAGCTCAAGGGCTATCTGAGTCTTTCCAGCCTTCAGAAGTGCATCAACTAATATGTTATAGGTAGATGAGTTTGGAATGCAACCATTCTCAGCCATTATCTTCAGTGTTTCCATTGCCTGAAGAAGTAGTCCTTTCTGGCATAAAGAAGTGATTACTGTATTGAATGTCATTTCGTCAGGGGGGCAATTACTGTGCATCATATTAACCATGAGCTGCTCAGCATCCTCCCACCGGTCAACACTACACAAGCCCTTCAATAAAGTGTTAAAGGTAACTATATCAGGCTTGCACCCATAGGACTGCAGATTGCTCAACAATTCCATGGCGTCATCAATACACCTTTCGTTGCACAAACCATCGATAATACAATTGTATGTGACGATATCAGGGATGCAACCGTTCTCTAACATTTGTTCAACAACTTTGATTGCACGATCAACCAGCCCTTTCTGACATAGAGAAGCAACTATTGTGTTGAATGTCACTTCATCAGGGGGACAATCACTGCAGACCATCTCAGCCATGAGCTCCTCAGCATGCTCCCATTGTTCTATGCTGCACAGACCCTTCAAAACAGTGGTATATGCAATTGTATCAGGTTTGCACCCGTAGGATTTCAGTCTGCTTAACAATTCAACCGCGTCATCAACACGCCCTACGTCGCACAAACCATCAAGAATGCTGCTGTATGTGACAATATCAGGGACGCATCCATGCTCTGACATATGATCAACAACCTTAATTGCACGATCAACTAAGCCTTGCTGACACAGAGAAGTGACTATTGTGTTGAATGTCACTTCATCTGGGGCACATCTGTTGCTGGCCATCTCAGTGAAGAGCTCCTCAACCTCCTTCCACCGTTCAGAGCCACACAAACTCTTCAACACAGGTGTGTAGGTGACAGCATCAGGTTTGCATCCATGGGACGGCAAGCTGCTCAATACATTCAAAGCTTCATCAACATCGCCCTCGTTGCACATGGCATTGATGAGGACATTGTAGGTGACGATGTCCGGCTCGCAGCCCTTGGCGCGCATCTCGTCAAGGAGCACCATGGCCTGCCTGTAGCCGCTCGCCTTGCAGGTGGCGTCCAGGAGGATGCTGTAGGTGACGACGCTAGGGGAGCACCCCCGGTGGAGCATGTCGTCGAACACCGCCAGGGCGTCGGGGACGCGCCCGCGGACGCAGAGCGCGCGGATGAGCGGGTTGAACGTGAACGTGTCCGGCGGGAACGGCATGCCGCTGATGAGGCGGCGCGCGTCCTCGATCCGGCCGGCGCGGCAGTACCCGTTGACCATGGTGTTGTAGGTGACGACGGTGGCGGAGGCGCCGAGCGCCGCGAACACGCGCTCCGCGTCGGCGACGCGGCCGCCCGAGCACAGGCGCTTGATGAGGATGTTGCAGGGGACGACGGGCAGGCACTTCCCGCTGCCGCTGCCGGAGGCCATGGAGTCGACGAGCGCGAGCGCGTCGTCGATCTCCTCGCGCTGGATGAGGCTGCGCAGGCGCCTCTTGGCTCCCTCGCCGCGCCGAGGCGGGCCCCTCGGCTGCCTCCGCCACTTGCTGTCGACATGTTGTTGGTCGTGCTGCTCGGGGGTGGCTCGCTGTCGCCTGGACCTTGGATTCGGAGTGTGGAGAGACGAAGAAGAAGAGTACGCAGCTCGGAGTGCGGGCTTCGGGAGCAGCGGCGCCGACGAGGTCGCCATCGCCATGAGATAAAGCCATAGAGGCATAGAGCTGCTGAACGTCTGAACCACTGAAGAAACCGTGAGAAGAAAAGAAACAACTGTTACAACAGGGCGCACGGGCAGCAGGGTTTGGGCCGTGTGGGCCCAGGTAGGGCGGGCCGGGCCGGGCCGCATATATCATCTGGGCTTGGGTTGTTGTGCGCGTGGTTGCCCTTCCTGCTTCGTACATTTCGGAGAGAGAAAGGGGAAGAGAGAGAGAGCGGCGGAGGCGATGGCGAGCGGAGGGAAGGGGCTCAACGCGACTGGGGAGTTCTTCCGGCGGAGGGACGAGTGGAGGAGGCACCCGATGGTGGGGAACCAGCTGCGCCAGGCCTTCCCGGGGCTCGGCATCGCCATCGTCGCCTTCGGGGTGTACCTCGTCGGCGAGGCCGCCTACAACCGCCTCCACCGCCCTTCCGGTGACCACCACCACTAGATCGCCGGCCGGGATCCTTGACTCCAAGGTAAGCCCCCACCCGTGCCCGCCCCCTTTATTTACCCGGAGAAATGAGTTTGTTTGGTCAGGCTTGGATTTGGCGATCCATTTGGAGGATTTCATAGGTTTGTCCACGTAGATCTGTCCTTCCGGGATTGCATTCTATTTTTTCCCTTTAGATCTGGCTATGAATTCGTACACTGGACAGTGGACACAAACAATATAGGTTATGAATTATGAATTCATAGGTTAAACTGAACTGAAGTGATTAACGTGCGCGGATTATGTGCTCCAAAACTTCGGGACCAGAACGCGTCTCTTACCTGCACGGCTGCACCAATGTTCTATATGCATTCGTTTTCTGTGGAATAGCATATGTTGATATACTGATCGGGAACCAGTAAACCACTGGACATAATATCTATTAAATGAAAGGATTAGACTTCTTCAGAAATCTTGTGACACCATGTTGCGACTACAAGGGTGTGACCCATAAACATTTATCTTGTCCACTTGTATCTATTAGCTGTGACAGACCAGCTTAAATATTTCAGATAAGAGAAATGGCAAACCATTGCAACTCTTAAATATGTATCTTCTCCACTGGTAGTTACTAGTACAGTACTTAGTAGTCTGGCAATTTAATCATGTGGCATCAAAGGCATCATTCTGGAGTAACTTGCTTGAATGTAGACTAATTACTTACCGCAAAGATTGTTTTTCTTTGATGCACTGCAAATGTTAATGTAAATGCTATCAAGTTACACTGTAAATGTAAGGAGGACGGTAGAAATCGGAGATTTTTTTGCTCTGCCCGAGTCAAATCCTATGGCACAATCACGACCCTCTGAGACTCAAACATCCAATGCTGTTGACCTCTCCATTGGACTAGCTCTGGCAGCCCCCTCGCTATTCCTTGAAACACTCCACCCTATAGATCACCTTCAAGGCAGCCATGGCTGCCGCTGTGTACTCCATTGTCTCCACCATACCAAGGGTACAGAGATTGAGAGAGAGATGGGGACAGAAAGATATCAGATAGGATCGACCAGGAGCCACAACGATTGGGAACCAGCTCTTGCTGAACTAGCAGAGAGGTGGCCGGTGACCATGTGATAGCAATGCTGTTTGTCTTTTCAAGCAAGGTCAGCGTGGTACGGAGGGAGACGAGAGCCGTGAGTGTGGTATATTTTTCAAGCAAAGAGGGTTGAGAAGAGAGACATAGGGACAGAAAGATATCAAATAGGATCGAAAAGGATCCACAACAAACTGGAACTTGCTTTTCCTGAGCAAGCCGAGAGGTAGCAGGGCGACCATGCGGAAGCAACGCTGTTTGTTTTTTTGTGCAAGGTTTGGGTGGTACTGAGGAAGACAAGAGCCATTACTGCAGTGTCGTTTTGCGTTACTAGTAGGGTAGGAGCTGTAGCGAGCTTGAATATGCCTGTCCAAATAGGCCTGGTATCCAATGCCTTGTGAAGTATAACGTCCATGCTAACCAAACAGCACCTAAATGTATTAAGAACAACCAATAGTTCTTTGTATACAATCCAAATTTCGAATATATAAATTGTAAAATGAGAAACACCTTGTCAAGAAACTGGTTTAATGTCATGCTTTAAATTTTCTTGCCCAGTGTATATGTTTCAGCCATTTAAATTTTCATTTGTGTTGAGAGGTATGAATTGAACTGCCAAAAAAGATCTTGTGAAATAGATGACCATAGGCATGGATTAATAGCTTGAAATATTTTCTTGCCCAGATGGCTGAGGTTTTTCCTCCTAGAGCTAGAGGCTTATTACTGTCCCTATGCCTACTGCTATTAAAAATAATGCTACTAAGATTAATTTGAGAATATTCTTTGCCAATTCATTTTGCATTCGTGCTATGCTCTGATGAAATAAGAAGTAGCAACTCTTATTAGCAGAACAGTTGGAGATCTATGTACAAATATATAAAGATTCAAAGGCCATGATGGTTGAAATTTCACTAGTTATATTATGCCACTGATTCCCCCATGCTTTAGGGCCCTCTCTGAATTTTAGGAAAAGCATAGGGTTCCCATAGATAGAGTTAGGCCCCCTTTGGAATGCAGAATGAGTATATTATGCTAGGGTTGGTCAAAATTCACAGCACATCTCTGCAAATGAAATCCACTGAATTACCTCATGATTTGGTTATTGGCTTTCTGGTTTGTGAGCTATGAGCGTGCCTTTTTTCTTCTGGCATTTCAACACTTGATTAATTTGCGCTCAGCCTCTGTTTCTGCATGTTCTGCTTTCTCTGGGTTTTAATCATAATCTAGTTCTCAGCTGCTTTCATATTTGTGTGATTAATTGATGATATTATATGGTGCAGGTCAAGTAGCTGGAGCAAACTTTACCAAGCACTGGTGTTGTTGATCTTTTACAGTTTGAGCTCATAAGGTCAGCCATGACCATGTAATTTGTGACCAGGTAGACTTGCCCACTGGTCCAACTATTGTCTTGGAACCCTTTGCTAATACTTGGTATCTGATCTGTCAATGCTCATGTAACTCAAAGAATCCTGGGGAAACATCTTTTTATGTGCTTATTTGATTTTACAAGTCCACTTGAACTTGGTCGGTTCTGTTAATGATAACTTAGCTGAGCTCAGTGAGCTGATTGTTGATTGGTGGAGTACACGGCCAGCGGTGCAGCAATATAAGCTAAATATCAGTACATTACTTTTCAACAGAGGTGTAATTTTACAAAAGTTAGCACGAAGAGATCACGTCAGTCTTTCTCTGTTACGGTGCTACCTACAATCCATCAGATCCTGTGTCCGGCCAAGAACCGTGCAGCTCCGACGTTGGCCGTAGCGAGTATTCGTCTCCCCAGAACCTTCGTCCTCCATTCCTGCTCGTCTTACGCCCACCATCCATGCTGCCATTTCCCCTATTATTCATTGGATTCGCCCGTACCCGTCCTGCCGCTCCATCCTCACCTCGCCTGAATCTGCCGCCCATGTCATCGTCTCTGCCACCATTGTTGTTCCTAGCTCGATTCATTCTTCTCGGCTTCCATTTTGGTGCCTCCAAATCCTCCGCAATGCCATTGCTGCTGTTTGCGTGCTGATCACCCCTCAAGTACTTCAACAGCTTCTCTCCGCCGTTGGCATTAGCACTGTAGTTAGATTTCGTTCTTCCTCTAAGATTATCGCTTCCATTCATCTTATTTCTAGCTCCCCGTCTTGGTTCCAGTACCCTCTCTCTTGCACTGTCTGATTCTGAATCAAACCCATCATCACCCATCCAATCCTTTTTAGGAGCATTCCACTTGCCGGCACCATTCCTTGTGTCATCTCTCTTGCCCTTGTTTGCTCTCCATTTCGGCTCGGAGCTACCGCGGATCGCCTCAGGTTCAGACAACGAACCAGCACCTATTCTTCCCCTCTGCCTGCCATGGCTACCCGCTGTGGTCTTCATGTCAGTCCATCTCCCACTGGCCTGCTTCCTTGGACTTGCATTGGTGCTTCTTTGCCGCCATCTTTGCTCACGATGACCTTCTCTTGCTCGTTCCGAGTCCGAGAAGAAAGTGTCACCACTCCAACCTCTGTCGTTGCCGCTACTGGCAGCCATTGCACCTGCAGCTTTCCATCTTGCCACACTGTTGTCCTTTCCATTTCTTGTAACCATGGCTCGTCGCTCGCGCCAAGAACCGACATCACCCATGCCCCTCTGATTCAGAAATAGCATCATCATTATCATAATCCGAGGTCCAGTCACCGGCAGTGCTGTCATCGGCGTCGTTGAGGGCATTCACCGGCTCCCATGTTCCATCATCCGTTTCTGTGAGTTCAACCGCAGGCTGGCGATCATCAATGCTACTGTACGCCTCGTCCTCCGCGGCATTCTCACGAACACCTTGCGCGCTCGCCTCCCCGCCGTCGCCGACGAGCGCGTAGGGCTGGACGCTGTGGAAGGCGTTCCTGGGGAAGAACCTGGCGGAGGCCGCGCCCGTGGCCGGGGACGCGAAGACCAGGGCCCGTCGCGGTCGTTCCAGAGGTCGACGCCGCCGGGTCGGTGGAAGCGGTCGGCGAGCGCCCTGAGCTGGTCCTCGGCCGCGACGGAGAGCAGGTTGGGAGCCACGGCGGACGCGGACGCGGAGGAGTCCGGGTCCCAGGGCCGCTCGAGGTGCGCGACGGCGTCGCGGGAGCTCCGCGCGCTTGCGCATCTCGTAGAGCTGGCGCTCGCGGGCGAGGCGCGCCTTGAGGAGCTGCCGGGCCTTCTTGGCCTGCATCCGCTTCCACTGCCACTTGGACACGCCGCCGGGGTAGGTGCGCGGCCCGCCGCCCATGCGGATGGCGAGGTCGCCGCGGCGGAGCCGGGGAAGGACGACGACGCCGCCAGGGGGAAGGAAGAAGTGGGAAGGAAGGAGGGGTGTAGTGTGGCGATAGGGAGCGGAGAGAGGAGAACGGCGGCGCCGGTGCCGGCTGTGCGGGGATCAACATGGCGGCGGACCGGCGATGGCGCGCGCGGCCACGAGGTACCCGCCGTGTCTTGTGTGGCTAGCGGATTGTCTGCGACGGTGTAGCCTATCCTGGACCTGGAAACGGGAAACGGATAGACAGACCCTTCCCTCTTCCGAGTGTTCCCAATTCTGACGTGTCAAGTCTACTAATTTTTTTTGCGAAGAAGTTTACGAAAATTAATTAATACATTTTTAGTTAATCATGTTTTTTACCGATATAAAAAATTTGAAATATATTATTTTTCAAAGTGAGTATGTTTATTTTAGACAGAGTTTCTTTATAAATCCGAGTCAAAAAGCAATTTATGAATACAAAGACCGAGATGGTGGTCAATTAAATGCAGAGGAGAGAAATTTAAAGGATTCAAACACGGAATTTTTGTTGTATTCATCACTCCTATAAAGTAGGTCATTTTCATCTGTTGTAACATCAGTGAAAA
>JADLZK010005058.1:0-13861 GCA_015847255.1 Hyparrhenia diplandra | reverse complement strand
ATAAACTAAACATATATTTGGTTTAATGGCAAACATGCTCATGTGTGTTGTGAACTTCGCAGTTTAACACATGACTCTCGTACGTTGTATGGTCCAACTAGGCGACTCGTGGCTCGAAAATTTATGCAATGGTCGTGTCATCTTTGTTAGTTAGTATGTCTTAATTAAATAAATCAAACTTGTACCATGTTTGGAATTGGTTTATATTGGAAAGGTGTGTACCGCAAGAGGAGATGCGGACAGAATACGGTGAGGTGCATTGGGATGGGCTAACGAAGAAAAGGAAAATGTTATCCTTTTAGGCCATGTTTTATACTTTAGGCATGCACGGGGATGAAGCTTCGTCTGTCATATGTTTATACTTTAGGCCATGTTAATTGGCTCTCGTGGTCTAAAGTTCAGTTACTAAATTTTAGCTCTTAAGACACTAAATAGATGGTTTAAAGTGTTATATATCTAGAGTGTATCTAACCTCAGAACAATCATTAGACCACACAAGTTTTTGTAAAAAGTAGTCTATGTTAGTAAACCATGGGATCCAATAAAACCTTAACATTAGATAGTTGACTTAATTAAACCCTAATTGGATCTTGTATAATAAAGTATATTAACATTTACAACACCCATAAAAATATATATCGTTTTAAGTTTTATCCTAAGTCAAAATCCTCTAACTTTTTAATGAGTTTGTATAAAAGTATATATTAACATTTACAACACTCACAAATTAATGCATTCTCAAAATATATTTCATGGTGCACTAATAAATAAAAAAGTCAACGTGGTGTTGTATATGTTGATGTTTTTTATTCCTACAAACTTGGTATAGTAAGTTGGGGAAGTATGACCAACAAAACTAACCTAGCTTGCGATTTGAGTATATTTTAGCAGACATAACAATTTAATTAAAGGTCTCCTATGATTAATTAGTTGGACCCATTCTTAATTAAAGCCCCCAAAGTACAGATGCCTAACTAAAACCACCTAGCTTGCGATTAGTATACAACTCAAATTGCATTGTGTCAACTGAAAGGATGCAAAGTCTATATATGGTTCTATGCATAGCTTCCGTAAATGTTCACATCTTGTCCTTTCTGTGGTTGTGGAGGACCATACTATGAGCAACTTGTGCCTCAATTATTGCCATTGCTTGCATTGGAAAAAGGCAGATATATATAACAATATATAGTATGCGTGTGTGTGTCTTCGTTCCTGAAAATAAAGAAAACATCTTTACATAAGTATTCCACAAATAATAAAAAAAGAAGACGAAGAAAAATATATTTAGAGGCATTGACTGATATATTGACTTGGGCAAAATATAATACTTGTAGCTACTACTACTACTAGCTGGCAAAAATGTATATAGAAGAAATAGCTGAACAAACCCCCACACACGCAAGTTGGCGCACAAGGGACGAATGAGAAGGGATCGTCGACCCAACCCACCCACCAGCTGAGAGGTAAGCTAGGAAGATGGAGGCGACGACGCGAGAGAGGTGACAGGGCGGGCCGCGTACGTTTTTTTTTTTTTTTTTTTTTGACAACAACCGTGTACGTTAAACTTTGAACAAGTCCTTTGCATAATACAATGGCCTGTCAGCTCTCCAACTATTGAATAATTTCAACCGTACCTGATGAAAGTTGTTGAGGTGATTAAGGCTGAATTAGTGCCCAAAACAATGCCTGAGGAAAATTATTCAAACCATGAACCCATGTGCATGTGGACACAAGCACATCCTTCTTGTTCTCTCTCAAAACGTTTGGAAACTGAAAAGTATGAGTACGTTACATATCTGGACCTGGAACTTATTATAATTATAAAATAGGAAAGAAAAAGAATATCCTCAAAGGCAACATTGACTTGGGCACTCAGACGCAACTACGTGCAGGAGCAACCAACCAACCAACCAACGCAACCGAGGTGGAAAAACCGAACACGGCATGCAAGTTATATCACAGTTACACGCAGATGAATTGATCACGTCAAAAAGAAAAGCCATCAAGTCTAGCAGAAAGAAAAGATGAAGTTTCATTTGGGTTGAAAAACCCCTGATCCTCGCTCTGAACGGCGTGACACCTGTAGTTGTTGTATGCTTTATGCTTTGGAAGTTTCGGTAGTGTTGTTTTGTTTTTGGTGGTGGTCTTGTTATCTCCGGCCTTAGTAAGTGTCGAGGGTTTGATATATGCCCGGTATGCTAGCTCTTGTTGCTGGTTTTTTTTAAACAAAAAAAGATGAAGTCTCGCAGAAAGAAAGATGGCAGCGTGCATGCACCCTGCTGGCCACGCAGACAGACGAACGAGAGAGAGTTTCCAGTCGCCTTCCCAAAGAGATAAGGTAAGGCCGGCCGGTCAACGAGACTGCTTTGGTGGGCCAAGTCTCGACGCGGATTGGGATTGGACGATCCGGCAGCTCGCCAGCAGCTCGTTGTATATATAAACAGCACCCCTGCCGGCCGGCTCGCTCATTCCCGGCAAAAGGAGACAACGGCGGCAAGCAGAGCAGAGCAGAGCAGGCGAACCCAAACGCATCAGCAGCCAGAGCCAGCCACACCACCAAGCAAAGCAACTAGGACGAGACGATGTATCCGTCCAAGCCCAGCGATCCGGCCATGGCGGCGCCGGTGACAGGCATCCCCGTGGGCGGCCCCGGCGGCGCCAGCTCCCAGTGGTCCTCGGGCCTCTTCGACTGCTTCGACGACTGCGGCCTCTGTAAGCATCATCATCATCAACTAACCGCATCATCATCACGTTCATCGATCCGCCATGCATGGCTAACCGTAGCTGTACGTCTTCTCACATCACGTACACAGGCTGCCTGACGTGCTGGTGCCCGTGCATCACGTTCGGTCGCGTGGCGGAGATCGTGGACCGCGGCACGACGTCGTGCGGCACGGCGGGGGCGCTCTACACGGTGCTGGCCTACTTCACGGGGTGCCAGTGGATCTACTCGTGCATGTACCGCGGCAAGATGCGCGCCCAGTTCGGCCTCCCGGAGGCCCCCTGCTGCGACTGCTGCGTCCACTTTTGCTGCGAGCCCTGCGCGCTCTGCCAGCAGTATAAGGAGCTCAAGGCCCGCGGATTCGAACCCGACCTCGGATGGGCCCACCAGCCCGGCGGCGGAATCGCCATGCAGCCGCCGGCAGCGCAGGGGATGGGACGCTGATCGAGCTACGTCTAGGCTCGAGTACCCACTTCCCGGCCGGCCGCCGCCGCCGCCGCTCCATGCATAAGCATGGTAAAATTATTACGTGTTGTTCTTTGTTTGTGGTGATGTCAGGACTATTGTTGGTATATCACAAAGCAAGTGTGTGTGTCTATGTAGTTTCTTTCACATATGACAAAATGTGCATGCAGATTTCCACTACTACGTCAGTACGGGCTGTAATTCTGATCTCTTTTTGTTGTGTTTGCTGTATTTCTTGGGTGCGTGTGTGCATGCATCATGCATTGTTTTCAATAATATATTTTTTTTAGATGGTAAATATGCCTGTTTCGTTTGTTTATTATATGGTGATGAAGACGTGGATTGTGATGTGGTAATCTCAGGATTGGTACCACAAAGAATGTTTATGTGTTTCTTTCAGACCAAGACTGGGCCGTACGCTGACTTTTGTTCTCTATCTCTTTGGTCCATTTCGATTAAAAAATGGAAATTTAATATAGGTCTCAACTTAATATCATTTCCAGAGGCAGAACATTTCTGCAGGTACGGTCATAATAACTGTTTTCCAAACTAACTTTGCTCCAATTATTGCCCTGCCAACAAGCCATAAAAATATAAACCGGCCGAGATTCAACATTATTCAGCTCTCTGCTGCTTGGATAATTGCATGTCAACGGGAGCTAATTACTGCATACAACAGCACATGGCGTGGAGATAGTGAGATAATAATAGTAGCATTATCGCACAATAACCTAACCATCCTCTGTACGGCAAATCACATAATGTATTATCGCACAATCTTTGATGATATCACCACTAATTAGACACGCACCATTTCTGAAAAGATAATGCATTTCTTGAAACCTGACCTCACATAATTTAAGTCACATGTCAAGTGCATTTGCAGAGAGCAAATATGTAATGCTTGAAATATCAATTTTTATGTCCTCTGCGCTCACTAGTCACACTACTATTCAATTCTATTGTATATAAATGTCGTTTTCTACGGCACCAAATACTTTTGACTCCTTGCTATAATACGTGATGGGGCATTCTAATTTATTTTGAAAAGAAATATAAAAACAGTTCGTTACAACAACAGTGCAAAAAAGCCAACAATTAACGAACCTTATTTTTCTTAAGAACCTCATATTAAAAAAAAAACTCCTCCTGACTCACCAGTCTAGTTCCTTAATTGTACGTATGACTCATAATGTTGTGCCACACACAAAACATGAAGCCGACCAAATAACATTATGCTACTGCTAATTTGTATACTCCCTCCGTACTCACAAACCGTACTCACAAAACTTGACGTTTTGGAAAAGGTTTGAGCCAAATATTAGGAATATAAATAATCAATAACTTTTAACTTGTTAAGTTTGTAAATGTGAAAAACTATATGAATAGATTTGTCTTCAAAAAATACTTTCATAAAAGTATACATATACTATGTTTTTCATAAATATTTTTAGAATAATAAGAGCTCAAAGTTGTGTTTTGAAGACCGTATCGTTGCACTAAACGTCAAGTTTTATAAGTATGGAGGGAGTATTTGGATGATTTTCAACGGAGCCGGTGCATTATGATAACACATCTACTAATATAGTATACTAGTATTAATTCTCTACTTGACAAGTCAAAATAGCCGAAGTTCAAAGTCATTGGCCTAATCTCGTCTAAGCATGAATAAGTACGGTACATTTTAAAAGGTATGAGTAACGTTTGATGCCAGCTATCGACTTTGACGATACCCTCTTGCATTATTCATACTACACGGCTTTTGTACCGTTCTTCCAAATCACGTATAGCCCTCGTTTTTTTTTTTTCATCACCACACAACTCTTTACCCAACCTGAGGCTAAGCTGTGGTAATAAATAAGCTAGGGTCTATCTCCTTCGTCGGCCACAAATCAAAGCGTTTTTTTTTGGGAGAAAAGAATATAAACACGAGGGGATGTCGCGAGCGAGATCATCGCCGGGAAAACCTCGCGACCACATGCCGTCGGCCGGCCGGCCGCGACGACGAACACCACCAACCACTCGATCCATCCTTTGGACCATCCCGAGACGTATATTTACGTGCAGGTAGAGACGAGAGTCTCCGGTTACCTCCGATCACCTGCGCTGCCGGCCAGGAAAACCGGCGTGCGCGCTGGCCGCCATTGGATTAATTAGGCCGATCGACCCGCCACCACGCATCTTTCCGGCCGCCCAACCTCGCCCCATTCCCGGCCAGCACTTGGTTACTGGAGAGATGTATCCGGCTATGGCGTCCGGAGCGGTGGTGGCGCCGGTGCCCGGCTTTTTCCCCGGCGCCGGAGCGTCCAGCCCATGGTCATCGGACCTCTTCGACTGCTTCGACGACTGCGACACCTGTAATTAAGCACCAACGGCCAACCGGCCTCCTCCTCGATCTCCTTCCTCTCCGATCTTGTTCGATCTTGTGCTATCGATGCAGGCTGCCTGACGTGTTGGTGCCCGTGCATCACGTTCGGTCGGACGGCGGAGATCGTGGACCGCGGGACGACGTCATGCGCGACGAGCGCGGCGCTGTTCGCGGTCATCCACTGCATGACGTTGGCAGTGTTGACGTGGGCCTACTCCTGCACGTACCGCAGCAGGCTGCGCGCGCAGCACGGCCTCCCAGAGGCGCCCTGCGCCGACTTCTTCGTCCATCGCTCCTGCTTGCTCTGCGCGCTCTGCCAGGAGTACAGGGAGCTCAAGGCGCGCGGCTACGAGCCCGTCCTCGGCTGGGAGTTCAACGCCCAGAGGGCCGCCGCCATGTCCGCGCCGGCCGCGCAGGGGATGGGACGCTGATCGGCATTTCGATCGTTTGTTGATTGATGACCGAGAGACAGAAGAATAGATAGTACAATACATATACATCTATATTCTTCAGTTGTTTAGCATTGGATCGGAGGTGCTACTTACTGTTGATCGTCCGACAACAGGACACCATTATTGTCGCCGGGTCTCTTAAATTAGAACTTCTAGTTTCTGTCGTGTCTCCATGACCCTGTAAATCAGAAGGTACTTGATTCTAGTTATGGTACATACAGCATTTGTATTCTCTCTTAATACATGTCTACAAATCTCCACATGAAGAGAACCAAATATTTTTCAGATTCCACGTTGCCATCAGTACGTGCATATATGATGAGTTATGACAACACAGCTACTGATACTAGTATTAAGCCTTTGGAGCTTAATTGATAAGTCAAAACACTCGCAATGTACGAGTGCACATATAATCTATATATGTTGATGTCACTTCTATTGGACAGACATACCCGACTGCTGTTGGATGATCAACAATATTCAATTAAGTGGAGCCTTACAAGACAAGGTTTTTTCACAGTGCAATCAATGTATAAACACTTGATTAATCAAATTTCTATGCCTCTAAACAATTTGTTATGGAAGTTTTTTTTTTTGACACTGAATTTGTTATGGAAGTTAAAGTTACCACTTAAAATCAAGATATTTATTTGGTTCTTGATAAAAGGGGTAATTTTAACCAAAAACAATTTTAAAAAGAGAAAATGGAAAGGAGATGATAGATGTTGTTTTTGTGACAATAAGGAAACTATCCAACATTTGTTCTTTGGTTGTCATGGACTCATGTGGCTAGATTTATTTGAAGAATCTGCCAAGTGGCTTTTAATTTGGAACCACCAAAAATGTACCCGACTTATTTAGGTTGTGGAAAGTACAAACAGACCAACACTTGCAAGATCTGATTTGTATGTGGACAAGTGCAATCTTATGTCTTATTTGGCTATATAGAAATGAAGGGATTTTTTATAAGAAACAACTATACTCTTATTTGCAGGTTGTTTCCGGGGCAACTTATTAGATCTCCTTGCTTGAAGAAGAAGAATGACAAACCTTATCTGAAGGGGGCATGCCGCATGATGGAGACTGTGGCCATGGAAATTTTCGCCAAGCATAGATGGTCATCACTTAAAAAGTTTAGCGCTTAGCGTTTAATAAATTTTTCCTTTGTTTGATTTCACTTTTTGAGAGCTTAAAAACAGAAGAGAGTGGTTTTGTAATAAGAATTGGTTGTGTACAAAACTCTTGCAGAGGCCGGAATAAAATGACTTTTTCTAAAAAAAAATCAATGAACAAGTACATTTGAAAACTCAAAAGGCACAAGTAACATTTGATGCCATCTCTATCAACTTTGACAATATATATTCAGGTGGGGTGCAATTCCCAGTGACATTAAAAAAAATTTGACGATACCATTTTCACTATTCATACACGACCTTTGTATTGGAATTATATATGTTCTTGTTGTTCTCATATAAATCCTTGTTTCGTTTACCATCGACGGGATGACACGTTGCTGCTCTACCACCTCTTCCAACCAAGCTTTTGTCCAATGCCAAGCATCAGCACAAAAAAACTTGGGTTTGTTTGGTTTGAGCCCAAGCATAAATCCAGACATCCAATTTTACCTACTACTAGAAACTCGGATTCTTCTGTGTGTGCAAAAACACACAGAAAAAATGCAAATCCTGTCAAAAGAAATTTTGTGATGGTGTACTCAGACAATATACACACACAGAAATATATAATGACAGAAAAATTTGACACAGACAAAAGTATTCTGAGTTTCTAGTAGTGTTGCCCTTGCTGGAAGTTGCTTGGTATGCTTCCAACCAAACAACCCTTTATGCTTTGCAGCAATTCTTCCTTTGCTAGTCACAGATTAACGTTTTCACTAGCTAATTATAGTCAATATAACCCGTTTTATGCAGCTAGCGTAAGTGAGGCACTAGTAGTACGTACAGATGCATTTACACTAGCAATTGGTATATATCAGGCCGGGTAGCACAAGTACGTGAAGATATGTTAGTACTGGCAAGTGAAGATATGCTTGTACTGACCTGTCTTAAAACAACACAAGTACAAAGTCACCACATGCATACTGCTAGTCTTTCACGCTATTAGCAGAGAGAGAGAGAGAGAGAGAGAGAGAGAGAGAGAGGCTATTTTGCCCTGAGAAGAGGAACACACGTGCAGAGCAGAAAACGGAGGGAATGTCCTCGGTGTCGAGCTCTCCTGCCGTTAAAAAAAAACAAAGACACGAGGAGAAGCGAGTGTGTCGCGCGCGCGACCATCGCCGAGAAAACCTCGCGACCACAGGCCGGCCGGCCGCGACGTCGAAGGCCAGCAACTACTCAATCCATCCTTGGACCATCCCGAGACGTATATTTACGTGCACGTAGACTAGAGTCTCCGGTTGCCTCCGATCACCTACGCTGCTGCCGTGCCAAGTCGCCGGCCAGCGAAACCGGCGTCTCCTCTAGCTTGGCGCGCGAGCCGCCATTGGATTAGTCAATTAGGCCGATCAACTCGCCGCCACAGCTTGCCGGCCGGCCAGCACGCCACATTCCCGGCGAGGCTAGCTCACGCAAGCGCAATCAGGCCACCAGCTGATTATTGGAGATGTATCCGGATACTACGCAATCCGAGGCGGCGCCCGGAGTGGTGGTGGCGCCGGTGGCCGGATTATTCCCCGGCGCTGGAGCGTCCAGGGAATGGTCATCGGGCCTCTTCGATTGCTTCGACGACTTGGACACATGTAAAGCACACACGGCCGGCTGCCGGCCGGCCTCCTCCTCGATCTCCTTCCTCTCCGATGCTCACGTACCTCAGCCTCAGCTCGATCTTGTTCGTGCTGGGCAGCTAGAATTAGCTATAGCAAAGCTCACCGTCATGTTCTTCTCATACATCCGTGATATATCCATGCAGGCTGCTTGACGTTTTGGTGCCCGTGCATCACGTTCGGGCGGACGGCGGAGATCGTGGACCACGGCACGACGTCGTGCGGGACGAGCGCGGCGCTGTTCGCGCTCATCGAGTACCTGTCGGGGGCGTATCTCACGTGGGCCTACTCCTGCACGTACCGTGGCAGGCTGCGCGCACAGCACGGCCTCCCGGAGGCGCCCTGCGCCGACTTCATCGTCCACCTCTGCTGCCTGCCATGCGCGCTCTGCCAGGAGTACAGGGAGCTCAAGGCGCGCGGCTACGAGCCCGTGCTCGGCTGGGAGTTCAACGCCCAGAGGGCCGCCTCGGGCGTCGCCATGTCTGCGCCGGCCACACAGGGGATGGGACGCTGATCGATCCATCCATCCATCAGGATTCGGCTCCATTTCGTTTGTTGATTGACGGCAGTGACAACAGAGTACATATAAGATATATATTCAGTTGTTTAGCGTCAGGTCAGAGGTGCTACTTACTGTTGATCGTCCGACAATAGAACACCATTATTGTCGCCGGGTCTCTTTAGCACTTCTTGATTCTGTCGCGTCTCCCTGACCGTGTAAATCAGATGATACTTCTAGTTATGGTACACGCATCATTTGTATTCTGTCTTAATGTGTCTAAGAATCTCAATATATATATACACTTGCTGATCACTATTTGTGAACTGAGCAGCTCATTTTGGTTACTCCTAGTAAAACTTGGCTCTTTAATCCTGCTTGTTGTGGGGGAACTGTGTGGAATGAGAGGATGCATGCAAGAGTACGTATTTAGGCACAGGAGAGCTTCCACCATGAACAAAAACCACACAGCTTTCCAATCAAGTACTCAGTGTCTTTTCGGCCCAAGGCATTCACCCAGCTTTATTAAAAGTTTATCGAATACCATATTGGTCCAGGCACTGGGTTAACCAGTTTTACAAGTTTTGAAGCACTCATAAGCAGGGGTGAATCTAAAGTATGTTATTAGGGTCCGCCAACCCCGCCACTGCTCATAAGTGAATCATCAAGCAAACTTCTAACATACCTCTACTTAGACAAAAGAAACTAAGAAATAAGCCAATAAAGGCAAAGCGGCACGACAGCTCGCAAAAAACATCACCAGTTGAATTCGATTACAGACATCAAAAGGCATGGATCTCGAAGATAAATCATCCAATCAAGACAAATAGAGTTTTTGCCGCCCCTCTGTCACTCTCAATGCATACCCGACGCCAGCATCTGAATCATGCCTTCCGCCACAGGTTCCATCTTTGTCTTCAATAATGGCCTCTGGGACTTGATGAGTAGCAGTGTCTTGCAGATGATTCCTCTTGGCGACGCCATCACCTTTTTGTTGATCGCCATATCGTTGCCTGTTTTCCAGATGGACCACATTGCACCTGCACATATGAACATTGTCACCATCTGCCTAGCTCAATGGCATTCCTCCGAGAACTCTAGTAGAAAGTTAGCACAGTTAATTGGTGAATGATCCCACCCGGGTGTGGTTCTTAGGAAAGTCCATAAGTAAACAGCAATGGGGCATTGGAATAAGATAATAAGTACTCAGTGTCTCAATCTAGTTCCTTGTATGACTCATAATACGGTGCCTCATAGATACTTTTTTTTGTCATCGACAAACACTGCAGCTTCTGTACCACGTCCAACCAACTTTTGTCTAATTCTATAGCGTCACCACACAACTGACAACTCTAACCCAACTTGAGCCTACGGTAATACTAAATATGTTACAAATTGTAGTTCGTTTGACTTTTTCAACCCTAACTTTGACCACTTGTCTTATTCAAAATTTTGTGCAAAATATCACTTCTTTTGTTGTGGATTGCATTATTGACAAATGGTCTTTATGAATGACTTAAATTTGACTATTTTTGCATAAATTTTTTGAATAAGACGAGTGGTCAAACTAGAGGTCAAAAAAGTCAAATGAATTATAATTTGAAACGGAGGGAGTAATTAATAAGCTAGTGTTTATTTTGTGCATTGGAGGAAGCGGATCGGAAGTTCCCTGCTCGATCGGGTCAGTCTCACAGATCAATCATAGTCCACTGACACAAAAAAAAAGATCTTAGAAGATAAACATCTTAATTAACAGAGGCGTATAAAAAAAAGTCACAAAAAAAAGAGGTACAAAAACTCGGACTTCCTACATCTGAGGCATCTTTTTTTTTTTTTTTTTTGAATTTTCATACAACAACTCACATGAGGCAACTAGTATAGTAGAATTAAAAGGACAATTCACATGAGACAATGAACGACTTGGGAAATAATGTTTAGCAGCCAAGAAGAAATGGTGTGCGCTCGATGGTGATGCTTACCCTCTGGGAGATGTGGAAGGAGAGGAACAACCGAGTCTTCAACAAAGGTCACAAAATCACTGGATCTGGATCGGCTGTTCAGAACTATACAAGATGAAGCGAATGAAGATGTGGCCAAGAGCCTAAGAGCGGGTAACAGCGGCCTAGAAAACATACTGCCACGAGCAGGGCAGCTAATAGGCGGTTGTAAACACCAATCATCATCTAAGTTGGTAGTGAATGTATTCTAAACCCTAAGGCGGTTGTAAAACGTCCGTTGTATTGCCACCCCTAGGGCTTAAATCTGTTGATAGTGAATGTATTCTAACCGGAGACGTTTACAGCTAATAGACGTTTACATCTAAGTTGTAAAAAAAATAAGTCCTAGGGGTGGCAATACATTCACTATCAACAGATTTGTAATGCTAAATCTGGGCGCTACTTCTGCTAAATCTGCAATTACTTTGCTCTTATCTTATCAATGAAAGCCAGCAACGTATCTTTTGAAAGAAAAAAAAAAGACAATGAACCCCTTTTTTTCTGTAGTGAAACAATGACAAAATTGCATGTTGGCTGAACCAACGAAAAATTAGGCACCTGAGATATAGGAGTGACAGAAAAAAATTCAGATACTTGAGATATAAGAGAAGTGATAAAAACAAATAGCACGAGGGAATGTCGCGCGCGCGACCACCGCCAAGAAAACCTCGCGACCGCACGGCCGGCCGCGGCGATGAACACCAGCAACCACTCGATCCTTGGACGACGATATATTTACTTGCATGCAGACGAGAGTCTCCGGTTGCCTCCCATCACCTGCGCTGCGCTGCTTGCCAAGTCGCCGGCCGGTCAGCGAAACCAGTCGCTCCGATCCTTTGGCTGGGATCTCTCGGCGCGCGCGGGGCCGATCCACTCGCCGCCGCCGCACCTTGCCATAACGCGAGAGAAGCAACTGGTTATCGGAGATGTATCCGGCTATGCCCTACAAGCCGGCTGGGGTGTCGGCGGCGCCAGTGGTCGGCATCCCCGTCGCCGGAACGGCCAGGCAGTGGTCCTCGGGTCTCTTCGACTGCTTGGACGACTGCCACATCTGTAAGCCTCGATGTTCATTCAGCTCGATCGATCCTGTGCTAGGTATAGGTAGCTAATCTCAGCAGCACACGCGCGCAGGCTGCCTGACGTACTGGTGCCCGTGCATCACGTTCGGGCGGATCGCAGAGATGGTGGACCGCGGCGCGACGTCGTGCGCAACGAGCGGGGCGCTGTACGCGGTGATCGCCTGCCTCACGGGGTCGCAGTGCACGTGGGTCTACTCCTGCACGTACCGTGCCATGATGCGCGCGCAGTTCGGCCTCCCGAGGCGCCCTGCTGCGACTGCCTCGTCCACCTCTGCTGCGAGCCCTGCGCGCTGTGCCAGCAGTACAGGGAGCTCATGGCGCGCGGCCTCGACCCCGTCCATGGCTGGGACTTCAACGCCGCCATGTACCCGCCGCCCGCACAGGGGATGCGACGGCGTTGATGCATCCGTGCCTCCACCGATGGATCGGGTCGGGTGCATTCCATTTGTTTGTTGATGACAGATCGAGACAGAGTATGTACAAGGTATACATTCGATCAGTTGTTTAGCGTCGTGGGAGATATAGCTGTTACTGTGTTGATCGTGCGACAACAGAACACCGCCATTATCTCTGGATCTCCTTATTAAATCTGGTTTCTGTTGTATGTCTCCCTGCAAATCAGAAGCTAACCAAATGTAATTCTGTAATTTGGTCTACATATAAATATATGCAAGAGACGCTAGGTTAGCCCGTGTTTTTCCCAACATAATCGATCCTTGTATTTTTCTCATCATTTTTTCGCTTATTACATCACATTTTTTTATGTTAATAAGCTGATATAGTTATGTCCATTCTGTGTTTTATGCTGATTTCGGGTGGTAGAGAAATGACCATGCCCGAACTCAAAATTTCGTGATACTAGAGATGTCCGGTTTTTATAGTATGGGTACTGTTTTTTAATTACAGTATGGTAACCCAAATTTATGTAAACCTGAATTACTTGACTCTACATAAGATTCGCTAGTAATCCAAGGATTACCAACAAATCCCAAAGACAAACAAACAACAACAGCCAAGGTAGGTGGTGACGACCTCCACGAAACAACCCTAACCAACAAACCTAATAAGAAGACTGACACTAAGGTAGGTGGTGGTGTAGTATAACTGCACAAGCAACCATAGCGGCTAAGCATCCGCTGGAACCAAAGCGGCAAAGCATCCGCCACAAGCATTTACGACCATCAACGCTGCAAAGCATCCGTGGATGAGGCCATCACGCTCTTGGTAACAAAGCATCTGCGCAGGGGGTACTAAGTGACGTATCGAGGGGCACAAGGTTCAGAAATGATGTATCACGAGGGGCACAAGGTTCGAAATGACGCTCCATGGAAGAATGTGGCGCCCCTGGCGCCACCTTCGCTCACCCCGTAGAGCGTGGCCGAGCTTTTGCCCGTAACCCGCGCCATCACCACCCGTGCCGCCATTGCCACCTCACCGAAGGCCCAAGGAGCATCATCCAACCGCACCACTATTGCCTACCACCGAAAGAGGGCGGAGATG
>JADLZK010005057.1:0-17864 GCA_015847255.1 Hyparrhenia diplandra | reverse complement strand
ACGTATTTTCTATTGGGTAGCATATTGCCAAAATCGCTCCACTTGGATAGCGTATTGTCTATTGGCATAGACATAATTTTAGTTATGTACTCCATCACTGGTAGATCATCTTTCATTATTCCCTTAATGTGTATGGTGTTTTAGGAGCCAGAGAAAAGGAGAGAAGAACTAACAACATTGTTACTTGCTCACCGATCTCAGATGGTCTCTAGGCCGACCACATTGCTGACCAGTTCTGTACTACAAACAAATACTTCTTCCTTATTTTTTTGAGTGGGAGTTTTTGGGTGTGCTCGTAGCAGATTGTTGTAGCATAATAGTCTACATATGGAAGATCCTTACAGAATTGTCAAGATTCCACCTGAGTGTTGCTTCATATGAAAGATGCTTAAGTTTGCATACACTTGATTTCTACTTTGTATGTACCTGAATGTTGCCGTTGCGTTAGCACGGACATCGAGTAGAGATAAGTGTTAGAAATTTACAGCTAATTTTTTAAGACCATGCCGTTGCACATTTTTCATTAAGCAGGAGAAAGTTTAAATAGGGTACAAAAGCGCGACGGTAATCAACAATTACGAGGCTAAAACCTACCACTACTGGATGCCACACAAAGTATTACATGATGCAACAATTTGCGACAAATAACAAGGTAGAGAGCACCCTAGACTCCCTACAGGCTACAACAGCCATCAAACCAGCAAGGTGCCTGTTCCTAGCCCTGCACCACACATCAGCTTCACCCTTCAAGACTGCTGCAAGCTGCAAAGTGGAAGTGGCAACCCCCTCAAAAGTCCTGACGTTGCACTCCTTCCAGAGAAGCCACCCGGTCAGGAAGAACAAATAATCCAAGCCATGACGAAGGGGCTTGTTGCCTTGTTATCCAGTTTGTTGCCTTGTTGGCTTCCAAGTTAATTATTTTACGGCAGATTATAAAATTTGTTAAATTGCCATCAACTCAGTTGATACAAAACATGAAACACTACTAAGCACACAATTAGTTATTCGCCCTTAGGACACCTGCCTCCTTCCTGAATTCTCATGGATACGTGCGCCCTTATGGCAACCGCAGTGCTGGCACAGTCCAGTATGTCCAGTATGCAGCGGCATATGCAAAGCTTATGTCAAATGCTTCCACAACCTCAGTGATTTGACAGTGTCGTGGCTTGTTTCTAATGTGAAGGCTAGAATCAATGCACTCCTTTATCTACAAAACATGCAAAAGCCAGTTTTATTAGGCCATTATTAACTATATTTTAGTTTGTTAGGCTGATATTATTGTAGGAATATATGGATAATAGCTAGTCAACGGAGTCAGGGCGTCGGTCACACACGGTGTTGAATGGGGGCTGCTACGGCGCCGACCACGAAGGTGGCGGGCGCCACCGACCACCCCTCGCGTGGGCCAGCCCAAGCTTTCAGACGGCCCACGAACCAAGATGGCACCATCTTCTTCTTCCTCGCAAAGCCACCGCTCGTCTGCGACCCCACCGCCGCTCTGTCACCTAGCCCTACGCCGGGCGCCCTAGGCTTCGCTTTGGCGGCGTCCGCCTTCTCCCTCCTCTCCCCTCTCTTCTTCCCCGCAGCATCCGCCTAGCTTCAAGCTCCATTAATAGCGATAAGCGCCCCTTCCCTACAGCCCAACCCGCCACGACCGCGGCCAACCGCACCTAAGCCGCCCGACGACCATTCGAACCGCCGGGCCTACCTACCTCCCCCCGACCTGCCATTCTATAGCCCCACGGGAAGGCGTTGCACTACTACGAAATTAAACTTGCGCGGCACTTATTTTTTTATTTTTCCGTGGCGGGCAAATATAAAACCGCCACGCAAAATAGTCGGCGTGGCAGCCCCGGCGAGGGGCAATGCCCGCCACGGTTAATGATTAACGTGGCGGGCATTGCAACGCCCCCACGGTTAATGTATATTAACCGTGGCGGTCTTTAAATGCCCGCCACGGAAAAAGTACGCTCTATAAATACAGCCCCAACCTTCTTCTTCCCCGCAGGGATTTTCGCCATTTTCTAGGGTTTTGAGCTTCAAAACTCTAGAAATCACCATTCTCGGGGCGAGGTTTTGCCCTTGGTTTGATTGAAGTTTGGCACCGTTAGGGGTATTTCTCCTCTTTCTCCCCCTCTTTTCTCTCCCTCTCTCCCTCTCCCTCTCTCTCCCTTATTCATGGATGAATTTTTGTGTGGTTTGTGCTCTCTCTCTTCCCCCCTCTCTCTCCCCCTCCCCTCCCTTATCTCCCCCTCCTCTCTTTCTCCCTCTCTCCAATTGGGGTGGAGGTGGTGTCGCTGATGGGGCGGGAGGCATCGTCGTCGTCGGCCGCCGCCGGTGTGCAGTTGGGGTTAGGGTTCCGGCGAGCTTGGCGTGAGGAAGAAGACGACGTCGCCTCGTCCGTCGTTGTCGCCTCGTATTGGGCTTCATGGGCCAGGCCGGGCTGTGGGCCGAAAATTGTGCAGTGGGAGGGGGTGGTCGGTAGCGTCGTTTAGCGTGCCGGTCCGGCGCCCGACGATGTGTTGAACTGGTCAGGTCGTGTGAGCGTGGTCCTTGATTAATCAATTACTGTCACCTAGCTCGAGGTGCAATTTTTTAGAACATATTTTTTGAGCAATAACATTTTTTTATTAGAACACATATGTACTGACTTCTACAAATTTTTAGAACATAATTTTTCGAGCAATAACATTTTTTTATTAGAACACATATGTACTGACTTCTACAATTTTTTAGAACATAAAAACGCGTTTGGACGTTATCTTAAAAACATTTTTTAGAACATATTCGTACTGTGCAGCAAATGTTCTGTGCATGAGCAGTAATAAACATTTCTTCTTCCTTCTTTTCCCCACAATTCAAATCCCTCTACCCCTCCCAATGCTATATATATATATATATATATATAGAACTATTATGTTAAAGCTGGCTATAGAATATTTGATTTTGTAGCCGGAACCAAACTCACAAGACCGCGCGCACCACCCGCACCACACGATCGAACCAGGCCGGTGCATTCACCCATGCATTCCCACGCTTTGACTTGGCTCCTTGTGGTCCCCTTCATTATTACTAATAAAACACACCCATGCATGGATTGATTTTCCTTGATTTTGGCATTTCCTTTCGTGAGCGGAGACTACATAGACGTCCCAATCATCTTTCTATTTTCCGTGGCATCGCTGCTGCCTGCTCAATCCGGACGTTCCTCGGCACCGTGGAGACCGGTGCGACTGTCGCGTTCTTGACGGTGTCCGTGTGGTCGACACACTCTTGGGTGGCTCGCGGTCGTCGTGTTCTTGACTGCTCCCGTACCGGCGGCGGTGGCAACGATCCAACGACGACACCACCAACGACGGCAACTGTGCCATCACCTTCCCTGGATCTGGCGGCTCCTACGGCAGCGACAAGTCCTCCCATCGACCGATTGGACGCGCCTCCTCCAACCTATAACGTGGGACGTCGTTGCTCAGGTGAGGGCCTCGAGATGAGGCTCGGCAAGGGCGGCGCTACGGAGATTCTAGGCGATGGCGCGATCTTTCCGTCTACATCCTCTCCGGCAGCTCCCTCCGTTTGCATGCATTCTTGTTGGCAAGTACTCCCTTTCACAGCGCATTTTTTTTTTTTCATTTCTCACCCTTCAAACTTAATTTCATGTAGATTGATAATTGCGAACACATGGTTGATTTAGGTCACATGTGTTTAGTTTTGTGATGGAGTGATTGTCAGCGATCAACATTCTTCCTCTATTTTCTTTTTATCTTTTTATGCTTCGGCTATGTTTCACCGGCATACGTGGAGTGTGTCGAAGACGTATCTCTTGGTTCGTGTTGTGCGGTGTGGAGCTCGGAGATGGTAGGCCGACGGCGAGTGAAGGGGCCAAGGAGGGCGTGCGGGCCGACGGACCGCGGAGGTGAAGGGCGGACGTGAGGCTTGGACCGAGGGACCGGATCGCCGGGTGGCTAGCCATGGTGGCTGACATCCGGGACATCGGCGGATGCAAGAGGGCGTGGCGAGGACCGTGTCGTCGGGTCAAGACGGCGAAGCGTGCAGTCACGAGAGCGGGGAGCTCGGATGACTTGGCGACTTCGGGCGGTCAAGGCACGGCGATGACACGTGTCGAGGAGGTTTGCTTTGGTTTGTCCTCAAAACCATCGGTCGCGGGTTTCGTGGTTTGGGCCTCAAAACCACGGCGCGGTTTTCATGGTTTGCGCCTCAAAACCACGGGCGCGGGTTTCGCGGGTTTGGGCCACAAAACCCGAGAGGCGTTCCGACGGATGGAAGGATTCGCACGTGGCGGCATCGGGAGGTTGCGTGGATGCAAGGCTACCGATGAGGAGGCGCGGTGGCCGTCCGGATCGAAGATTACCCGAGTCGACCGAAATAGCCTTAGGGTTACAAGATTGACTCATGTATCTTAGGGGTAGTTCGAGGCCGGGGAGGGAATATGGGGCTATTTAGCGCAGGCATACCCCTTCATCCTCCCTTGCCTCTCATTTTACGGTTTCTAGTCTAGGGTTCTCGGGGGCGGTGGTGTGAGAGGTCCACCGATTTGTATCGAATTTGCCGAGCAAGGGCTAGCTCGAGTAGCCCGTCACATGGTGACGTTTGGGTTGATCGATCGGGTGTTCTTTGTTGATCTTGTGCTTTGTGATTTTTGTTCATCACTTGTTCTTCCCGAGTTCATCCTCTCCCCTCTATTCTCTTCGCGATTTCTTCGATTTGGCACCGTTTGATCTCGTTTTCTTGCCTTGATTCGTGCTAGGACGTGAGAGGATCATTTCCACCGAAGGGTTTGAGCTAATTCCTCACGAGCACGTAGATCGGGCAAGTTTTAGATCGAGTTCATCTTTTTCGGTGTGTTCTTCGTGTGATCCGATTTCTCTCGATTCACTCCGTCAAACTCGAAATTTCCAAGGGGAAATGGTCACCCACATGCCTAGATGCTATGGCTTGATTCTTGTGATCCGAGGTTTCGATTGGAGAGTTCTTGGAGACTTGGTGTTCGGTTCTTTGAAAATCGTCAAGAAATCGCGGGATTCTCTCTACTCATTCGGGTGTCGGGTGTGTTGCAATCGATGCGCTTCTCGGGTTGCAATGTCGGGTGTTCCGGAATCGAGTTGCAATCGATGCCGCTTCGGGTTGCAATCGGGTGTTCGGGAATTGAGTTGCAATCCACTTGTGTTTTGTGTTGCAATTTGGCGGCGGTTCGGGATCGGACATCGACATGTCCGTACTCTCGAGAGTTACTTCGTGACCCCCGATCGCTTCGGACATGTTGCAATTGGGCCTCTAGTAGTGTTGCAATTGCCTGCGCTTTCCAAGGTTGAAATTAGTGCCTTGTTCGTGGTCGCTTTTGTTTTTCATGTCCTCCCTTGATCCGTGTATATCTAGGTATACTCCTAGTGCATCCACCTAGTTACCTAGGTCGTGATCTTTCTTTTGCTCGTGATACCTTGCTACCAGTTAGCACGTGTGCTACTCATCTCTCGTTTGAGTTTGCTTTTGAGGTTGGGGGTTGAGCCGATGACCCAAAATTGAAAAGGAAAATCGAGGCTCCCATTCACCCCCCTCCGGTCGCCGTTTCGGTCCTTTTTAATTGGTATCGAGCAGGTTAAGGATCATATCCACCTTAACCGGTTCTTGATCCGCAGAAGGCGACATGGAGAGGTTTGGTCACTTTGGTGGCAAGCCTCCGGAGTTCGATGGCTCCAACTATCCCTATTGGAAGATCAAGATGCAAGCGCATCTCATGGGGATAGATTGGAGAGTGTGGGAGATCGTTGAGGATGAGAACTACCAAGTGCTAGCCGCTTTCAGTGGGTGAGGATCAAATAGCCCAACACAATGCCAACAACCGAGCGAGGAGCGTCTTGTTCTCTAGCCTCAAGGATACCGAGTTTGAGAGAGAGTTGCCACTTGTGAGACCGCTCGTGAGGTGTGGAAAACTCTTGAGAGCTACCATGAGGGAACCCCACAAGTCAAGGCCCGCCGCTGTCGAGACCTACAAGAGAGAGTACAACAACCTGATCCAACTTGATGGCGAGTCCATCGATTCTCTCTTTGCTAGGTTTGGGCGATGCGCAACAAGCTTTCGGCGAACAAGCCGTCGGAGAGGCTTGACGACCACGAAGGCGATCGCGGCTCTTGTACGCTCCGGATCGGAAGGTGTGGGATGTGAAGGTGTCCGCGATCATGGAGTGCGCCAACTACGACACCCTCACACCCGACGAGCTCTACAGCAAGCTCAAGTCCTCCGAGATCGAGGCTCGGATCCAAGCGAAGCTTAAGAACCCATCGGCGCCAAATGCTTTGCTCGTCTCGGGTAAGGGTGGTTCAAGTTCCTCTGCTAACCCTTCACGGATCTCGTTTGCCTTGTCTTCTTTGGTGTGCTGTGACGGAGGAGCAGATGGAGAGTCTTGGAGATGATGAGCTGGCGCTAGTCATCGGCCGATTCTCGCGGTTCCACAACAACCGCTTGAACCGGCCGGCAAGGCGGTGCTTCCAAGGGCGGATGCTTCGAGTGCGGACATCCGGACCACTTTGTTGCCGCGTGCCCCAAGAAGAACAAGAACAAGTACTCCGGCGAGAAGTACTACGACAAGCACGACTCCGACAAGCGCAAGGACAAGCGCGAGTACACCGTCGGCAAGCACAAGTCTAAGAAGGGCTTCGACAAGGAGGCGATCAAGAAGAAGTACCTCAAGCGTGCCCAGGAGAACAAGGGCGCTTAGCCTCACTCAGCGACCTCGACAACGGCGGGCAAGCTTCCTCTAGCGACGAGGAGCCCGAGCGCAAGATCGAGGAAAAGCTGAACGGACTTTGTTTCGTCGCCAACTCAAGCACGGGGGCTTCGCACCATGGCCCTCGACGGAGCGGTGACCGACAATCAATCAAGCCACACGACAGCGACTCTTCTTCCCCTAAGGTACCTCCTACAATCAAATCTCTCTCCGATGAGGTTGACTCTTTAGGCGAAAGCGCTTGTGTGTCAAGAGAAGTTGCTTAAGCGAGCCGCTAGAGAGAGAAAGGAGTACAAGGAGAAGTGGGAAATGGCTATGACGGAGATAGAGTTGCTTAGGAAGCCTGTTGATGTCTCTGATGAGACAGAGTGCGATGCTTGTGCTATGCATATGTCTAACATCATGTCTTTGCAATCCAAGTACTCTGCTTTGCTAGATGAGCACGTTGAGCTGAAGGCTAAGCCTATGCTGTTGAGTGCATGCAAGTCTTGTCCAGGCTTGCAATCTGAGTTGGCAGAGAAGGCTGCCAAGCTTGTTTGTGCTTGAGAAGGCCAACTCAGATGGCACCGTGTTAAAGTGTGCTAAGTGTGAAGCTTTGGAGTTGGAGCTCATGTCCTATAAGCATGACAAGGAGAGAGTCGATGAGGATAACAAGTACCTCCGCTCTATCCTGAGTTGGGTGTCTAGTGGAGAGCCACAACTTGGCATGATGATGAGTCAGTTCAAGAGGGGGACTGATACATCGGGATTAGGCTTTGCTATAGGTGGAAAGGGTGAAGTTATCTATGGTAAGGTTGGTCAAGGTAGTGGTTTGAGCTCAAGTAAGAAACCAACAAACACTCCCAAGTTGACCAAGATCACCCCACCTGAGCCTACCAAGCCCATTGTGCAAAATGGCATTCTCCAAGAGCCCACAAAGACTCCACCTCCCAAACAAGTGTGGCTTCCCAAACCAAACCACCTCAAGAACCCACTTGACACTTTGCCCAAGATCCCTGAGGAAACCCTTCCTAGAGCCAAGGCCACAACAAGAGTGAACCATCCATCTAAGAGAGTGAACCAACAACCACCCAAGAGAGAGGTGAGGTATCACTGTGAGTATTGCCAGAGAGATGGTCACTTGTTTGAGTTTTGCTTTAGGAGGAAGAGGGATGCTAGGCGTCAAGTTGCGTTTGAGAACCGCGACTTGTATCACCCACCACTTGGCTTGTTTGAGAGGGGTGTGCAGTCGGTTCAGAGGCAGTTTGCTAGGCCAGGAGGTAGGAGGCCTCAGATGGCTAGGCCATAGTTTGTGAGACCCCATGGTGGTCGTGCTCCGCGAGTGGAAGGTGTTCCTCGCTTTGGGAGCTTTGAGTTTGACAGGAGGAGTGCACCACACTTTGTTGTGCGTGGTGAGCACTTTGGGAAGAAGGGTCATGGGATGTTTGTTTTGCCTAATGCTTATCTCGAGAAAAATGGTCAACATTGGTATTCTCCTGAGTATACTAACCCCAGTGTTGTGCCATTTGCTCATCCCATGTTTTACCAATGATGTAGGTGATCAAGTCTTGGGTTCCCAAGTTTATGCTTGTTAACCCTTTGGAATCCAAGACTTGGATTTCTTTGTCCTCTCATGTGTAGGTATGAGGACATGGGGTGGAGAACACGTGCTTGGTGGAACTTGATTCTTTGACGTGGTGTGATCAAGACTTGATGGTTGTCTACACCACTTTGATGGCCTCCAAGAGGCAAGTGCCTTATTGTGACACCTACACCTGCGATCCAGAGCTATCATATACACTCATGCCTTGTACATTCATGATTTCTCTACTTGTGGTATGAGATGGTTGTTCTTTTGCTCACTTGTATATTGCTTGCATGTATTATACTTGTATCATGCTTTTATATCCTTTATAGCATGTGTTATCTTGTGTATTATATGCCATGCTAGCCTTTTGTGCCCTTTAGTATCCTAGTTTTCTTTTGCTAGGTGTCCTTGGTTGAGGGGAGTTGGGAGTTTTGCTATCCTTTTTGAGGGGTAGCTTTGTAGTTGATGTACGGTTGTAGTCTTTAGGTTTGTTTTTGTTTTGTATCATACTTGCATATCATGAGCTTCACTTTTATATTGATCTGAATGAGGTTGTGCTCTTAGTAGTATAAGTATGATAGTGCTTCAAGCTTTAGCTCTTGTTAATCATGTGATGTATGTTATGAGCTTTGAGCAACTCATTTTCCACATGTGAACCTGATTAATGTTGATGAAACTAAATCTTGGTTCACCTTTGAGCTAGCTTCTATCATGAGTAGGATGTTGAGATTCTCTGAGCTTTCATGTGTATGCTAGGTAGCTATGTCTCATGCTTTGATTCATTCACTTGCCTAGATCTTCATGATAATACCATGCTAAAACGTGAAGTCTAAAGCTAAAGTGATGAAAAGATCGAGTGGGTCCATTTTGCCACACTTTGAAGTTTGAGACTGCTTTTTACTTGCACTCTTGAATGAACTTGGACTTCATTGTGTTTGATCCGGACCATTGTCTTAAGCTAATCATTGCTCACGCATAGGCTTGACATGGTTGATTAGTAAGGCAAGGCAAATGTGGATAACCACTTTCGCATGCTCTTTGGTAACTTGTGAACCGTTGCAACTCAAACTAAAATGAACCTCACAAGTTTATGCCATAATATCGAGCATGATGTTTGAACGCTTTGCTTGGGGTAGTTCACCCGGTTTACATGTTTAAGCACTTAGTTGATTTCCTATCTACTTATGCTAGGTGCTATGTTTGATGGTGAACCTCCTTTTGCAAAATACTAAAAATTGCTCAAAATGCTTTGTGCCATATTTCATATCATCTGATTAGCTTGAGCTCTGGCTAGCACTTGTAATTTGTTGCTATGGTACCACTTTGAGCACTCTCTCATTCGTTTGAATATAATCTTGAAGCTTTGCATTGTGACATATTGCATTTCATAGCTTGATTAGTGCATGTGCCAACAAGGGGAGAAAGATACAAAGACAGGTGTGCATTGTTCCAGGGAGTTTTAGCTTGGTTGTGTCGAGCCTTTTTTGCCCATGTCTTTGGGAACCAAGTTTTTGCTCCATATTTCCTATCCAAAGGAATGCGGTCGGTGAGACTTGTTGCAATCGGGAGATCTGCTCGTTGCAATTTGATTGTCTTTGAGGTTGCAATTAGCACTTTTGTCTCAGCTTATGCCTAGATTGTGTTCACCTGGATGTCTTTGTCTTCTTTCTTACGTCTTTGTGTTGAATGTTGACAATGCACTCATCAAGGGGAGATTGCGAACACATGGTTGATTTAGGTCACATGTGTTTAGTTTTGTGATGGAGTGATTGTCAACGATCAACATTCTTCCTCTATTTTCTTTTTATCTTTTATGCTTCGGCTATGTTTCACCGGCATACGTGGAGTGTGTCGAAGACGTATCTCTTGGTTCGTGTTGTGCGGGTGTGGAGCTCGGAGATGGTAGGCGACGGCGGGTGAAGGGGCCAAGGAGGGGCGTGCGCCGACGGACCGCGGAGGTGAAGGACGGACGTGAGGCTTGGACCGAGGGACCGGATCGCCGGGTGGCTAGCCATGGTGGCTGACATCCGGGACATCGACGGATGCAAGAGGGCGTGGCGGGACCGTGTGTCGATCGGGTCAAGACGGCGGCGTGCGCGGCAGCGCAGCGGGGAGCTCGGATGACTTGGCGACTCGGGCGGTCAAGACGGCGATGACACGTGTCGAGGAGGTTTGCTGGTTTGTCCTCAAAACCATCGGTGCGGGTTTCGTGGTTTGGGCCTCAAAACCACGGGCGCGGGTTTCGTGGTTTGCGCCTCAAAACCACGGGCGCGGTTTTGCGGGTTTGGGCCACAAAACCCGAGGCGTTCCGACGGATGGAAGGGCGGCACGCGGGCGGCATCGGGGGAGGTTGCGTGGATGCAAGGCTACCGATGAGGAGGCGCGTGGCCGTCGGATCGAAGATTACCCGAGTCGACCGGAAATAGCCTTAGGGTTACAAGATTGACTCATGTATCTTAGGGGTAGTTCAGGCAGAGGGAATATGGGGCTATTTAGCAGAGGCATACCCCTTCACCCCCCCTGCCCTCTCATTTTACAGTTTCAATCTTAGGGTCTTCAGACAGTGGTGTGAGAGGTCCACCGATTTGTATCGAATTTGCTGAGCAAGGGCTAGCTCGAGTAGCCCGTCACATGGTGACGTTTGGGTTGATTCGATCGGTGTTCTTTGTTGATCTTGTGCTGTGATTTTTGTTCATCACTTGTTCTTCCCGAGTTCATCCTCTCCCCCTCTATTCTCTTCGCGATTTCTTCGATTTGGCACCGTTTGATCTCGTTTTCTTGCCTTGATTCGTGCTAGGACGTGAGAGGATCATTTCCACCGAAGGGTTTGAGCTAATTCCTCACGAGCACGTAGATCGGGCGAAGTTTTAGATCGAGTTCATCTTTTCGGTGTGTTCTTCGTGTGATCCGCGATTTCTCTCGATTCACTCCGTCAAACTCGAAATTTCCAAGGGGAAATGGTCACCCACATGCCTAGATGCTATGGCTTGATTCTTGTGATCTGAGGTTTCGATTGGAGAGAGTTCTTGGAGACTTGGTGTTCAGTTCTTTGAAAATCGTCAAGAAATCGCGGGATTCTCTACTCGCTCGCGGGTGTCCGGTGTGTTGCAATCATCCGCTTCTCGGGTTGCAATCGGGTGTTCGGAATCGAGTTGCAATCGATGCTTCGGGGTTGCAATCGGGTGTTCGAATTGAGTTACAATCCACTTGTGTTTTGTGTTGCAATTTGGCGAGGCAGTTCGGGATCGGACATCGGACATGTCTGTACTCTCCAGAGAGTTACTTCTCGTGACCCCCGACTGTTCAGACCTGTTGCAATTGGGCCTCTAGTAGTGTTGCAATTAAATGCCGCTTTCGGGTTGAAATTAGTGCCTTGTTCGGTGGCTGTTTGTTTTTCATGTCCTCCCTTGATCCATTTGTGTATCTAGGTATACTCCTAGTGCATCCACCTAGTTACCTAGGTCGTGATCTTTCTTTTGCTCGTGATACCTTGCTACCAGTTAGCACGTGTGCTACTCATCTCGTTTGAGTTTGCTTTTGAGGTTGGGGGTTGAGCCGATGACCCAAAATTGAAAAGGAAAATCGAGGCTCCCATTCACCCCCTCTGGTCGCCGTTTTGGTCCTTCAATCCATTTATTCTTGCAGATCTTTTGGGCAAAATGAGTTCGTAACTCATATCAGCAAAGATATGTGGTTCATTTCGTGTTTGGGCAGGTTATCGTCATGGTGATTCGTTTCCACACGAGCTGTCCGGGACTCCGGGGGGGCGACGTCGATGGCAGCGAGTTCACGGCGCCGCAACACTGGCGGCGTACCTGCCACTGACCGGGAAGGTTGCATATAGCGCCTGCCCCAGGACGTGGTCGCCGACTGCACCAACGACCCCAGCGTGGCCTTCGACGACGACGGCGCCGGCCTCTCTCTGCACCATTGACGTCCGAAAGGTGTCGAGGCGCACCACATCCCGGCGTTCCTGCTGGCGCTGGTGCAGATCTCCCCACCTAGTGCTCCCGGGCACTCGCCGCCCGTGCTGTCCGTGCCAAGGCCTCCGATCCCGCATGCACGGATGGAATCTGGCGCTGCTGCGTTACTGCATCACGTCGATTTGCACATGTGCATGTTCAGCCAGATCGTATAGGTTTTAGTTGTAGTGCAGTATCGAATGTGCGATCAAAACAATTCAGATTATGTTTTAAACTAGCAATATTGAGCTATGCAATATTATAGAAAATTTGACGTCATTTTGTGCCAGTGTCTTTACACTATTGTCGTATTGAGGCATTCTCGAATTCTAGTGACTATTTTTTATAGTAAATAAGCTTGATTCATATTCTCGTAAACTTCATAGTTCAAAATTTTCATAGTATAAAATTCTCATAAACATTTAGAGCAAAATTATCGTAAATGTTCACAGTATAAAATTTTCATAACTATTCACACTATAAAATTCTCGTAAACATATACTAATTATAGTAACTGAACTATATTCTATCTGTTGATGACGTATTCTCGTAATAATCGGATACGTGCATACTATTTCTCGTAAGGGAGCATGTTAGCTTCCATCTGTACACGTGCATGCATGACTTTTGAACCGTAGCGTCATTAATTACTAGAATTAACTGCAGCATTGATCCCGCATGCATGCATCTAGTCGGAACAGGAAAGCAGCGAAGCGCGCTCATCCCGCATGCAAACCAGTAACGCTTCGGGGCTGGGCTGCCTGGCTGGATCGGATGGGTTAGGTGCGGTCGGTTGATCTGGCTACAGAATATTAAATTTTGTAGCTAGCTACAGATTATACTCTCTCTCTCTATATATATATATATATATATATATATATATATATATATATATATATATATATATGATGTGTTCGCTGTTGGGGCGACGAACGATCAAGATTTCAGAGAGGAACCCCACACACACATGGCGTTCAACGTACACTCAGAATGGTACGAGAAGCTGAAGAAGGCCTAGGAGGCTAGCAGGGCACGTACGGCAAGGTGTGCTGGGTGAAGCACCGGGCGACGAGCGATTGCTACTCTACTTCGTCTTTCATCTGTAATTAACAAACTTGCCTGCGTGTTACGACTTACGAATGGTATGTTCAATGTTCTCAGTTCTGAAAAGGTGCAGATCTAATTGGACTTACGGACGTTGAGATGGAAATGGTGGCAACCATGGAGAATGTCGCCATGGAAGAAGAGAATGGCAGAATGATTCTGGAGAGTGTTGTAGTAGGTGGATACACAGGAAATAACTTTAAGGTGTATGTTTGTGGTAACAAGCATCATCTGACTATAACTTTTATATTTTATCGTCCAGTCATAAATAAAGTAATCTCAAATGTGTCTGGAGTACTACTACTACTGCATCTCAAAGTCAGCACCTCTCTAATGCGTCAAGAATACAAGGAACCATGTTTGTCACTAGACAAGTATGCAGTCGAACTCCTGCTCCTAAAGTGTGCTCCACAAGGGAAACTCTGCTCATATATTGGGATATATTGGGATTGGGCTCTTCAATTTGTGAGAAATTTCCTCCCCTTGCAGATCAATGTTTGTAAGTGAATGTTACGACGAGCATGGAAACAACGGCCATGGACGAGACATGAGAGCATTTCTTGATGTTGATGACGAACATGCATGGAAACATATGGCATCACAACACGAGTAAAGCAATTAGGCAGACTCCAGACCCCAAAACAGGGTGGCTGTGCTCAATAGAAGCACAAGCTCGAATCATTATTAAATTCGGCCATGTCATCATAAGGTAATGATATTACATACAACTCTAAAAACAAAACCAGCAATATTACGTAAAACTTCTACATACACTCTGATTCATGCATATGCATTGGCTAAATTTAGTCGAAGCACCGACCATCACCTTTTTGCTTCATGCATCGCGCTCAGTTCGTGTTTGCCTTATCCACACAGCAATGCGGACATAAACTTTGTCCCACAGCTTGTCCGAGAGTCGAAAGCAAGCAATTCTCCAGCTTCTCTTGAACAACAGAACACCAAATGCCATCCAGGTACCAACCACGAAGCCACACCCAAGACCAAGATAAAAGAATTGTATCCCATGACCTCCTTCAGTTCTTCCTAGGCCACCGTCCTTTGGTACATCATCACCCTCATTCGAGCAACTGTTTGGAAGAGGATCCCCACAGAGACCGGAGTTGCTACTGTACATAGATGGATGCCATGCATATAGGGTGTCAAGTTGATATCCATATGGAATTCTTCCTGTAAGATTGTTGTATGAAAGGTCCAAGTCGCTTAAGAACGTTAGATTTGATAGAGTGAATGGTATTTCCCCTGAAAGCTTGTTCCTTGAGAGGTCTAAAGATTCCAACGATCGCATTTCCCGATCTTTTTCTCGAATAACTCCAATCAAGTGGTTCCACGACAGATTCAAATTCACTAGGCCATCAAGAAAAACTATTTCTTCTGGAATTTTGCCGATTAAGTTGTTACAAGATAAGTCAATGTTCATCATACTTGAGCCCAAAACTCTATTAATGGAACCGAAATTCAATTCTTGCCCCTTCAAGACCACAGACATACTACTAAGTTGGAAGGGAATATCATGGTCGTAATTCAAAATAGGATCGGGATAGTAATAAGATTCAACAATACACATAACTCTTATGTGCTTTGTCATTGCTTCCAGATTTGAAAAGTAGCTCGGCAAAAGAGCCTGATATCTTATTGTTGTGGAGATCCATGTACTGAAGGCAGCCAAGATTTGTGATGTTTAGTGGAATATTTCCGTTGAACTTGTTATGACTTAACCGTAGAATTGCTAAAGATGTCAATTGTCCAATCCACATTGGCAATCCTCCAGAGAATTTGTTCATAGACAAATCTAAGAAGAGTATATTTGTGAAGTTTTGCATAAAAGATGGGAACTCTCCTGACAAACTATTATTACCTAAGGCCATAAATTCTATTGTTTTCATTACCCCAAGGCATGACGGAAGTTCTCCCTCCAAAAAATTGTTGGACAAGTCCAACTCAAGCAATCCTTGAAGTTTACAGAAAGATCGAGGAATACGACCGGTGATTTGGTTGGAGAACAGAGATAGTTGTGTTAGATTGGTGGATGTAGTAACAGAAGGCAGATGTCCTGACAAGAAGTTATTGGACAAGTCCAAGATATTTATGTTTGGTGGCAGTGTGGTTATCTGACCCGTTAATTGGTTTGAGCTGACATAGAGTTCTCGAAGTGACATGAATCCTATATCTGTTGGTAGAGATCCGTTGAGTTGATTGTTGGAGATGTTCAAGAATTTGACATTTGAAAAGGCACTGAAGAACCACTGTGGAAGCCTACCAACTATACCTGCACTCGAGATATCAAGATAGGTGATGCTCGTACAGTCCATCGAAGCCACCCAGGAAATAGTGGGCCCATCTGGCAGGATGCAAAGTTTACAATATCTAATTTAGATGGTGGTTGCCAGTCCGAGCTGATCTCAATCCTCAGGGCATTAGATGACAAGTCTATATATTGCAAGCTCCTTGTACTAGCAATGTGTTCCTCAGTTATGGTACCATTAAATTTATTTCTAGTTAGATCCAGGTGGGTCAGGCTACTAAGTTTACCAATCTCATATGGAACATGTCCATTTAGCTTGTTGCCAGAGAGGTCAAGTGTTTGTAAACTGGTTAATTGCCCTATAGATGGTGGGATAGATCCTATGATGTTGTTCGAATCGAGATTCAAAAAACCAAGCTCGTTAATTTCCCTATCCATTTTGGTAGCATGCCAGTTAATTGATTATAACTGAGGTCCAATTCTTGCAATTTGTTGGGTGAACAGCGAGGCAGATTATTCTGAAACAGCTCAGCTGTGTTGCCAGATATGAGAGCCGAATCAAGGTTTAGGACCTCCAAATTTCATAGATTCTTTAGATCTGTAGCCATGATGCGAGACTTCTCATCATAATTAGTATTAACTGAAAGATCAAGGACTTGCAGGGATGCCATATCTCCTAGAGCATCCGGAAATTGACCGTACATACTTGTGTAGTCAAGGTAAAGGTATCTAAGGCTTTTTATGTTCCAGAACCAGCTGTTCACCATTGGATGGTCAAAGAAGTTCCCGGAGGCATCTAGCTCCTCGAGATTTGTGAGGTTCAGGTGTGGTAGTGACTGGTTTGCGCTTGCAAGAGAGCAGTAGGAAAGACGAAGGACTCTCAAAGAAGGAAGCATGTTCAAGACATGAGGCCAATCCTCTACTGTGCTGAGGTCCACTCTATTCAAGTTTAGATATTGTATGGAATGAAGACGTGTTAACCATGAGAGATCCATCGAGTTTGTGCCTCCCACAAGGTCGGAAAGATCTAGATACTGCAGCTGTGACAAGTTGCCAAGCTGGGAGGTAGGCCACCATAGAATGGTATGCCAGAGAGGTTAAGGTATTCTTGAGATTTTTAGAGAGCCCAAGAACTCGGGAATTCGTCCGGTTGGCCCCTCTAGTTGATTCCAGCTGAGGTCAAGGTACTCTAGGTGATCCAGAGCAAGCAAAGAAGGACTTATCTGGCAGATCAAATCTGCTTGGAAGGTGCCTCTAAGTCGAAGCTCGTGGACGTGGCCAGTCCGGTTGCTGCACCGGACGCCTCTCCACCGGCAGCAGTCCTGCTCGTCGTGGCTACCATCTCGCCGCCACGAGCTAAGGACGCCTGCGGCTGCGGGGTAGCTGGTGACACCATGCTTGAACGCCAGCAGGGCATCCCTCTCGTGGGGTATGCAGCTCGTCGGACTAGCTTTGCTATCACTAGGGGCTGCCTGGGGCTGCTGCTGTGCATTCAGCGTGGCGATGAACATGAAGCAGCACAGCAACACGAGCAGGGCAGCTAGGCGATGCATGGTGATGGCAACCATGGACAATGTGGCTACGGTAGAAGAGAATGGCAGGATGAGTTCTGGAGTCAGAGTGTTATATAGTTGGTGGATGCACAGGATACTGCAGATCGATCTGTTAATTAGAAGTAGATGCAGGAACAGGACGGACCGAGCGAGGTCGTTGTAGTGTTGAAGTGCGGCGGTCAGTGTCAATCGTGTAAGTGCGGTTGATCAGTCGTGCAAGTGCGATGGTCAGTCGTGTGAGTGTGGCGGTCAAAAGATTATTGCCTGGTGCACCTCACAAAAGCGTGCATTCATTTACTGCCTTTGGTGCGTACTGGCCAAACTTGCAGAAGTGATGTAGCATGTTGCAGCGACCAGCCGTGCTCATGTACATGCTACTATATTCCTTTTATCTTTTAAGTAGATAAGTGCTAAAAAATCCATAGATAACAAGCTTAGAACCCATAGCTAATTGAAGAGCTGACTTAAGACAAACATAAATAGACTTATATTTGTGATAGGAGGAAATAGTTACCAATACTATTGGAGCCTGTTACTGTTAGTAATAGTAAGTCTGTACAACAAAAAGTCATGTCCTCGTAGTGTGCAGCAAAATGTTTTATGCCGGAGCAGAAATATTTCTTCTTTATCTCTAGATCGGGTAGACTGTTGCAAGGCGGCCCCGCATAGGCC
>JADLZK010005055.1:0-96584 GCA_015847255.1 Hyparrhenia diplandra | reverse complement strand
CATAACATTTGGTACCGAGCCAACGAGATCCTTAGGCCTTGATCCACCACCTCGCTACCATCTTCACCACCACGCCACCATTTACTTGCCGGCCATGTTCCCCACCATGGTGTCTCGGGTGCCCACCGCCATCCCCACCATGACCAACGAATAACTCACCAAGTCCTTCATCCACCTCTCGAACAACCCGGCCGCCCCCGCAGACCGACGTGGGCTGCGGTCAAGTCCCATTTGATGGGCTCTCATGGGTCGCAGCCCCGCCCCGCGCCGGCCGCCTGCTATCGCCCAGACTGCGCCACCGCCCTCGCCATTCCCCGCCGACATCTCCACGGGCGCATTCCGACCCGTGGCGCCACCATCCGCGCTGCGCCGTTGCACCTCCTGTCATTACAAGGCGCCCAACCAACAACATTGCCATTCCAGGCGCCCAACCAACGCAGCGCAAAGCGGGCGGCCCCCTCCCCAAGGTGCGTCCTGCGGGGGCCCCATCTTCAAGCCGGCGACATCGAGTCATCCCTACAGATCGGATCATCGCTGCAACAACAGCCGAATAGATGGCACTTGCGCAGGAGAGTGTTCGCTTGTCTCGCGGCAAAGATGCGACTCACAGCCGCAGCCCGTGGGCCTCGCTAGTGCGTCGCCGCTGCAAGGATGCAAGAGATTGACGATGCACGAGGCGACCTTGCCGGCTGTCGCCTTTGGCAAACCAAGGGTTGTCACCGATCACCATCATCTGCACCGTCCCCAATACTGTCTTCATGTGCAAGCATGGTGTTTCCATGGTCGACGAGCTCCAAGCCTCCAACTCTACCGCAGCGGCGGTTTCCATTTTGTCACCGGTGGGGACACACTGCCTAGAAACACCGCTTTCCACTACCGGCCGACGCGAGGACGTCTTCGTTGGTCGTTGTTGCGACCAATTCCGGTGGCCACCCGTGTGCTCTCCTTTCGCCCGGATGGCGCCTCATGGGATCTGTGGCTGCACACGTGCAGGCAGCTCATGAGGATGTCCGCCTTTATCGTTAGGAGTCCAAAATAAAGAGTCACAATTTATTTTCGGGCAATAAAATAAGTCGAGATGTAAAAGGCTTGTTTTTTAGGTGTTAAGTTCGTGTCTAGTGGAGGCATTGTTAGTGTCCTCATCAGGTTGCGGCTCGAGGACAAGCTGCATGTCCAGGTGTGGTGTGGTGTAGTGTTAGAGGAGTCAAGGGCCTATTGGGCCTTAGCCCATTAGGTTAATTAGTGTTTTACTTATGGGCCAAGTAAGACCTCTCTATATAATGAGAGGAGATGTATACCAAGAAACAGTTGAATGGCTATTTAGAGGAATGTAGGGTTTATGTATCAACACATCAAACTACATAGTGTTCAGAGATAGGTTGGCCATTAATTTAACTCAGCCAACAAAAAAGATTTGCTATGTTTCAATATTCTAATCGATACTATATCGGTACATCCCCATTGTGTGCTTCAAAATGAAAAACAAAAATGCACTAGAGACCGCTAAACACGATAAATTTAGTAAAAATAGTTTAAAGACTACGAATGACATAAGTAAGAAGATGTAAAATTACCTTTTTTCATGACAGCCACGCCTAATTACTTGGAGAGTCCGCTAGGGATGAAGGAGTGTCCATCAAAGACGATACTGCAAGGTCTGTCAGTGGTGCACCCTTCTTCCCTCTTCATTGATATAGGCGGATGACTTGAGCATCTTGTTCGACATGTTAACTTCAATTATCCAGTAAGTGGTGTGGTCCTCGTCCATATGGTCCTCCAATAGGAAGCAGAATTCATCTGGATTTACCAAGCTTACCAGAGGATACATAGGCTTCACCTGTGGAAGCCCTGGCCATCATAAAAACCCAGAAGTCTTTTGCCTCAATGGTGACAAGTCTGTGCCATTGCTCGCTTCGGCGAAAGTCAGGCAACGTTCATGATGTTATTGTGAAAGGAGATCGCGTATGGGTGGCGATACAGACGAGCATGAGCATGCCTTCGAGAGTGACGCGGACACGCCGAGCTGCGTCAGGGCAGTCTCCATCAGGATATGAGCAGCGGCCAGACCGCAAAGTATCGTCAGGCAGCGGGATGTAATGGAGCAGCTGATCCGTGGTGGTCTTGTCGCTGGCATGGAGGACATCAACAACAAGTATTGTTTAATGGTACTTTTTAATCCAATTGTCTCCTAACACTTTTGTGGTATTAATTTTACTTGTGTTATTGACTATTCCATTTCTCGTTTTGTTGAATAAGCATCTACTCAATTGGTTTGTTGAAGCAGGCTCAAAGGTCACTACTGAAAGGTAGAAGAAGTACATGGTCTGAGTATAAGAAGAGGATTTATCATTCTTTCTTTTGACTTTTGAGAATATTGTAATATATGCTCTCTGGATTTATGCACTTTAGCATGAACCGAAAGCAACTTTTTGTATTGAGTTATCATAGCGCGATGATGCTCTTCAATTCGAGACAATGTTTGAGGTCGTGAAATGTCGGTTGGTTTTGCTTTTCCTGTAAATTGATTTTTTTTCCAAGCTTGCATATTAGTATAGTCTTCACGTTCAGTGTCAATTATAGATGAAAGTGCTAGCATGCAAGCAATGAGGTAGTAGTGAGCCCTGGATTCATCCCAGGTTGAAACGAACTACAACTTGAGGCCCAACAGGATTGGTTTTGGAAGAGAATTGAACCCAGTCCTGGAATGAGTGACACAAGTGGATCCACTACTCGGGCCTAGATTGATTTAGGGCCTGGATTGGATCAGCTGAAACGAACAAGCCCTAAGTATAGGCAGATCAGGAAAGAGTGGAGCATGAACCGGCCGGGTTATCGACAGGTTCATACTGAATTTTAATCAGTATTTGTATGCCGATTCATGTCAGTCCTGCATGTTCGTAGTTGGTACCGATTCATTGCCGGTGTTTTTTTCAGAGGGAAGGCCAAATTAAAGGCCTCGCCAATGGTGATAGTGATGAAGGGAATATTCAGAGGTGTGAAGATAATCGCACAAATATTCAGTAAGAGCGATGGAACACGCCAAGATTGTTTTTTTGCAGGTTTTTTTTTTTTTTTTGATAAGCTGTGGATTTTTTTAACAAATTTTTTTTTGAGTTGGATTTATACAGGAGAGCAAATTTTTACTGCAGCATTAAAAGTTGCTTGCAGGGTGTATTACACTACTATTTTGGCAATATCTACTGATCTTATATTTAATTTCGAAGGTTGAACCGATAGAAGGCCACGTCTCCATGGACATAAACCAATCCATATTTCCTGTTTAAAAACTGTTGTCGCTTAAACCTGCACTTTTCCGAAGCCTAAAGTCATCAATAAAAAGCTTGAGTCTGAAGATCTTAGATTTATTTATTATGCGGCGAGTATCTTGTCAATCAAAATGATATAATATAAAAGCCAAATTCTGGAGGAGTGGATCCAAAGGAATACAGTGCTGATGTTGAACTTTCAGCTAAAAATTGACTTGGAATTCTCTAACCAGTACCGCATAGGAGTATTTAACAGCTAACGGCACTTATAGGTGGAAACAACTGGAAACCTTTCAATCAGATCAATTAAGAATAGCGCATTTTAGTTGATGTGCAAAACTTTGAAGGAGAGTGACAACCAAGGATTTGGTCACTGATACTGAACGTTGAGCTCAAACTTTGTAGGTACGTGGTAAGGAAAAACCTGCTGATCTCAGGAATCAAGTTTTTTTACTCACATGTTTATTTAACAGATGAAATCTATTTCACTTGGTACTAGTCAAAATGATTGGACCTAAACAAGCACACAATCATTTGCATTTGCTACTGTAATATGTGATGAATAGAAATCAATCAACAGAGGACCATCAGACCCCATGCATGCATTGATACGATACATGACAGATTTTAGCCACAATGCGTCCATCCTTTAATGCTGAATCTCTATCCAGTGATTGAGTTGGTGGAATCCGCGTCTAAAAGAAACATAAGCCAGTGGAAACATCAATGCACTGCTTCCATAGTTTGCTGCATGATATGTATTGATATGTTACTGGAGGGCATATGTATGTGTGGTAGATCCAGCGCTCGGCATCCATGAAAATCTGTATTTACCACAGCTATACAACATTCAGATTAAAACTCGATTTCAATGATTTGGTAGAGTGTGTCCTTGCTGAGAAAGCTTTCTGAATAATGAGCTCAGCAAACCCTTTTTTTGAAAAAATGGGCATAGAAAACTTTTTGGATGTTAGGTTAAATGTGTAAAGGAGAAAAGCGTACCCTTGTGACTTAGGAGTACTTAATATAATATCTACACTAATGTGAGAAAGTGACTGTGCAACTGATGTTTTGCGCTGGTGAAACACATCCATCTTCATCTTGAAACACACACACAGCACAATGAGAAACAACTGTATGTCAGCCTTTTCATAAAGATATCATTGTGCAGAACAGAACAGTAGTGGCACTACATAGTTATTACTACTACTTATACTAACAAGAAGGGATTATGAGGGACAGTGACGCAACGGACTGGAGGTCCGGAGCTACAGCCTACAGGAATGCGAGTGCCGACTAGACACCTGTTCTCAAGAAATGGTTGGAGAAGTAGAAGAGGAAACCCCACCTAATTTGCTATCAATCAGATCACCTTTATGTATGGAGGCCTGTGCTGTCAATATAGAAGGTTCAGATCTCCATCCTTCCTTCTCATTGTATTCTCGTCATCCATCACCTTTCTCTTCGCCGCTGCCTCCATTTCTGAATCTGCAGGGTCGTTTCTGAATATCCAGGAGCTCCCGTTCTCTCTCTTTCTCAGGTCACGTGGAAGCTTGCAGCGCAGATACATTCCCGGTCAAGGTACAGCGACTTTTGCCTGTTCTGAATCGTAATTCAGTATTGATGCACCGATTCGTGCCAATCCTGCTGCCTGCTAGTACCGATTGATCCAAGTGCATGTCTTTCTCAGAGCGAACGGAGGCCGGCCTCTCAATGGAGACAGCGATGAAGGGGCTATTCAGAGGTCTGAAGATCATAGCACAAATATTCAGTAAGAGCCATTTCTTCCATCTTCCATATCACCTCCTGCTCCTGGACTACCATTTCTTCCATCTTCCATATCACCTCCTGCTCCTGGACTACAAGCTTTGGATCTTTGCATCTCTAACTGATGGCTGGTACTATATAATGACTAATGAGCTTCAGTAATCTCTGTGGCGTTGCAGCAGTGCAGAGGGAGCATGAGATCGAGATCGGGTACCCTACAGACGTGAGGCATGTATCGCACGTAGGCCTGGGCGCCAGCGACTCCTGTCCGAGCTGGGTAAGGATCAACACCACACCCACCCACCTCATGGCTTTGGCTTGTGTAATCTCTGTCTATCCTTGGAGAAAGGAACAGGTGGTTCTGATATTGTGCATGGCTAAGCAGATGAGTGAATTCAGAGGAGTAGAGGAGGTGACAGCAGAAGGACTGGGAGCATCCATCCTAGGCTCTGCTGCGCAGTCGAGGCACACCTCCTGGGCTTCCTTAGGCAAGTACCTCGCCTTGGTTTAACTTTTGCTCTGGTTTTGGCTTAAAAGACGAATGCCATTTATTATACAACCAATTAGTACAATTAAAAGAATAAGTCATAAGAGGCCATTGACATTTGTTTTGTAGTTGAAAAATAACAAAATTGGCTATTTCATGAACAACAGAAACAAAATCAGGAACATGAAATATATAAAAAGTGTAAAGATAGGAGTTTGAGGCTTTGAAATGCTACCTCTCCCTCCGTAATAAGTGACAAATCTAGTTTTGCAAAGCAGTTTATGTTTGATTGATGAAGTTTTCACAAAGGTTACTGACATTTATGATATAAAATAGATTTACTATGAAAAACATATTAACGATGAATCAGATGATATCTATTTATTTAGAATTATAAATATTAATATCTTAATATAAATTTAGACAACTTAAGATTATTTAACTTGTGACAAAAAGGCAATCTTTGTTATATAATATAAGAAAATAATATTTTAATATAATTCGTGGACATACGAGACCTCCGTTGAGATCCCATGGATAAAAGGAAAATTATGTTTTCTTTATTTTTAAATTGTAAGATGTTTTTCGCTGAATACTCCTACATAATTTTTAGTTTATATGTAGTGTAGATATAATATACATCTAACTATATAGTAAAAATGATTTGCGTCGAAAAGCTAAAACAATTTATAGTCTGAAATGGAGAGAGCAGTATCTTTGAGTTTCTTTTTTCTTTTTTTTTTTTTTTTTTTTTTTTGAGAAATTTGAGGCAATTGAAAAGGGAAAAAAAATCAAACCTGGTTGCGGGCTTGTGACACTAGTTTTCATCGTGATCTGGGCCAGGCCGTTCGTTTTTGTCTCTATTCTGGGCCTTTTCGCTGCGACCCCGGCCCGGTCTGCTTGGACAACTTGTGCAACCAAAAAAAAAAGACTGATGCTACTATCGTGCACTCCTTCCTCCTGCTGCAGACTTCGAGCAGCCAGCGTCGACAGGCGTGTTGCCGCCGACGGAGGCCGACAGCAGCTCGGGCCAGGACGGCGGTGGCAGTGTCACCGCGAGATGTGGCAGCGGTGCAAGGACCACGAAGAAGGCAGCGAGGCCCAGGAAAGGCTCCCGGTCCCGTGCGGCGTCCCCGGCGGGTCGTCCTCGTGGCGGTCCACGGCGTCGTCGTCGTTCGCCACGGCGTGTGACGGCCACTCCTGCGAGCTGCGCGTCGTTCCCGCCGGCCTGCAAGCCGCCTGAATGTGTTTAGGGTGTAGCTCCGCCGACCATGCATCATCCATCACTGTCGTATGAATGTGTTTACACGCTTGGCTTGAATGACATGGCTTTCTTTCTTTCTCTTGTAACGGCTTTTCTGTTCGATTCGGGCTTGAAATTAATACCAGACGGCGGCTTCGGTGTCTTGAGGAACAATGACAGGAGCCCGGTGAACACTGAACAACAAGCAACTGGGTATCTGTATCTGTATTTGAGCGATGCGTTTTGCTGCTGAATGGTTGTGTGGTTTCTTCTCGTCATCAGTTGATCGAATTGTCGGCAACAGATCGACAGCAAGTGGGAAGAACACGTCAACACAAGCCGGCCACTCCGTCGTCGTCGGTTCCGTTCTGACTGATGACTGACACATTGTGTGACTGAACTGAACGAGAGCAGCACGTCAGAGCGAGATAGATAGATGCAGACAAATCACTGGCCTCTTTCCTCATTCATTCAGCGATTTTGACCTGGAGACTCGAGACTGAACAAGAAGACGAGCATTCATTCTGATGCCCATGGCCCTCAAAGTCCTCTTCCACGGTCTCCGTCACATCTGGCATGCAGCTCGATCGCAAGAAAAGAAAGGTCCTCTCCATCTCCGGCGTACTCTCTCCCACGGAGTTCATCGTTTTTAACTTTTAAATTTCATGTTTAACCATCCGTCTTATTCAAAATATTTATACAAATCATAAAATAAATTAATCAATATTTAAGTATCTTTATTGATAAAATGAGTCATAACAAAAAAATAAATTATATTTATGTAAAAATTTTGAATAAGGCGAAGCGTTGAAAAAAGGTGGCACGGAATTTAGGTGACAAACTCAGTGGGGACGGAGGAAAGTACCTAGTGGCCCAGTCTCGTGGCTCCGCGTGCAGGCCGCAGCCAGGTGTGGTGGAGCTCCTGCGTTTTCCTGGCGGCCAGGTCAAGTCACGAATAACCTCTCGGACACGGTCTCAGAAGCACCACGCTCTGCCCAGGTACTGTTGTGCTCTCATCTCTCAAGAGTCAAGACCCATCCCACAACAACAAAAAAGGTACCAACTGCCAACAGATACACTCCTACGTACCACTACTTATTGTGAAATTCGAAAATACTGTCGTTATCATCGTCTTGAATATGTCCTGATGATCTGTCGACTGACGAGACGAGCTCAATTTCCTGTTTTTCCTCCTCCGCGTTGGATCCATCCCATTGGATGGAGCAATGGAAACGCGAGCATGGAATGGAACGAACCTTCCAGGGACGGCTCAGGCCCTGCCACGTGTGCACCGCCTGCAATGTGCATTGCAGCTTGCAAGGTTGGCGCGTATCATATGCTCCTCTGAAACCGAAAGCGACGAGTCGGATCGATCAATCGACGAGCGGCATCGATCCGCTACGCCGGTGTGGCTCGTTGCGTGCGATGCCTCCAGTGAGTCAGGCACGTGGAGAAAGAAAGAAACAGAGGCGGTGCTCGCCGCCATGGCCGTGATGGTAGCTACTGGTAACTTGCATCCTTAGAGCTCCTCCTGCCATCCTCCATGCGGTGGTTAAACGGGAGGTGAAAGCAACGAACCTGATAGACAGACACCGTGTAAAGCCGTGGACGCGACACGCACACAACCACCTACAAATACCAGAGTCCAACAAGTAGTGCACACATAGACCTGCAGCACAGCACAGGCGTCGTCGACTCGATCCTCCCAAACAGACCTGCAGCAGCGTGCCGTGTTCTTGTGTCGTTCCACAAGCCATGGCGGCGACGGCGAGGGTGAGGCCGGTCACTCTCCCTCTACTTCCGGTGCTCGCCTACGCCATGCTGGCCGCGGCGTCGGCCGGCGCGACGCAGTTCAGGGTGGGCGGACAGCAAGGGTGGAGCGTGCCGACCGCCGGCTCCGAGTCCTACAACACCTGGGCAGGCCGGCTCCGGTTCCAGATCGGCGACCAGCTCCGTAAGTTGCCATGACCCTGGTGCTCTCTCTGCTGCTGCTAGTGACGACGACGACGACTGACGTGTCCGTCCATCCATCCGTCCTTTGCGTGTGCGTTCGTTTGCAGTGTTCGTGTACCCCAAACAGACGGACTCGGTGCTCGTGGTGGACGCGGCGGCCTACAACGCCTGCAACACGTCGTCGCCCGTGGCCAGGTTCGACGACGGCAGCACCGTCTTCACGTTCGACCGCTCGGGACCTTTCTTCTTCGTCAGTGGAAACGAGGCTAGCTGCCGTGCCAACGAGAAAGCTCATCATCGTCGTCCTCGCCGACCGCTCTGGCGGCGGTGGCACCCGGACTCCTCCCCCCGCAGCGCCACCGCCCACGTCGTCCGCACCGGTGCCCAGCCCGCCTGGCTCGCCTCCTGCGGAGGCCCCTGCGCCCGTGACGACCCCGCCGTCCTCGTCTCCTGTGCCGGTTCCTGCGGCTACCCCGACCTCGTCGCCGCCGTCAGCTGTGACTCCGGCTCCGGTGCCCGCTCCCACGACCACCGCACCGAGCTCGCCGCCGGAGCCTGTTGCCCAGGCCCCGTCGCCGTCGGCAACACCAACACCAGGAGGAGGAGGAGGTGCTTCCCCACCGCCGTCTGGTGGTTCGGCCAGCGCGCCGGCCGGTGACGGCGGCACCACGCCTCCTCCTCCTCCGCCTTCCGCGGCTGCCCCCGTAGTCGCGGGCTTCGTCGGCTCGCTCGGTGCCTTCATCGGTTACGCCATGCTTGCTGCCTGAGACGACCATCTGATGCTGCTGCGTGTTATTTTCTTGCTCCATGCTTTGCTAGTTGCTACCTGAGACGACTACAGTTGCACTGTAAAGAGGCATCATTTGTTTTCGCATTCGCATTTGTTCAAATATTTGTCGAATAATAATAAACACATGCACGATTGCTTTTGGTTGTAGCATCGGTCTCCCTGGACACGATTTTCATAAGATGCTCACTTGTTCATGCCAAGCAAACGCCCACATCTTCATCAGAAACTAATCCTTGTCACAAATACAAATCTTCAGAAACAAACGCACAAATAGACATCTTCAGAAACTCGCATTCAGATCAGAAAGACAGCAAGAAAAAAACCACGCAATTCTGCTGCACCACCGCACTTCATCGAACCAGGAAATTACTCTAATACACGTTTATATAAATATGACAGGACAATTCCTCAACCAAACATTATCCATGCAACATCATAGATTCAGTGCTAACAGTAAATGGTCATCAACATAGAGCAAAATTAAAGCTCCTCTTGACAAGCATCGAAACAGCAAGAATACTACAGAGAGGACTAGCTTCTTGATGGCCACCCCCAAGTGATGGCAAATAGGATGCGGGAGAGACGCCTACAGCCTCCTTCCCCTCCTACCACCCTTTCTGCGAGTGCTGTCAGTTGGAACCGGGGTAACATCCTCTGCACATAACAGAAATGTAGCATTAGTATACATTCAGAAAGAATAAAGCAGCACGTTATCACGTTATGATAATTGATGCAACTTCAACAAATTAGGCCCTTGAAAGATTCAAATTCTTACCAATGCGTCCAATTTTCATCCCAGAACGAGCAAGAGCCCTGAGAGCAGACTGAGCACCAGGTCCAGGGGTCTTGGTCTTGTTGCCTCCAGTGGCACGAAGCTTGATGTGCAGAGCAGTAATACCAAGCTCCTGAAGACACAACAACTACAAATTACTTTTCTGGATACAGAAACTCTAAACCATCCCTACATAATCCTAGGCTTCAATTTAATTAAGCAAACATCATCTCTGGTACATAGCCGAATCAATATGCGATTGCTCATTGCAGTAGAACCAGTGTAATGAAATTATTGATTTCACTACAAAAGACCAACTCACAAATTACTAATCTAGATACAGATACTCTGAAGTATCCGTACATAATCCTAGGCTTCAATTTAATTAAGCAAACATTATCTTTGGATACACAGACGAATCAATGAGCAGTTGCAGTAGAACCTCTGTAATGAAATTCTTGACTTTACTACACATACCTTGCAACGCTGTGCAACATCTTGAGCAGCAAGCATAGCAGCATAAGGTGACGACTGTCACGATCAGCCTTGACCTTCATCCCACCTACGTACATGGTTTAGGTTTAGCACATCACAGTTAAAACTAAATACAAGTGCCATCTACGTCATGTAGAGGCCTAGGTTTTAGGATGGTACCAGTGATCCGAACCAGAGTTTCCCTCCCAGACAAATCAGTGATATGCTGCAGATATATAACATCACACAGTTAAACAATGGAAGATAATGGTCTATCCAAAGACAGGATACAGTACTTACAATGAAGGTGTCATTGAAGGATGCAAATATGTGGGCCACACCAAAGACATACTCTCCTTCACGGACAGTAGGTCCAAGGGTGACGTTCTCCTCCTTGGGCTCCCTGGTCTTCCTCCTCGACTGCAAACATATACGACTATAAGAATGGCATTTAACTTATTGTAGTCTCAACAACCTCCAGAAACTATTCCAGAGTACACTAGTGAACCTGAGTTGATATAGTGTTGTGACAATAAGAACCTAAGAGGATAAAAAAAAAGGATAGTAATTCAATACAGCAAGCTACTAATCAAGCCGACCAACAGTAGCCACTAGCCTGTTCCAGTGGTGTATTTACACGAAGAGAAAGGCACTAAAAATTGTATTGGCCAAAAACTTATAGATGGCATTCAACAGCTAATCAGTCACGGTCTACTTAATCAGGCCAGCCATTTCATCAAGGACTCAAAACAAGACTATCACGATATATACTATCACGATATATATTGCCAACAATTATCCCCACAGAACATATGCTTTTTCCAGTTTCGTGAAGAATTCAACCCAAGAAAAGCCCCGCATATTCAGCATTTCTCACTTGGTTTGTAATAGTAGATTTGACTCATTCCAGGGTTTTAACTTTTAACAGCATATACCAAATATTGCACTATTGCATTTGGCAGATAAAACATGTTCACCTACAACACTCATAAATCAAGACCAGAGTAGTAAAACTGTGGACCCAGAATCGCTTCAATCTTCATTCAACAAAGGGAGTACGAACTAATCAACGGAAGGACAGACAGATCTCAAATTGTAATTTAATTTACCAGGCCCAAACAACAATTTCCACCACGGGCAACCACCCCAAACAACAATAGCCTAATCAACAGACAAATCTACGCTCTTATTAGGAACCCAACATCTCCCAACAGAACAATCAAATCCACCGCTACCCTGCTTGCACCTAATAGATCCGCGGGCGGGACTCAACAAGACGAGAAGAGGCTCGCTTACCATGGTTGCGTGGAGCGACGGGTGACCGGAGAGGCGCGCTTCGGGTTGGGGTTGGGGGATCACGAGCACGCCGCCTCCGCTGCCTACGCCGCCGCCGCCGAAACTTCAGAGGGGAGACGGATGAGTGGTGCGCGTTTATATACGGGTGCCCTTGCTCTTCTGTCACTGCGGGTGGGCCCCATCTGGTACACTAGGACCCTGTCGGCAATTTGGTGGGCTCAACTCCTAACGGGCCAACAGTTTTATGGGTTGTATATGGGCTGGATAAGAATGCGGCCCATTTAGTGTCGTCTTCTTCCCACTTCCTCTTCGACCAGTGCAGCGAGAGGGGAACCGAAGCAGCCGTCCGTCGTCTCTTCTCTGTGAGCCTGTCCGATCTCTCTCCTCTACTGCGTTGCTGTGATCTGAGGATTTGTGCGTGGGTGGGTGGCTGGGTGCGTCGTGCTGGTAATTCTGATTCATTTTTTTTTTCTGTTGTTTGATTTGAATTCAGGAGGGAAGGGGAGAAGAGAAGGGAAGAGGTAGTGGTGGTGGGTGGAAGAAGTGGGGCAGGATGAGCGCCGAGAGGCCGGTGCCGCGGCGGGAGAGCCCGTGGGGTCTGCCCGAGGGCGACACGCGGCAGCCCAAGGCTCACCGCTGCAACGACCGCGCCGAGGACGTCGTCCAGGTTCGCTCGCCCTCTTGTCACAATGTTGCTTCTAGCAGTCGGCCCATTGTGTCTGTCTGTCCAACAAATGAATGGAAGCATCTGAAGTCTGAATTGGGATATGATGATTCTTGGCCAGTTTAGTGATGTATCCTCAGTACCTTATTACCAGCGTCGTCTATCGATTGTGCCCAACTTAGAGTCGCTTCAAATTGGGATCAGGCTGGCCACTGGCATTGTGCTGTTTCGTCCCCGATGTTTCTGAGCCATCAGGGCTTATAACTTGACTTTGCTCACTTGAAATGTCTTCCTGATATGTTTGTGGCATAATGTTGCCACCTAAGGATCCTACCAATAAATTAACCCTAGTAGAAACAATGATTCAACAACCTTTAATCAGGACTGTTTCTGCTTTGCGCTGCTGTTGATGATTTCAGGCTACTATTTGAAGCTCCAATACAAATCTGGAAAGCAAAGATTGGAATGAGCAAATAGCCGACCTGACTGTTGTGCCGTCTTTCATGATTGAATAAACCCCATATTTATGCCTAAGAGCACAATTAATGCTCAAGAAACCATCGTTGACGCTTTCATGTTTCTGTTATAGCCCTGAAAAAAAATACTGATAGCGTCATGACATAGGTGTAGTGTTTTCAGTAGAGGACGGCATGAAAACCATCACCATTCACCAGTCAGTTGAGTTATCCACTGTCATGACATGGTAGCCGTGCTATGTGCTAAAGCTGAGCTGCCAGCGTCCACAATCTTACCCAAGGTTGTTACAATCGTGATCTTCAATCGAATCGAACTCGAATGATAGGGTTGTAAATCGTAGGATCATATAACTACTAAAATCATAGATTCTACTTAGCACAATCGTAGAATCAACCTGACAAATTAAGATTGTCCATAGAATCGCGATCTTAACAACTATGATGCTGCCCGGCTGCCCCATTTCAGATATTTGGTAGTGAGCACCTGTCAGACATAGCCATTTAATGCATGTTTTCCATATAAAGATGAAGCTGTTGGCTTTGTTTCTAATGATTTTTACAACATTAGGTCATGTGCTGCATTGTTAAGCCCGAAATTTTTATAGTTAAACATATGTTGAACATACTTCTATTTTGTCATTTTGCAGGCTTGCTTTGAAGGGAACCCATTCAAGACAGTTCCAGGTCCATTCAAGCTCTTCTGGCAATGCATGCGCTCGAAACCTGGGTAGGTGTACATTCTTATAATATATGTATGTGCTTAGCTTTTGGCATATCTAACCTGAGCTGCAATAAGATGGGAGGCACTGTATGGTTCTAATGCATTAAGCACTGGGCTGATGATAACTAGAAATAGACAGACTCTTATTTAGGAAATCTAAAGAAGCATGTACTGAGTAGAGTGAACTTAAGGACGGCCACTATATCTTGTTTTGTTATATCTTTGCTATGTTTTTTATTGAGGAGGATATTAAATAGTAACTGCAGAGATTGCTCATGAAGGTTAATCTCTCAAGAGATAAGGTTTTGTTGGTTTCAGAACTATTTATAGGAGCACGTTGAGGATATCCACTAGTAACTATGCATGGCTTTGCTCAATTTTATTTTCCTATAACTGACATAGTTACTGAAGCGCATGCACTTGTAATTTGGATTTTGGCATTCTCACTGAAGTTATATGAGCTCCCTCACCATTGATGTGAATCACCATAGTTCATGGAGTGACTGCCTGCACTATTTTTGGACTGGGACTGGGTGACTAATTGTGTCATCCGCTAGTTAGTTTCTTTCAGAAAATGGCCTTTTCGGTCGCCTGCTTCCACATGTGATGTACTGATGTTGCATCTTTTGGGAAGGAGGTTCTGTTAGTTAGGCTGTTTGGAAGGATAGTGGATGTTCTTTATGCATAGGATAGATGTGAAACCTGACATATGATTAGTCAAAATACGATGTGCATCAAAGCTTGGTTAGTAATTTGGTCAAGCTGGTATACTGAGGCAACCTGGCCGGGAGCAACCAGTTCAAGGAAGCCAAGGTTAAAACAGCATATAAGCAATTAAATGGCACTGAAATGAACAAGAAGTATAGTTTTCTACTGTGCCATGACTTGAAAAGGGTGTGAAAACCTCTAATGTCGTGACATATTTGATATTGGAGTACTGGACATGAATGTATTCCTATAAAAGTAAGATTAAGTACTTCAAAAACTATTTTACAGAAGACAAGACACCAACTTGAGAACTTCATTCAAGTGTGCTGTGTGCAACCAGATGATCTAACTAGGATAATCGTTTGGCTTGGTTAGGCAGGCATCTGGTTCACAACTTTGGCATGGCAGCCTCTTTTGAGCTAGGTCACACACACCATACGCCCATGGCATTGTAGCAAGTGGCACTTAGCTGTGCCAAACTTCTAAACTATGGTGAGCTTTTTCGTTGCCACAAGCTAGGCAAAATGTGTGGGAACACTAGGTGTTCTTAAGCCATGATCCAGAAGCACACGCACTAGATTCTTCCGCATGCTTATTTCAATCAACATTGAAAATCTGCAATTAGTATTCTGACCGTTAAGATTATCCTTTTCATTTGCATCAGCAATATTTCACAAATGGACCTTTGGTTTTCAGGGAGGAACCAACTGAGCCCTATACCTACCTGCAGCTAGATCCTCCAAGGGTGGAAGTGAATCTGGAGCAAACAGCCTCTGAATCTTGAACGAGCATTTCTAGTTTATAATGTCCTACAATTTTATCTTCACCTTTCAAGCAGCCTTTTCCTCCTTGGGATCATATCATGTGAGCACGAAACTGCATATGTTTGGATGTTTATAATAATCTAATAAACCCTGATCTACAGACTTGCCTTTCCAGGCGGCCAACTCCATGAAATTGCTGCTGCTGATGTAAGAATTGTGCCCATTTTCTGATAAATCGTGCATTTCCATGTCCACGTGACACTAGCCGTTTAGGGCTAGCTAACGCCTCTGAAGGCATTTACCTGTTCATGTACTGTCTTGTCGACATGGCCTCTGAAACAGAGTTCCATATGGCCGCATGGTGTTTGTCCGTTTGTTCACACTTCATACCAGTATTTGTGTAGTAACAGTTGTTTGTAAATGCTGCTTGTTTCCTACGCTGATTGGTGTGAGAGTTTCAGACAACCGTGCAGATATACTCCTTGGCCATATGGTCTGCTGCTTTTACCGTGTCAAGTATCCTAAAGATTGTTCACGTATGAACCTGGGGCTTGTTTGCAAGGAGGAACCAACGGACTCCTACCATACTTACCTGCATCTATCTGGAGAAGAAAAGTTTCCCTTCAACTCTCAAGCATGCCTAGTTTATCCAAGTTTCTCTTCACCTCTCAAGCAGTTTTTTTTTTTTTAGCAAACCTCTCAAGCAGTTTTTACGTCATGTGAGCACGTACATAGCTGCTTGTCCGCTTGTGTTTGGATGTTTGAGCAGCCGCTTGACGTCCTCTCCATGGTCCGTATTGTACAATTCAATCGTTCTCCTTTCTTCTGGCGAAACCGAATCCATACAAGCCAAACGACGATTTCACAGGTGATTCTCTGTTTCAAGTTGAGAAACGTTTCTAAGAAGAATCTAAAATGTTTCTGTTTCCCCGAGAATCTAGAGCCGTACCAAATGCACCCTAAAAATGAGTTGGTCCTCTTATCACCTGCTGATGAAGTCCTAACACAGCTTTCATCGGTCCCCTTATCACCTGATGATGAAATCTTTCTTCCCTTTTGCTCTAAGTGCTTGGTAGCCTCCATCTGTAGCCTTCGACCTCTCATCCTTCCCATGTTCCAGTTCTCTACTCCTGTCTAGATTGTTTTGCTAGATCTAGGCCTCCCTTCTCCTAAGGCTGTGTATTCCGATTTGTATCCGAATTGAGATATTCAAGTTATTTGTGATCCAATATTCAGTGGATTGTTAACAGAATGGTGTATACACTGGCCATATGTATCTTCCTGGCCTTTCCAAAGTCCACAATAATTGTGATAGAAACCAAAGCAGTGGCAGGTTGAGCAGGAACAAACGACATAAACAAACAAAAAATGTAACAGATTAGCACACAAGTGACAATATGATTTACTGCTCAAATTAAGGGAATAGAGACGTACCCTTCAGGGATATGCATAACCCTAGCCTCTAGGTCGATATACTTGCCGATGTTACTAGGGAAATACACGATGCTAGCATATCGCTCCCTCTTAGTTGCAAACTCAACTGCGCCTAGAAGTTTGTTTTTTTATGTCTTGTGTCGAGGCGAGAACAAATACCTTGAGGTCCATGAATTTGATCCTGGCCTGCAAGTAAACAACACCGTGCGTCGATGATGCTAGGAGCCGGAAGGAGACCATGATGTTGTTGAAGGCTCTCTCTAGGTGACAACAGTCCGTGCTTAAGCATCTTTGAATTGAGTATGCTGCCGATGGATGTGCCAGAAGTTGTGACTTTGCTGTCCTCGTGTCAGTCCTTCCAAGAGGTGCTCATCTTGGTGTTGCCCCATGTTGTGATCGTCCAGTCAAGCATTTGCCATTCTTCTAAAGGGATCCTAACATCGTAGTGGGCCCACACAAAGGACGATCATATGTCCATGAAACTTGGTAGATGCATTGACTCCCTAGGTTGACACATCAATTGTTTGAATTGATTAAGAAATTATTAACTTGAGGTAGGGCTCCTTTATCGATCAAGGTGCAGTTAGGTGATGTCAGCTCAAAAGGATGGACTTTGGGCACCTAGATGGGTTCCCATGGGCATTGTTGTAGCTCACGGTGGACGTGAGATCGGCGGTGTTCTCACCATTTACCGGGTGGAGGGAAGAGGCTCTCAACTTTCTTGGGATCTTCTTGGCGGAGAGGAAGATGAGGTGTGGGGGAAGGAGAGGCCTGCGGCGCCACCAAGGGCACCTCGCCCTTGTTCCACTTGTCGGTCTTGGAGTCCGAGGCCACGGTGGAGGGCGTAGTATTTTTGGGTTGTAGGCTTTGCCCGTCCATGAGGGCAAATAGGCCATCTGGATTTTGGGATCAACGCAAAGCTAAATTAATTTGATATGCATGATGGTAGTGATTTGAAAAGACTCAAACTCCCCGTCGCATAACCAACTTAGGGTCTGGCTAGTCAAGAAAGGAGAAAATACACCAATCGATATGGAAAGCATCTTTGAGATCGTGGAAGGTGGTGGTGGCATGCAATTTAATTATTATAAAATTTAGCGGAGTGACGGCGGCGGACCTTTCGCCCCGGCCGCTGGGCCATAGATGAAGTAGTCGCCATACTCGGCCCGGGCCCGACGACTCACGGGACGCTTGAGGAGGAGGGAGGTCTTCCACGGCGCCGGCGATGCGGGGAGGATCTTCGGTGAAGTCGATGTTGGGGACCTTCATGAAGGATTGTGATTGAAACGACTAGCGGGCGCGACATAAACAAATGATATCGGGCGGTGACAATAGGGGATACCCTCGATTTTCCGACATCGACGCTCGTTCTTGGCGCTTTCTCTTGCCGCGGTGCCGTCGTTCGATGCTGGAGGAAGTTGTCGGGTAAGGCGTTGCCGAGGAGGAGGACATAGTCGGGTGGTCGACATCATGGATCCTTCCGTTGGGTGGGTGGCCAATGGCGGTGCCGCCACCAGGATAGAATTTTATCAGTGCTAGCTGGGCCGGCTTTCCTAACCAATGTCATAGCCTTTTTTTAAGTTAATGGCCCAAGAACTTGTGGTGGCCCATCAATAAGCAGCCTTTTCCCCCTTGGGATCATGTCATGTGAGCTCAAAACTGCATATTTTTTTATCAAAAAAAACCTGCATATTTTTTGATATTTATATAATCTAATAAAACCTGATCTACAGAGCTGCTGCCAACTCAGTGAAATTGATGTTGCTGATGTAAGAGTTGTGCCCCCTTTTCTCATAAATCGTGCATTTCCAAGTCCACCTGCCAGAATGCCAACAGGCGTTTACAGTTAACGCCTCTGAAGGCCACTGTTCACGTTCTGTCTCCACGACATGGCCTCTGAAACAGAGTTCCATATGGTCACATGGTGTGTGTGTGTCTGTTTGTACATATTTCATACCAGCATTTGCGTACAGTGCCTTGTAAATGCTGCTTGATTCCTACACTGATTGGTGCGAGAGAGTCTCAGACAGTCGTGGATACATACACTCCTTGGCCATATGAACTGCATTCGGTGCCATTATTTATGCTGAAGATTCTTCTGCATAAATACTTGTTTCAACATGTTCTGTCTCTTGGACATCGTTGCTTTCTGAAGCACAGTCCTAGGATTCATTCGTCAGCGTATACTTATCTCAACACTGAAAAAATGTATGGACTTGTGGTTTGCAGGGAGGAAGAGGAACAAACAGCATCGGGATCTTGAACAAGCATGGCTATAGTTTATCTCGTGCAAATTTCCCTTCACCTCTGAAGCAGGGTTTTTTTTCTTCGTCCTAGCTAGGGATTCAGCACAAAGCTGCCTGTGTTTGGATGTTTATATCTGATATATATAAGCCCTGAATCCCTGATGTATCCTTTGCAGACTGCAAACTCCTTGAGCTAGTTCTGATACAACAATTCGGGGACTCCGAAGTAGTGTACAGTTGCTACTTGCTGTCAGCATTCAGAGGTAGATAGATCATGCCTATGAAGGTCATGTTATGTCTCTTTGACACGTTCCAGACGGGCTTTGTCTGTTTGCTCACACTCCTACTTGATACAATCATACTAGTACGCGCCTACTCTTCTCTGTAAATGCTGCCTTGATTCATCGCGAACGCAGTGGATCCAAAATCTGCTGGTGGAACGAACATGCATGTTCATACTCCTTGATACAATCATTCCTAGCACTAGCAGCATGTGTGTCCTTGCTTGTCAGTCAGTAGCGTAGACAAGGCACGTGCGGAAGCTGGCGAGAGCAGCCGCTCCTGCCGGTGGTCCGGTGCCCTGCTGGGGACGCTGATCGACGGCATGTCGCCGCCGCGGCGGTGGCGGCGGAGCTCTAGCTATGCCGTGCCGCTCCGTGGATGGTGTCTATGTATATACGGAGTAGCTGCTTGTTCATAGTAGTACTCATGTCACTGGCACATGCCTTGATTGAGTCCTTCCTACACAGGTGAGTACAAGGAGAGATTTTCAGAGGAAGCTATAGGCTGCAATGCAGTGCAGGCCGATACACTCGATCATCAACTGCTACTGCTGAACCTGACGATTCTACAAATACAGGCAATAGGCGCTCACCACGTAGGCACACTCACCTTTATACAAGTTTAAGTTTGAAACTAAACAACAGGATTACATATAAGAGAACTAGAGAGTTGAAGTTGAAGCCGCCTCATCAAACACCATTTCCCTTCCCGACCGTTTTTAATTTCGTTTCACACTTGACAGCTAGAGAGAGCTGCTGCAGTCGTCATCACTTACGCAGAGAAAGCAAGCTAGGCAGCCATGCATGTGTTTCGCTGAACATTCTGGGATGGTCCACAACACCTGCAATCTACCACCTGTATACGTGACAGGCATGACTCCTTGTCGTCGTCGTCGTGGACAGGGCCCTCTCCAGCCGGCGGCGGCTGCCGGCTGGTGGAGAGGACGCAGAGACGACGCAGGCCGCATCCTGCCTGCCGCCCATCACCACCACACTTCCACCCGTGGAACGAAAGGAACTCAAGTTTGTTGAAATTGCACATGCGCGCACCGCCCCGGCCGGGGCCGGCTACACGTTCGCACTCTGCCAACGGCCATGCGGTGGCCGATCGCTGCCGGGCGTTCGGTGTACCGCCGCCCGCCGCGACGCCGGGCACATCGACGGTCGACCTGACACACCGAGGATCTAGCTAGCTGGCTCTATCTCTCTCTCGGTTGGTTGGTTGGTTCGCCCGTTGTCCATCCATATTCATCCATCGGTGACCGTGGACCGTAGCCTAGCGTTCGTCACGGGCACGGGCACGAGAGTGCATGCAACATGCATGCATCCCCGGGCCGGGGCGCGCTACCCTCGTTCACGGGCGGCCTCACCCGTGTGTACGTACGTGACGCGTCGGCCGGCGCGCATTTGGTAAAGGCGTACGTACGTGTGCCCAGTACGCTCGTGCTCAAGGCACACACACGGGAACACGGCACTTGAATTCATTAGCAGCTAGCGCGTGAGTGAGCGAGTGAGTGCTTGCATGCATTGGCGTCGCCGCCGTACGTTCATGATCAAGTACTGTAGCATTGAACTTTGAATCCTCCGTCTAGGTACTGTACTGTACCAACAACCAACCAACCACCCCGCTCGTACAACAGCGTCGGATCCTCTAATTTCCCACTTGACTCACGACGCTAGCCGATGACCAATCGCACCAGTGCTCCATATCATATCGATCGATCGGTTAAGGCGTCCCTGTCACGCACGCACAGACATTCATTCGATCGGCCGAGGACACGGCATGAGTACGTGTACATGCATATGCAATTCAAGTTGCATCAATTAACATCGTAGGGCAGCCTATATATAGACTACTCCTACTAGCTAGTACGTAGTGTGCATGGTGATCGCGTCCGCCGCCGCCGGCCGGCACCGCGCCAACAACGGTTCCTCCGATCCACACAACAGGGATGATGGCGTGCCGGGGCCGGCAGTAGTGGACCGCGTGCGTCGGTCAGGTGCCGGCGGTGGCCTGGGCAGACACGGCGAAATTCTTCATTTCTGCCTCTACCTCTGCCCGACACCGGCAGGGTTACTCTCCCGGCCGGCCGCTTGACCACATATCGTCGCCAGCGATGCATCCATACCGTGAGGCAAGTTAAAGTATGCAGCGACGGTCCACGCGTACTACCTCTCTGAGCTCTGAAGCAATATTTTTTTTCATCCTGCTAGGGATGATATCACAAGCTGCCGGCCTGTGTGTCAGGATGTGCATATCTGATGATCGAGCCCGGCCTGATACTTCTAATTCGATCAGGGGGAACTTGGAATCGACTCAAGTTGCTGTCAGCCTTCAGAGGTACAAGTGCCGCTGAAGGCCCGTGTACATGTTCTGTCGTCTCTTCTTGAACATGTTCCATTGCATGCATGTGGTGTATTCTTTTCTTGTTTTGGTCACGGTCACACTTCATCATTCTAGTATGTGTGTACAGTTCTGTGTAGGTGCTGCTTCGATTTGTTTGTTTCCTACATATATACACTGATTGTGATTGGTGTGTGTGAGAGAGAGATCGAGTTCCTGCCGGACAACAACGTGCAGATCATAAGAGCCCTTTGGCCATATGACGTGCTTTCCCGTGCCAGCACTTACCTCCTCCTCCCTGTACCACTGGGGTCTGAGAGAGCACTGACTGACTCTTTTTTGCTTCTGTATCTTCTTCTCTGTACTACTACAAATTGACCAAGGCCGGTCACCCACATTTCTCTTGGAGCTCATTAGCGAGAAAGGAGATCGATGCACTCGGCCTCTCCCAACCAAATGCGTGCGCCACAGTAACTGTTTGTACAAGCTATTACCGGCCCGGTTACCAGTACTAATACAGTGGGGATTAGATAAGCGTGGAAACCGACGCCGATGCCATTCTCGATCTCCAGTTCTCCACGGCAGCATCGATCATCGCCGGCCATTTATTCAAAGATAAAAGCGAGTCATCGTCGATCTTGCCATCCATGGCTGTCGTCGTCGTCGTCGTCGTTTTGTCACCTGTCTACGTACCTCAGTGCAAGTTTCATTCATCGATCGGGGGCTGCAGTCGATCGCCGCTACCATTGCTGTACGTAGCCTGCTCTGATCGACGACGGGTGGCATGACTCGTTGTTGGCGCCGCGGCCACGTACGGGGCCACATCTCGATCCACGACCGCGCGCGAGCGAGTGGATCGCCGGCCGTGTGTAACGCCGCGACCTGCTGTCCGGCGGCGACGTCAAGCCCCCACGGCTGCCGAGCGGCACGGCGGCCAGGGCCAGCAGCAGCCAGCAGCTGGATGCAGCAGGCCCCACGCCACCCATCCCGGCGAGCTCGAGCTAGAGCAGCACGACAGTTTGAGCTCAAGCTCGTGCCGCGTGCGTGTGCCTCCTTCACTCGGCAGGCTGAAGATGGGCTGGAGTCTGGACCCACATGTCAATGAATGGAGGAAGAGAAACAACATGGGCAAATATGTCTTCTCATGCGTCGAGTTGGGTCTCACAAGCTTGCTGTCACGCTGGCATGCCCACCGGGCTCACCACGTCAGCAAAAATGGCAAAAACGTAGAAGTGTCCTAGGACAATTTTGTAGTAGCTTGTATAAGAGTGGTATTTTTTTTTGATTATGTGGCCTCCATACGCACGGTAGTGGCGAATAGTTAAAAACTCGTTCTAGTCCGTAGGAATGGGCTTGGGCCAAAAAGACTTCATGGGCCATAAATGAAGAAAGGTGGATTTAAGCCTTCTCAAAAAGAGCACGAAGTACCTCAATCGGAGGCGGGCGGAGGCACCAACGCGCCCCGCCTCCATCAGACTCAACTGTGATCATCAATGTTGGGTTCGCGGGCGGCGCTATGAGCTGCTCGCTTCACTGGTGGGTTACAACACCAATGTTGCGGCTTACAAGAGAATGAATCGGTACATCGAGTGGAGGGTATATGTACCGTACCACGGGGGGATACGCCCCCCAAGCGTCCTCGGGGATGCGCCTGATGGGCCAGCCAAGGTCGATCGACGTGCTAGCTGGCCGGGTACGTACGTGGTTACTTTCACGGCCAAGTGCTAGCAACTTTCCGCGCGTGCATGGCAAAGAAGGGCAAGCCCACAAATAGCTATATATTGACTGGCAACAGCAGCATGCGCGCGTCATGATCGATATCAGCGCTGGCCCCAATGCGATGCATGCAGCTCCCTGCTGGCTCTGGCACCCATATATCACTATTTTAACACGACGCACGCACACAGGGCCTGTTTGGATGGAAGCCCGAGTACTTGCACGCGGTAAAAGTGTTCTTGCGGAAGTTGCCCGCACCCGGGCAAGTTAGAAGATAGTTCGTTTGGTTGGTAGCCCCGGTGCCTGGACAAATAAAAAGATATAGCACCACATTTAAAAAGCTTATAAAAAGCATTATATCATACTTAAACCTAGACGGTTATACTGTATAAACAATAAATAAATAAATAAATAAATGCATTTTATTACTATTATTATTAAATAAATAAATTTAATAGATTATTAACTAAAGCATACACATGATTAATTAAGACGAATGGATGGAAGGACGTTTGGGCAGCTAGGTAACTAGTACTAATCGGTACTGCCACGTATATTCCAAAACTAAAGAATCAGCAAGTACACAGATCAAAAGATAGGAAAAGACAAACTCTACACACATTCCAACCAACTAGTACTAGTTATCTCCCGGGCAACCAGAGTGCTGTAGCCAGGCGCTCGTTTTTGGTGGCTTTGGGCGAGGTCGCAACTTGCACGGTCGGGGAACATTTTCGAGTTCCAACCAAACGCATCTCGGGCAACACCCGGGGAAGCTACCGGGCCAGGCAAAATAATCCAGGGGTTCAAACCAAACAAGCCCACAATGACGTACTACCTTAGCTGCTACAGTAGCTCGATCGCTCGCTACGGTGTCGAGGCTTCCCCTAGTGCCGGTTACGCCGGGGAAGGCCCGGCGTCGAGGGGGGCTTCCCTAGTGCCGTTGCACTCGGGGAAGGGCCATTTGCACTCGGAGAAGCCTTTCCCCGAGTGCAACACTTTCGAGGAAAGACCATCCGGCGAAGCCGCTTAACGATGAAGGTGCCTTCCCGGTGCCGACATTTGTCTTAAGGCTAGGAGCAAAATAGCCATTCCTCTGAAGTTATGGTGTGAGAATAGACCCTAATGTATATATCTGCTTTTTACACTTTGGGTCATGAGGACCTTTGTATTTTGTATTTCTGTAATTTTGTCCATATCAATAAATAAAAAAGAAAAGAAATGGAAGGTAGGGGGCTTCCCGCCGATTCTTTCAAAAAAAAAAAGGCCAGGCACGCAGCCTGCCACCCATCACCACTCGCTTCCGCGCGCCCAGGGAAGGAACCTTTGTTGAAATCGCACATGCGCACGGCCCGGCCGGCTACACGTTCGCACTCTGCCAAGTGCCAACGGCCATGCAGTCGTGCTGCCGCGCTGGCCGATCGCCGTTGTTGTGCGTTTCGGTGTACCGCCGCGCGCCGCGACGCCGCCAACGACCGATCGATGGATCCGCTGGCCGGGATATGGTCGTCCTGCAGATCGAGCATTAACACGCCGGCCGGCCCGGATCGCGCGCGCGTCGTACACGGCCGGCCGGGCATCAACCGGCCCCGGCCAGCCCGTCGACGGTCGACCTGACACGCGCGCCGAGGCTAGCTTAGCTAGTTGGCTCCATCTCTCTCGGTTGGTTGGTTCGCCTGCCTGCATGTTGTCCGTCCATGGATATCCATCCATCGGTGACCGTGGACCGCAGCGCATGGTTGGTGCGCCGCCGCGCTCGTCACGGGCACGAGATAGAGTGCATCCCCCGGCCGGCCAGGTACCCTCACGGCCTCACCAGTGTGTGACGCACGTATGGGTGGCAGTAGCGGCACGTACTGCACCGGTGGTTGTTCTCGGACGATCATCCGGCTTCTAGATGTGTGTGACTGCATGATCCATCGATACCGACGTGTACGTGATCCGCCGGCGCCGGCCGGCCGGCCGGCATCATCCGGTGATCAGTGGTCCTCAGCTCTCCTCCCAGTCCCAGCCGGCATGTGGTAAAGCCGTACGTACTGTACGTGTGCCCAGTACGCTCCCGTTCATGGCGCGCGCGCGCACACACACACGAACAGTGCGTGAGTGCTTTCGTGCATTGGCGCCGCCGTAAGTTCATGATCAAGTACTGTAGCATTAGACTTTGAATCCTCCGTCTAGGTACTCTACTGTACCAACAACCAACCACCCGACCAACCCCGCTCGTACAACAACAGCCAACAGCGTGGGATGCTCTAATTTCCCCAGTTGACTGACGACGCTGATATACCAATTAATCGCACCAGTGCTCCCATCCATGGATCGATCGGTTAACGCGTCCCTGTCACACGGACGCACAGACATTCATTCGATCGGCGGAGGACACGGCATGACCCAATGCCATTGCAATTCAAGTTGCATCAACATCGTGTAGGCCAGCCCTATATATATACTCGTAGCTAGTGTGCATGATGATCGGGCCGTGTTCCGCCGCCGTCGCCGGCCGGCACCGCGCCAAACAACGGTTCCTCCGATCCACACAGCCGGGATGATGCCGTGCCAGGGGCCGGCAGTAGTGGTAGTGGACCGACCGAGCGCGTCTGGGCAGACACGGAAAAATTCTGCATTTCTGCCTCTGCCCGGCACCGGCAGGGGTTACCTTACCTATGCGCGTACTCCGGGCCGCTTGACCACATCGTCGCCGGCGGTGGAAGCATGCAGCGACGATGCACTGAAGCAGTTTTTCGTCCTGCTAGGGATATCCGTCTATCACAAGCTGCCTGTGTCCCGTTCTCTACTGCAGTACGCTATCGATCGTGTTTGGGCCAAGGACGTATACCAACACAAAATATTTCATTCATCGGGAGCTGCTGGAATGAACATGCATCGTGCAGGGGCGCCCGACAGCAGCTGCTCCAGTCCTGGCGTGCCAGCCATCGATCGATCAGTTAGGCTTCGATCCTCCAGCGAGCCACCTACCTGATTGGGGCATGCTTGCCGTGGTCGTCGCCGCCGCTATCTCCCGACCATTGCTGTACGTAGCCTGCTCTGATCGACGGCATGACTCGTTGTTGGCGCCGCCGCCACTGCCACATCTCGATCCAGCGAGTCGATCGCCGGGTGTGCCGCCGCGACGACGTACACGGCGACGCGCAACCGCACTCCCTCGATCGTTCTCATGGCTAGCGTGCACCCGCCACCTGGCGGCGGCGCGGCGCGTGCGGGCTGCCACACTGGAACTAGCTGCCTCGCTCGCTCGCCATTACTAGCCATGGATCAGGTACTGTAGCATGCATGCATTATATCCAACTCTCACCGTACGTTGAACTAACCGAGAGGACGACGTGTCATGTCATCCACCAAACGCAGTGTGACACGCGCGATGACATGGCGCACAACCACAACCGCCAACGACGCGTCCGTCCGCAGGGCTCCGCGGTCCTGACCCTGACAACCGACGACGTACGCGAGGGCAAGGATGACAGCCGGGCGCTGGCCGGCCACAGCGAAATTCAGCCTCTGCTCGTGCTCGAATTGAACTCGACTGGGCCAAACACGTCGAAACATCGATCATGATCCTGTACGTACACGCCGCCTCCATCAGACTCGGCGGTGATCACCAATATAATCTTGGGTTCGCGGCGGCAGCTGCTGAGCTGCTCGCTTCACTGGTGGTGGCCTCGGCACGTGGAGAGCTTGTACCCAAAACCAAGTTCTGCCTAGGTGTTGGTCATCTGTACGCGAAAAAAAAAACAGCTTATGGCACACGCGCGCAAGACGATGGTGTGAGTGGCCTCAAAGCGAGCCACCCCTAGGACGAAACTCAATCACAAGCAAATACGAAACACTCAAATAGATACGAAAACTGGAGCTCCTATAGGGACGAAACTCAATCACAACAAATACGAAACACTCAGATAGATACGAAACCGAGCTCCTTTCTATTGATTTCACTTGTGTGTTTACAATGCCCAACGAGGCTTATTTATAGGAATCCGTGAGACTTTTACATGAATTTAATGCCCTTCTACCTGCCCTGCCCTAGGAATATTCCGCCGACACGGGGCCTCTTGGTCCTTCTCTGCCACTTCGGCCTCGCCGGCTTCGCCCGAGGACCACCTGCCACCCGATCGGACCACCTGCGGGGCAACAAAGCAACTAATCGGAAATGGGGCCCTTCGGCTCCCAACCGAAAAGACCCGGCCTATTCGGTAACAAGGCGAAATCCATGACCAGTTCCCGCCGGACTCCTCGTCGAAAAGGTCGCGCCCTTGGATTATCTAGAGTCACCTTCGCGGGCCAAATCTCTCAGGCGAACTAGGGAACATTCAGCGTTGAGGCGAATAAGCGCACCTTCGACGCCTAACCGCATCGCGACCAAACTCCGGTTGCTTTAGGGCGAATCGTCCAGCCCATTTTGAGATCAAAGCTGTTCCTTTCGGTGTGGTATCGAGTGTGTCTTCCTCCTTCTAAGATGGAAACCGCCCGATCCTCCGACTTCTTTTCGTCGGAATGACCCGAATGTGTCGCCTTTCGGCTTACCCGGCCGAAACTCGTGGTACTTTCGGCCGTTCGAAAAACCAGCGACTTCGACCAAACCGGCCCTTCCTGACCGTTCACCTCCTTGCTTAGTCCCTGCCGAGCACCACGGACCGATTCTGGCGGGGGGTTTCGACTGGGACGAAATGAGGGGGTGGCCAAGGTTCGGCTTCCCCAACGGATGGTAAGAAGAAGAACCTATGTCGCGAGCCAACGACCAATAACAAAACTTACCATGTCGAGCGACCGTTGGATAATCACAAACGCGGTGGTTTGTCCACCTTTCTTCGCGAACCTTTCGATGACTCAATGTGTAAAGAACACATGCAATGTGAGCAGTCGCCGACCACCCTCGCTTGTCACCATCCGTCACCGATCGAGTGGAGGGTATATGTAGCGACTAGGGGGCTCTCCGCCCCCCCCACAAACCCAACGTCCTCAGGGGATGCGCCTGATCGGCCACGGGCTTGGCCTGACCATTGTGTGTGCAATTGGAGAATCGCGAGCGGCGCTTAGAGATGATGATGGCGTTAGTTTTGGCGCTTGGCCATGAAATAGGAAGCAACGAGCTGCACCGTAATGGAATTCCTTGTGTAGAAAGACGAGCGGCCTTCACGTGACGATACGATGGAAGCTTCACATGTCGTATATCTTTATTATGTGATGGATATTAAGCTTGACCGTGGGTTTGATATGTGTAAAATGCGCTTGACGGTCCTGACCCTGGCTATCGATGACGCACGCGAGCGCGATGATGACAGTCGGGCGCTGGCCGGCCACGGTGAAACTCAGCCTGTTTTGGTGCTCGTGCTCGAATTGAAACTCAACTGGCTCGACACGTCGAGACATGGATCATCCGGCCTGTACGTACGCAATCTGGCTGCCATACTATTTGACTCATAATCATGTACGTCGTTGTGCTTTAACGGGCATTGGGTCAAGGATCAAGTTTTTCACAACCATATCATCGGGCGCAGTGGCCCCGCCGTTGGCGTTTTTCCCGTGACGCACGGATCAGTCTCAGGACACGCTAGTCCTCCCGTCGTCACACTAATGCTCGCACGGCCGGCCCGGCCGGCCGGCTACACGTTGATCGATTCACACTGTGCCAACCCCAACCGCCATCTTCTGCACGCGGACGCCGGCATCGCTCTCGTTCGTGCTGCCGCCGGCCGGCCATCGTACCACGACGCCGCCGACGCGCGCAACCAGCCATTAAGACGCCGTCCGTCCATCGGCCTGGCCTCGCTCACGAACGGTCGGTGTTCGTTGCCGCGCTCATGACGGGCTCGATCGGCCGCCCCGGTGGCTAGCTACTAGCCTCACCGTCATCACCGGCGTGCAGTGCGTGCATTGGAGGCTAGCTGGTTCTCATTACTCGCCATCAATCGGACACGGTTCTTCTTCTCTTCTGATCTATCCGGCCGGCATCGTTGTTCCAGTGATGACCAGTACGTGGTCCTCGATCTTCTCCTCTCCGATCCCAGCCGGCCAGCCAGCCCTGCCGTGTAATAAAAGGCGTAAACGTGTGAGTGTGGCCAGCACGTACGGCGTCTGGACGGCACAACGCATATAGCACACAGGTTTATTCAAGTGTTCATTAGCAGCGTCGTTGATGATCAGCAAGGAATAAGATCGAGCCGACCGGCCGTCCGCCGGCGCCGAGGGGCAGGATTGTTCTGCCGGATCAGATCACGTACGGCGTCTTGCCGCCGCGACGTGATCTCCGCTGGTACACTGGTCCATACATACAGCTAGCATGCACAGTATATAACTCCGGCGCCAGCTCATGATCTCCCTATTCCCTATACCGGCCGGCACCGCTCGCGTTCAGCGCCTCCATGATCGATCGGCTAAGCCGTCCCTGTCGTCACGCACACATGCACAGACATTCATTCGAAGAGACGACGAGATGGCATATGTGACCCATGTGTATATGCATAACCATGCCAATTAAGTTTGCATCAACGCGTTGTTCTTGGGCCTACACCCCTATCTAGCCAGCCAGGGGTCTACTGTCGTACTACTGTGGTCGTGGTCTCGTGTCGGCGTGTCCACCGCCGGCACCGCGTGAACGACAACAACGGCGGCGCAGCTGATCGACGCGCGCGTCCGTCGGAGGCTCCGATCGACAACGCCAGCAGGGAGATGTGCCGATCGATGTTTTGCAGGCCGCCCGGCCGGTAGCCGGTAGCCCGGTACTGGACCGCGTCACCTAGAGCGGCAGCAGCGACGCGCCGTGCTGGCCAGCGGCCACGGCGCAATTCTGCCGCTGCCCGACAGCCGGCAGGTAGCCGGCGGGCGGCAAGGCGGTTCTTCAACACGACATGCATGGCGCCAGTACACGCACCGGCCGGCAGGTCTGGCTGTAGCTCAGTCCATTGTGACAGTGAGCGAGTGCGGCGGCCATGCCGTAGTCTAGTCTGAGTACTGGCGCAGCGCAGCGCAGTAATAAAGAAGCCAAGGGACCATATCGATCCCGCGGTCAAGATCGGACACGGCCATCGACATTGTAATTAACCACGCACTGCGGGGATGGATGGATCGGATCGGAGGAGCGCCGGCCGGCCGGAGTTACTACGGTGGCCCAGGGAGTGAGTAGCTCTCCTCCATCCCTCATCCACTACTGTTTTACCTACACACTCTTCACTGCACTACGGTTGCATGCATGCCTTCGGTTCCACCACTGGCAAGGTGTCAACACGCCATCACGCCGTGCCGTGTGCGCTAGTACCTATAGCTACTCCAGAATCACAGATGGACTGTCGGATCTGCTGGACACGCAGTATTCTTCAAACAGTACAATGCATGCAGTGGTGGATCCAAAACACGCAGTACGCGTACTCCACATCCACAACCACAAGCGTATATCGATCTGACTGATGCATGTCCGTCCGGCTGGCCCCAATGTGAAACGAATGAGAGATCAGATCCACTCGGATCAGATCGATCGCTGATCGATGCAGCTAGCAGAGATCGACGAGGAGGGTTGGATCCATTTATTGTGGGAGGATATGGTTACTGTTGTTGTAAGGTTGTTTCTTTTTTTTTGACAAAATTGTAAGGTTGTTTCTGGATCGGGGCTCATGGATGGATGAGCTACCGATCGAGCTTTGGCCGGCCGGCCAGGTAATTGAATGTGAGCATGTGAAGCCCGGCCGGCCGGTCCAAAGCCGCCGGTGGCCGGCGAGGACACGTCCTATTGATTCTTCCTCGATGCAGTACTGCCGGACGTCGCAGTAAAGAAGGTTGGTTGGTTACCATCCATCCATGACGCCGGCCCTAGCTGGCGTTGCAGAGGAGCAGCACAATGCAGAAGAAGCAACTGCATGCAGGAGGCAGCAGCAAGTTTTCAAACCGGGGCCGGGCCGCTACCTGTGCATGCAGCCTGCACACTCCCCTAGCTGCAGTGGCCAGCTCGATCAAGCACGCGCAGCTTCATTTACTCAGCTCCCACCACACCAATGCAAGTCGCATGCCGGCGGGCCACAGGTTGAAGAAAGGGACCGATCGCCCAACTACTGTTCCACTTGCCCTTTTCTCGGTGTCCAGCAACGGAGGAGTCGTCTCTACAGCTGCGTTTCTGACCTCTGAGAGACATGGCGTCTGCGTCGTCCGTCTGTGTTGATGCCTGCCTTGATGGCCCGGCCTGATGGGGTACCTTGCACCTGTTTCTTTCCGTATGCACTTATTACAACCTCAAACAGTGATCGAGCAGCAGGAATAATCTTATCCCCGTACGGTACACGGTTGTGTTAATAGGAATCTTAAACATTGCAGGTACAATCACACATTGTGTTGCAATTTTCCCTTTTAAACTGGTGGAACTGGTAGAATAGAAGAGCTGCTTATTGTATTATTAATTACAAAAGGAAATAAAGAGTACAAGAGAGGTCACCCTGTACTAGGTGCTCCGCACCCTCCACCTACCAGGATTTCTTGGAATTAGTGGCAAATGAAAAAGGTAGAGATTTTTTCGTCCCCCAATTAACTAAAAAAAAATAGACAACAAAATACCGTTGCAAGTTTCTTACTCCTACGAGAAACTCGTGACAAACTCAGGTCATGTTCGGGTGATGGTTCGTGTGGTTGATAAGCTAGTTGATACTTTTGTTGGGAGAGAAAAATATCATGGCTAATAAGCAGAGTTGATATATTCCAGAACGGGACGTCTTGGTCAGTGGAGAAAAAAGTTACCGCTTCCATCGACACAATAAATAATATAAAATTATTTTCTTATTTTACATTTTACACTCCCACTCCACACTAATTCTATTACCACCTCAACAATTTGTTTAGCTCTCATTCTAATTAAGATGGATAGAAACTATCATTAATAAACTATTATTAATGTCTCTTTGGGACTGCCCTAATAATTAAAATCTTTTATTACTCCCTCCATTGGTTCAATGCCCTAATGTTTCAAAAAAGGTATAGTTAGTTTCAGTGCAAAGTTCCAGAGAATTTTATAAGAACGAAGTTGCAGAGAATTAAACTATCACCACACACACTTGAGCCTTGAAGCAAAGTTGTAGAGAATATTATAAGAAACAAACTTTGTTGAATGGCCAAAATCTAGAAATGTGCCTATCATGCTCAAAAATTGTTTCAAGGATGGGTAGCCTACGGGCTGCCTAGGTGGACTTGTCACATCTCCCAGGTGTTGGTAGGGACGTGTCACAACCTCCCCAGGTGTCGGCAGGACTGTCACCCCAGCGGCCGACAGACCTGTGTGCCATTTTTTTTAGCATGATAGGCACACTTGTAGACTTTGGCCATTGGACAAACTTTGTTCCTTATAAAATTCTCTATAACTTTGCTTCAAGATTTAAGTGTGTGTGAACTCTCTAGTCAGGTCGTCATATCAAGTCAAGCAAAACCACTGTTAGACTCACTAAGAGTAAACTAGCACTTGAAAGCTTAATTACACCAAAGTGGCAGAAAGGGTCCGTCGATATATCGCTGAACCCTATGACCCCTGTTCATTGGCCTATGGGCTACCTAGGTGCCAATAGGGACCTGCCAGCCCCCAGCAGCCGATGGGCCTGTGGGCAATTTTTGAGCATGATAGGCTGATTTCTAGACTTTGGCGATTCAACAAAGTTTGTTTGTTATATAATTCTCTAAACTTTTCTTCAAGACTTAAGTATGTTCGATGATAGTTTAATTCTCTACAACTTTGCATTGAAACAATGGAGGGAGTATAACAGATTTTACTGGTAAAAAAGAGCTACTGTTAGTTTAATTCTCTACAGCTTTGCATTGAAATAGTGTAGTTTAAAATCTGTTATTAAAATCGTGAACAACTTCGCTTCAATGCCCTAATGTAGAAAAAAAAAGTATTGTTAGTACATCTTCTAATACTAAGATCAAGTTTGGTATAGCTCTAGCGTACGTAAATGTGACATTGTATGAAATGATGTATGAGAGTCGACAATACCAATGTGTGGCAGCTAAACCACACCTGATGCGGTGGAAACTTTGCAAGCTGTAGGGCCGCCGGAGAGTTGGAGGGTGGCAATCTGCAAGGCCGGCCAGTTGAACTCGGACGCGGCGGCTGTTGTCGCGCGCAGCTGTGGAGAGAACCAAGCCGGCCGGCCCCATACTGTTTATATTTTAATCATTTCTAATAAACATTTTAACATTAACCGTGCAACAAAAAAAATTTGCATCACATAGTCACTTTTGGTCGCTCCAGCCCGTTAGGCGATTATTAGTCCCTATAGTCGCGCGCCACATGTTTAGGCGGTAAGAAAACACATTCAATGTCGTTTCGACATGGAAAAGCTCGTTGCACCACTTCCGGTGGCATGATAATACTGAATTTTTAGAAATCATAACCTTTCGATATGATGTCGGATGAAGATGAATTTTATATGAATATTATAGCTATCGAAGAGACCTACAACTTTCTGGTTTTAAGTTTTTCATTTAACAACGTTGCGATGCTTAAAAATATTATATAAAAAGTTCAGTAATCTCGTCTTGTAAATCATTTGGCGAGTCTATGCTATCTGGTCATGCCATTGGGGCGTCTTGTAAATCATTTGGCGACTTATTTGGTCATGCCATTGTGGTTGTCGCGACCAAACGGGTTATCTGAGGGCAAATTTTTTTAAAGACGGTTAATATTAAATATTTATTAGAAATGATTAAAATATAAAAATCTTCCCATACTGTCCCGTTTAGGAAATTTTGGGTCTTTTTTTTTGTTAAAACTGTCCATCTCCTTTCAAATATAAAAATCTTCCCATACTGTTCCGTATGGGGCAAAAATTTGTGCATTTATCTGACGCGACACAACGGCGAGGCAAAAATCTTGTATTGTTGTACTGCGTCATTCAACACACTGTATCAAACTGTTAGTGATCCAACCCAAAAAAAGCACAACATGCATATGCTTGCATATGAATTCTGATTCTGATAGCTTTGCTCCGAGAGGAAACCATTGAACAATGTTATTTTTGGACAAGAGATGACAACCAATATATATGACCAGATCGATCATGCAATAGCTAGTACGTACATTTTGACATCAAATCAAGAGGAAAAAAAAAAAAGAGAGAAAGCTAAAAAAAAATAATACCACTATTAAATAAAAACTAATACGAGAAGTCGCCAACACTAGAAAAATTTTATGATATGGTGACAGACAGCATCGTGCGTTGCATTCACATGAATCACATCCATCTGCCCCAGCCGTACGTGTCCATATATCCAGCCATCCGTCAACCAACCAACGGCTACGATGGACCGACCCATCTACTATTATACGATGATCACCTTCACCGTGGAGTAATAATTAATAATAACTGTATAATTTATACCGCAGCGCGCGCGCGGTAGCAAAATTAATTACCACCCCGCCATAATCACCCACCCCCGTACCAGGAAATGCAACGACACGCACTTACACGTGGCAGCAACTTAATTACCAAGCCAGAGCCCAGAGCCAGAGAATAGTAACTTTTTTTTTTTTTTTTCACCATCACTTCGCCGTGGCCGTCGCCGTGGCGGCGGGGTTGTTCCGCTCGACGAAGGCAGCCCGGAGGGAGTTCTTCATGACGACGGTGAAGGCGAAGGTCTCAGTAGGATCCGGGGTCCCTCGCCGGGTGGTGGCGTCCACCTGAACGATCGCACCATGTTGGCGAGCATGAGCTGGATGTGGAGGACGCCGAGCGTGGCGGCGGGGCAGATGCGTCTGCCGGCGCCGAACGGCATCATGCGGAGCGCGCGCGTCCCCGTGATGTCGGTGTCGAAGCCTTCGCCGCCCTCCATGAACCGCTCGGGACGCCACTGCTCCGGGTCCGGCCATGTCGCCGGGTTCTCCGTCACCCACGCCGTGTAGAACTCCACGCTGGCGTCGGCGGGGACACGGTACCCGCCCAGCTCCGTGTCCCGCGTCGCCGCGTGTGACAGCACGAAGTGGCTCGGCGGGTGTCGCCGGAACGTCTCCTTCACCACCGCCTGCATTCATGCACACCAGCCACCAGCAAATTATATTAAACGGTCGTCGTCGTCGTCGTCGTCTTCGGCGGCGGCGAGATCAGATCGAGGGACCAACATGCCCCTGGAATGTGCGACCATCGCTTTCGGATTTCGGGTACAAATGTCGTTTTCATGACGGATGAAACAATATCATATCACGACAGGAGTTCTAGAAGCAAATCTATCATATCACTAATGATTAATTGCTTGCATTGCGCATTAGACAAGGGTTTAAGTTTCGGCGTCAACTGTTCCTAATTAGTAGCCGCAATTTTGTTCGGAGGTCGGAATCAAAAGTACTAACTCCTACTTCGTTGTGGTAGAGAAAAACATCAGTTTAAATGAGCATTTTAGTTGTTGCTGACGGATGAACTAATGTTTAGTACGTAATCACTGTACATATAGTGATTAGTGACTGTTTTGAGATGAAGGCGACAGTGAAGGCCTCCATTTGCTACCTAGTATGTACCTACCAGTACCAAGGAATCAAGGATGATAGATATATGTATCATGTCCATGATTATTCAGTTTAAATTTTTGTTGGAATCAGTTGAATTCATTTGGGTGCTTCTGTACATTGGAAGCTTAATTATCCATCAGCAATTTCATATCCAATCCAAGTACCAATTTCGTGCAGTCAAACAATAATGTATCCAGAAGAATTTCGTATTTTACTACACGCATGAGCAAGTTGAATTCCAATGTCTACGACATTTGTGTCAAACTCAACTTTGTGTGTTTTATCGAATTCCAATGTTTTTTGGAACTTGTGTGTTCTATATAAAACAGGGCCGAAATGCAGTTCAGTAGGAAAGAACTGGTGTTCACCTGGAGGTAAGGCATGGCCTCGACGTCGGCTTCGGTGATCCGGTCGGTCTTGCCGACCTTGGCAACAACCTCGTCATAGAGGCGTTCCTGCGCGGCGGGGTCGAGGATGAGGTGCATCATGGCCCATTCCAGCGCGGTGGCGCTGGTATCAGTGCCGGCGCTCATGACCTCGGAGCAGAGCGTGACGAGCTCCTCCTCGCCGAGTCGCTTCCCGCGGCCGGGCGGCTCGAGGTCGAAGAGCGAGTCCACGTACGCCTCCCCGGGCCCGCTCATCATCTCCACGCCGTCCGCCGCCGCCGCCTTGCCCTTGTTGGTGCCGCCGCCGTCGCGGAGGAAGTCCCTCCTTGCGCGGACGAGCGGCACGAGGCAGTCAAGCTGGCGCCGGCGCAGCGCACGGGCCTCGGACAGCTGCTTCCTGAAGAGCGGCGTGAGGAGGGGCAAGAAGTCCGGGAGCTTGGGCATGGTCATCATCATCACGTCCTGAGCACCTCCTCAATCTCCCGGATGAGCTCGTCGGGGATCTTGGCGCCGAAGCAGATGCAGATGAGGATGCTGCAGATAGTGAGCCTGCAACTCGCCATCACCCGCACCGCCCCTTCCGCCGCAAGCTCAGCGCGGAGACGGCGGAGGTGCGCGTCGACAGCCCACTCCCGGATCCAGGAGAACCCCTTGACGCGGTGCGGTGACACGATCTCGGCGACGAAGTTCCGGCGCAGGGCGCGCCACAGCGGGCCGTAAGGCGCCGAGTTGACGGTGCACTTGCCGACGCTGAAGAGGAGGCGGGTAGGGCTGTCCTCAGGCCGGCTCGCGAACATGGGGCCTTGCTTGACGAGCGCCTCGTGGATGAGGTCCGCCGAGGTGACGACGACCAGGGTGCGCTGCCCCATCCGCATCGTGAAGATGGGGCCGTACTTCTCGCGGAGGTCGCGCACCACGTACATGAACGGGCGACGCTGAAGGATCACCTGGAACAGGTTCCCCACTACCGGCCAACCTGGTGGACCGGGTGGGAGACCGTCCACGCCGCCGGTCTTGGAGCACCGGCGCCACCACATGGCGCCTAGCGCCGCCGCTAGCACCACCAGCAGCACGTCGTTCACATCCATGGGTGGATTGATGTGTCTCTCGAGATCTAGCTTTCTACTTCTTGGCTATGGCGGCCGCCGCACCACCGCACGGCGCACGCTACCACCAGCTAGCCGGCCCAGAAATGAAACAGCTGTCTGTCTGTCAGTCAGCAGGTGCAGTGGAGAGCTGAGGAGTGAGCAATGGCGGTGGGGGAGGGAAGTGGGTGGTGGAGATAGGGCTATATAGCGGAGGGGGAGAGAGGAGCTCGGGGAGATCGTACCGTGGCGGCGTAAATGCGTGCCATCTACCATCTGAAAGGGGGCCATCCACATCAATGCCATTGAATGGGAGCTCGATAGGAGAAAGGAAAACCAGCAGCAACCAAGCAGCAGCACCAGCTAGCAGGCTGGCCACCATGGCCGGCCTCGCAGGCACAGATGGATGTGCGTGTCTACTAGAAGCAGGGTCGGAGCGCGTTAATGGCGGGTGTCAGTGGCACGAGCCGGAGCGGTTGGGGAGATGGCGAGACGACGACGGCCGGCCGCGTGATGACTGGCCAGTGCCAGTGAGCCTCCCGTGCCCGACGCGGTTGGCAAGGGGGGTTTGCACCGTGTCCGGGGTCTCGTCGATCGGTCTCACTGTGTGAATGACTGTGTGTCATCTTTATGTTGACATGGACGCCATGGCGGAAGACGGAACTGTTTCCCAACCTTTCGGCGTTAGAGGGCAGGCCAAATTGGTTAGCAGTAGACGCCGGCCGGCCATGTCCATCAAACAAATCGAAAGCGATCGAGAGCCGAGAGGAGAAGCCAGCCAGCCCCCCGGCACAGCAATCAGTACCATATCCCGGGCATTCGATCCGATGGAGATCGATGTGGGGATTAATTTGATGGCGAAAGCTCAGTTTTGGAGCTTTGCTCTTCACCCACCACCACCGTCTATATTTGGCAAGGATTCCACGTGTGTTTCGCCGCCGGTTTATTACAGTTTCTGCATAGGTCAGCTTCTTATTATCAGCTATATATATGCCCCTAATCAACTCCTTCTCGATCAGGCGATTGATCCTAGAAAAAAAAGTTCAAACACAAACAACCAAATAAAATCAAGAGCCGTGGGTTGCATTGGTGATAGCTATAGCATGTGAGGATCAGATAGACTTTTAGGCGCCTGTTTGTTTCATTTACAGCTTTTAGGCTCTTGACACAAAAATAATTGGCTTTAGGCTTTTTAATTAATATTTAGTTTCTTCCTGCACCAGAAGCCAGAAAAATCTCCCTCAACGTGCTTTTCAACTTTTAGTTTATTTAATCAGAAGCTAGCATTCTAGATTTTTAAAAGTCAGTTCAGTATGTGTCGTTTGTTTTAGCTTCTAGCTTTAGCTTGCAGAAGCCAAATAAAAAGCTGTTGAGTGTTGGGGAACCGGAACATGTTGCTTGTCCATGGCCTGCCTGTGTGTGAACTCTGTGGACTGGAGGCTGTTGCAGCAGCAGTCAAGTTGAACAACCGCAGTGGCATTTCCTCTTACATATATGTTGAGCTGGTGAAGCGATTTTGGGGATTGGGATTGTCTGTTAACAACACCGGTGTTTGGATTCGATTTGATGCGCAGGACCAGCGGCTACTGCCTACTGGATCATTATGGTTTCTTGTGACCACACGAGGGTGACCAGATCCGTGTAATAGCCCAACGGCCGATCTGCTCCCAGTTTAAAGCTCACTTCCTGGCTTCAGGGTTTCAGAATTCAAGACCGTTACCCAAAAAATGGATCAGGGAGAAGCAGAACCATAAATCAGAGGAAAGCTCAAATGGCGCATGCCAGAAAAGCAATTGAAATGAACCACTTTGCTTTGCACAGCTTGGATTGGAGCAATGGCCAATTGCCGAAAACACCTGTCAAATGCAGTACAAACCGCTTGTATCAGGGACATAAGAAATGGACTCCTAGATCAAATACACTATTTACTAGTATATACATCGTTGTTTTGTTTTGCTTTTGGAGATGACCTAATTCAATAATCGTTGGTAATGTACTTCCCCTTGTTTTGCCATATCCATCTGAAGGACAGAAAGTCTGAATGAAAGGTTGTCCTAAGCTGAAACCACTGACTGAGTGTATGAGAGTCCTGCAGCTTGGTTATCTTTATCGCTTGATCTTCGTTTCATCGTTTTCTTAATCTCCTCCTCCTTCTTGTCGACAAACTGGATCAGCTCTTTGAAGCTGCCAAGGCCTGATAGTCGCCGCTGTCTTATGACAGGACCAGCAGCAGCAGCGCTGCGCTCGCCTCGCCAGAAGATTCAGAATTGGAGTACTGGTTGTACTGCCAGCAGATTCGTATGAAGAATACCAGCAGGGCGAAGACGCATATCAGGGCACACACAAGGAAGAGGCCCCAAAAGCTTCCAAGGCCAAGCCTGGTTGCTGCCACTTCGCTGTCATCAGAGGAGCAACTAGAACGTGAGAACCACTCGTCGTGGATTCTCTGAAGTTGGCCACTCTCCGAAAGTTGAAGGATGGCGGTCGATAAATCTGCAGCGAGGGGAGTCTCTCTGGAATGCCTGTAAAGAAAAACAATGGAGCAGAATTAATCGTTCCGTTACAGTGCCAGACATGGATTTATGCTTCCACGAGATGCAATGGCAGTGATGCCCAAATGAATTGAATGAAGGTTGGGAACAAGATAAAGGGACAATGAACGTACAAAGCCCCATCCTTCCTTTGAATTCCTCTCCCACTATTCTGAATTTGCAGTATTTTGACAGGAAGATATCAATATATGGCTTCTCATCAACAATTGCAGCAACACCGCCATAATTTGGTCCGCGGCTAAGGGCATCAGCATATTCTTGGATCGTATTCAGTGGTACCAGTCGAGAGAGAGAGAACATTGAGGTTTTCATTCAGGTATCTTTTTGGTAAATTTCCCAGCCTGGTATCCAATAGGTAAAGAACTTGAAACCAAACTATCAATCCCTGTAATTCCAGTTGAGAGCTGTTGGACTGTGAGGATTGACGCCAAGCTAGCAGTGTAACTTGAAGTGATGATCAGCACAACAAACAACCATATTAGCAACACGAACCCCAAGTGTGCTTACAGTGTTCTCTCCTGAAGTGAGTTTCTCGTCAAGACATTTCCATCCATATAGGTCAAAGAATCATGCAAGAGTTCATAAGTTAATATCATGGATGCGTTTAGTGGACTTACTGTGTGCAAAGAACATTGTTGAGAAGCTAAACCTGAAAGAGAAACATAATCATCCATCAATTCCTAAAGTTAGCAAATAAGCATTTAGAAAAAGAACCACCAACTAAATAACAGTAAATCATAAGATGAGCATGAAATGAATAAAGCTAGAAGCATTTTTACCCATAATGGTATTGCCAGTCTGAACTTTGAATCAAACAAGGTGCGATAAATTTGAACAAAAAAACACCCACAAAGTTACAACATGCAACAAACGTACCATAACATTGTTATGACTTGTCGCCTTGAGAGCCTCGAAATTCCTCATTACTACGATGTTCAAGAAGCCAAACTACTACACCCACCAAAAAATAAAAAGAGCGACTGTGACACACCACATCTCCAATGTGAAAGGTTCAAGGAAAAGCCCAGGCACTTGAAGTTACGTGTTTCACTGGCGCTACTATCACAAGCCCTGACTCGATATAAGGTTGTGTGTATTCTGCAAGCTGCATTCCATTTCTCACTATAGCAAAGTCGCCTACAGCTGCATCAAGTGACTAAATGAAAATGAAACAAATCAGAGGTCTGAAAAGAAAATTGTGAAATAGATTGGGACAAGAATGAGGACATACATTAGCAGCAACCATTCTAATGATGTCAATATAGCTAGGGTTTTTGTGCCATCCCCAATAGTTATAAATTGGTATGGAACTGGGTAAGGAAGCAGTTTCATTGCTGCGTTGAATATCTCGATGCAATAACCACTCATGTTATCTCCTCTGCCTGACACTAATTCTTTAAAGCTTGCTTTAATTGGAACCCCAACTCTTAGAGGCTGGCCATTGTTTGGGAATACCCATCCCTTAGGATTAGTAGTGGAATCACCAGGCCATACCACATCATGCAGCTGCTGGGCACTTATAGATGTATTTCGTGGCATCTGATACAAATTTTCAGGAGCAGCCAAGGAAAGCCCAGAATAGTTAGACCAATAGCCAATCAAAAGCGGGACCCAGAGCCAGCAACATTAAGGATTTCATACGCTGGGCGTACCAAATTCTTGGTCTGAATCAAACTGGACTGGACCTGTAACACCTGTAAAGTTGGTGAGTAGAAGTTGCTGCAGCATCTGTGCACCACCGTCAAATATCTTTAGAGTTGATAGATGCAACGTGCTGCCGTTTAAATTTTGTAACCTGGGATCTGTTGAGAAATTGATCTGTTGCCCACTACTGAGAAATTTATCGACAGCACGAGCAACAGTCCAAACTGAGTCATAAGCATAAAACCATACAAGTTCAAGCCAGAAGTAATATTTCGTTACGAGCCACATTTTTCCATTTAGATATGAACTTATCCTTGGCTTCAGATTCAGGAATGTGCTGCCGCAGAACAATTAGTCCCTGAATAAGACCCATATCTTTAACATCTCTATATGCTGAGGAATCAAGGACAGAAGCTAGCCAATCAGTTACTATCCAGACATAGCCACTGGCCATCATTTGGAGGCTCTTAGCTACAGAAAATATTCTCATCCCGGTGTCAGGATTGACATGCACAACCATGACCCTTGATTCCATCATATTTGCTCTAAATAGCACATCACTGATCACGTCTGTATTTGAGTTTGGAGGAATAGCTGCTTTATATGAAATCTTTGCCCTCTTTAATGCAAGCGCATCACCGAGGGCTTCCATGCCACCTCGCCCATAATCATCATCAACGAATATAGCAGTCACCCTTTTCCATTGATAGTAATCAACAATGCTAGCAACAGCATTCATTTGGAAGTAGTCACTTATGGTTGTCCTGATGAAGTAAGGATACTCTGATGCAGAAAGAGCTGGATCTGTAGCCGCAAAATGATAGAAGAGGTACATGTAGCTCATTAACAACATGGGAGATGACATGGCCTATCCCAGAGGATTGTGGGCCAATCACCGCAACTACATTTTTTTTTCCATTAGCCTCAACGCTGCAACCAAGTAAGGTTTCTATGAATCAGTTGAGACACCGTCAAAAGTAGAAATGCAAGTTGAGGTACTGAAGTTAATTTCTGATGTCTTTCAAGCCAAGAAAAGAAGACAGCTTATTTTGCCCGTGCCTATAAAGATCCCACTAATTTTTTCCTTAAAACTTATGCATGTCATGCAAACTTCATTTTCCGACAAAAACATGAAAACTGGCTGTGATTCAAACAGAGAAACAGTCTCCAATAAACCTATAGATTTTACTTTATTCTGGTGCTCAAACTTGAGAGAAGGAAACAAAGAATCTTGAATGAGAATAAAGTGAGGAATTGGCTGCTCCCTAACAGTTAACACATGTTTCCTGCATCCTACAGAATACCTTAACCAATTTGACAAGTTACGCTAATTGTGGTACCACGCCATTAACAGCTGACACATGTTTCCTGCATCCTATAGAATACCTTACTGATTTCATTAAGTTACGGCACCACTCCATCAGTAACGCTGACACATGTTTCCTGCATCCTACAGAATACCTAACTGATTTCACAAGTTACGCTTATTTGTGGTACCACTCCGTAAGTACTCTTTCTGTCTATTGCTCTTCTATTGCCAGGACAATCAGGCTAGTAGAATTCTTAAGCTGCTTTTGCATAGGTAGACCAATATGGATATGGATAAGTGAATGCATAACGAGGAGAACAAGTGAAGTGATCACTAGACTAGAGGGTGGGATTTAAATAGAATGAAGGGTTAGGGTTCATTAGCATCCGATAGCATCGACGGGTGTTGACCAAGTGTCATAAATCTTATTTATTTGAAAAAAGAAAGTTACAAAATTACTGATACTGACAATTATCGGTGTCCAATGTGTATTCGAGGAGCATCATTATCTGATATGCAAACTTTTGTAAGTATCTGTGCAATCATAGTTCTTCAGAATGGAATATGACAAACAGAAAAGTCAACATTGTCAAATCATCCCATGAAACACGAGCCGAGCAATTATTAAGAATATTAAAATCCAACCAGTAGGGGTACCTAACTTAGTTGACTAAACCAAATAATACACTGGGATTGGATCGGCCCCTCCCATCCACCTCCTATGTTTTTTGCCGGCAGTAATAAAATAGACATTTCCCCTCTTTTTATGTAATCATAATTAACTATAAAAGATGAAACAATAGGATTAAAACTACTGTTACAACTGCTGGCTATAATATTTTCTCAAAACTTTGAAACAGCTGCGTATATCCAAAAAGGCCTCAATATTTCCATTTCCGCTGCTACCTCTGCAGTAATTCTAAATTCTTAACTATATATAGAAAAAACTATACATGTAAAAAGGAAAAAAACTACTTTTTTTTAAAGACCGAAAAAAAAAAACAAGTTCTTGACACATGAACATGAGCAACTAAAACTTGGTGAAAACAAATGCCAGTGAAAGAGCGAAGGGGGAGAAACGAAAACCGAACCTTCGATGGTCCCAAGAAAGCCGCTGCAGTTGGTGTCCTGGGCCACCAAATTGAGCTGGGTCCCCGGGAGGACCTTGCCGTCCTTGTTGACGTCATCGACGGCGAGCTCGATGGCGAGCTGCGCCGCGCGGCCAATTGTGGAGTCGTACGTGAAGAGAGCGCCGACAGTCACCTCGCTCGGCCGAGGCCCCGCCGCCGCCGCCTCCCGCGTGGAGGCGGAAAGCGCCAAGAACAGAATCATCAACTGAGCCGCGCCCATTACCCGGAAGTCAAGCGGCACTAGAGTTGGCTAGAAGAGCACCGCACTAGAGGAGGGGCCGGAACCTTGGTACTACTACCAACCGCATCAGGCAGTTCGGGGAGGAGGTGGAATGACTGAATGAGAGGCGCTGGGAGGATGAGGGGAGGGACGGCGACGTACGGCAGGGACTGGGAGGGAGCTCTGATTTGGTGGAGCTGCTATGGTAAGATTCTTGTTTCTGAGGTGGGCAAGGAAGGAGAAGGGTGAAGATGACAACCGGTGAGGGGATGGATGCCGGGATGTGGAACCGACGCACTCCACTGTACCGGAGCTGACTCCAAGCTCCCTCCAAATTCTGGGGACTGTCGGATCTGAATCCGCCAATCCGGACTTGGAATGCGTAGGTGTGAAGTCACGCATGACCCAGCGCGCGGGCACAGTGGAGAGACAGCGATCGAGATGGAGATTGGTGGTGAATGGGTGATGCTACCGCGCTGATGGAGACGGGAAAGGATAGGAATTTTGTCGCCACGGACGTCGGACGCAGGCGAGAAAGATCTTTTTGAGTGCCAAGTCGGAGCCAGGTCCGTCGGTGACAGCGTCTCCATGGACCCGTAATGTTTCGACAATTCTGATCTGTGTGATAGCGTGGAAATTAAGGCCCTTTGCTTATGTGGCACATGTTTTGACCTAATTTTTTGGAACTTTTGCTTGACAAATCTTTGTCATGGCCAATTTTAATATAGCAAATTAATTGCACTTTTCCTATCCGTGTGTCGCCCGAAATCCCGCACAATTTTAGGCGACCGCCAAATCCCCCGTCGTCATCTTCCTCAACTCCGTGGCTCCTCCGCCCTATCCTCTCCCCTCCGGCGAGCATCTCCTCCTCCTCCTCCCCTCCCCTTCCCTCCCCTCTGTGAGTTGTTCTTCTAATAGAAAACCCCTCCCCTCGTGAGTTGTTCTTCTAATAGAAAACTCGTAATCTGTTTTTTTTTTTAAATCGGGGAGATGGTGGCGCCCAAGGGCACTAGGGTTCGCCGGAGCTCACTAGGACCCCGCCATAGCTCGTCGGAGTCTCCGGCAAACCCTAGTGCCAGCGGGCGGGTGGTGCCCGGTGGCGGGGGGCGCGTAGAAAACAGAGGGCGGCGAAAAGAAGAAGAAGAAACGATCCCGGCGAGAGGAAGAAGATGAACAATGCCGGGCTAGTCCTGAGCGTTAAGCTTGAAATATAGCAACTCCCAATTATTTGGGTCTTGAGTTTGTGCCGCTCGTGTCTCTACACTATTATTTTGCCTCTTCTCCTCTCGTATTTCCACGAGTGATGTCATAGCTCTTGGTCCTTTCTCTCGAACCATGTTGTACCATGTGTCAACCACCTCTCGGTCAACGAGGCGAGTGTCAATGGGCACTAGGACTTGTGATCCGTTCCCATGGGTCAGGGTCGTTCAGGGTTCATTCCTCCCCGTGCTCACACTACAAGTGTGCAACAATAGGGCACCTCCATTGTTGAGCCCACGATACATCAACCAATGGATTATCATGATATTGACCTAGGCACCGCCACACTTAGAAAGGAGCACACTTTGCTGACGTCTTCGGTGTTGTTAGTGATGACCTCATCCCGGCAATGCAGTGGATTATCGCCCAATGGATTATCATAACGGAAATGCAGCACCTACCTGCCGATACCATTAGTGGAGTCATATGTCACTTGTTCAAAATGCAGCTATGGAGCTTTTGCACACTACTCTTCTAGTCCTCCCAGTATCCATTCGCGTGTCGCAGAACATACAGGAATGTTGAAGAAGGAACCACTGTAATTACAAGTTTCAAAATTTTTTGAATGCTATATAACAGTATGGAGACAGCTGAATTGTTTTCTACGTCTGAACATCTGTGACAGTTCTAAAAAAAGAGTTGCATGCAGCACCAGTCCTGAGAGCCAGATGCCTGAGAAAGCAAGTAATATTCAAACAAACAAAATTTGGACCTTGTATGCACGCACGATATGCTAAACCTATGTATGACTACTTGTATCAATATCTTGATCCAAAGATTCTTACAGAGAGGAGGTGGTGTATCCAGCTCCTCATCTTCAAAAGACATGACTGGTCGAACCGGGTACTAACTCAAAATGTTTACTAAATTCAGTACGTGGTACCCCCTGAACCTGAAAGCAGCAGGTAGTAGTGCAAACCCCAAGCAGTGGCACTCTGTTATGGCAAGTAGGCTAGTGGCTGGTGAACAAGCTCAATGAGCCATTTCATTATTTGACCTGCAATAAGCCAATAAGTGCACATGCTCCCTAGAATGCAGTTCTAGCAGTATCATGTTTTAGTATCTTAAGTTTGACCAATTATAAATAAAAAAGTATCAACATTTATGATACTAAAAAACATACCATTAGATTAAGTACAAAAAATGTATTTTCATACTAAGTTGATTTGGAACCATAAATGAAAATACTATTCACTAGAAACTTGATCAAACATAAACCACTTTAGGTGGCACGCAACACATAGTTGCATTCTTTTTGGGCAGAGGTAGTACTAATCTAAACATATTCCTTTTAATCATTTTATTTATTTTATTAGGAGAAATCATTGGTACTGTTACCATGCAAGTCCATAGTTCAATTTCAATCAGAAAACAGAGAAAATTCCCACAAAGTAAAAGGAAAAGTACACGGGACAAAACACAACCTGCTATTTTCGGGCTATACAAGGGCGATTGATTTAAAGCCACCTTTATTAATTTGTGTGGCAATAGAACTGTCACCTGTCTTGATTATCTTGCCATTTTCCTAGAAGAAACCAATTAGAAGAATTAGCAGAAACAGCATGAACCCTTCCTTCTTTCTTGTTAGAAAGCAACCAAATACTTGAAGCAATGCTCTCAAATTATGCCAGTTGGAAAATAAACAACTATAAGAACACCAACAAGTTTACTGTAGAGATCATATGAGTGAACTCATCAATGTTCTCTATTAAAATTTGTTTAGAGTTACATCCTTAGTTTAGTTTTGTACACGTCTTCATTTTCCATCTGGTGTTAAGGAAGAAAAATACCTACATCTTTCTAAAGTAACTGCATCCATTGCGCGATATAATTTATAAGATTCAGCGTCAGTGTTAATTGGTCACAAGAGAAGGGGGTGTTAAAAAACATACAATTTAATGAGATGGCATGTAACATCTAGTGATTTGATTTAATATGCGCATAAAGTATACAACATCAAACAAAAAAAGAACGGAGGGAGTAGTTTTACAAATATCCGAAGGGTGTTCTTGTCTAAATACTCAAGACACAAATTGTCTTAAACTTATGCACATGAACTGAGGTAGAAGATGAAATGACCATGTTGCATCTCAGTGATGAAGATGAATATCATAACATCATAAATGCAACTGATTCAAAGCTTCCCTAAGCAACGATTATTGAGCTCTTCGCCACCTTATCCCTAACTAACATTGCGAAATAGCAAAATACTAACCACAAATGCATCCCTTTTTATGGAACTGCTCTATAATGATGCACGATAGATGTAATGATCAAATAGTTATAAATTTGCGAGAAATACCCTAGAAACAAACATACGAGGAACGGGTAGATTAAACACCCCTAAAACGATAGGTTAACTCTGGAGTGTAAACATAGTAATATTCAATTCTGAAGTGTATGTAATATTTGTTGGCATATAAACAAAGATGCATATCTCTAGAGGACGAGGAGACGTGGGATAAAAAACTAAAGTGAACGTATATTACACAATAAACAAAAATATTGCGGCTTACCATGATGTGAACATAGCTGGGCTTAATGAGATCCAAAAGACATTGGTAATGCGTAATCATGAACAGAGTTTTGGGGTGTCAAAAGCCCATTCACTGCATTAACAACATCTTCAAGTGCATCAACATCTAATCCTGAATCTATCTCATCAAGAAGGGCTAAATCTGCTCCAATGACCTAAATTAAATAAACAAACACCCGAATCGAGAGATAGAAGTCTATTGATGATGTGCACAAGTAGATAGACAAGACAAATTTTGGAGCCTAGTAAAAATGTCTACAAAACTAATAAAGTGTTCTTATACTAAATTACTAATGCGTGGAAACTTTATCAAGCACATGTACACAATATACCTAACAAGTCTCAAAAACACCAAAATATGCTCAAATAAGGAACACATATTTTTTTTTTTTTCAAAGATGATCCTCACTGGGAAAAGAAAGACCTAGTAAATCAAATACAAGCATAATCGTATATATTCGTTGTATCGAATATACAATTCATATAATACACATAGCTTTAAAAATGTATGGAGGAAAACAAGTCCGAAAGGTCTCAAGAGACGGATCAGCCATGAATTTCGGGAAGGAAAATATCAACTCAATACACGTAACGTAAAAAAATTGCATGTAAGGTGAGCCAAGAAATATATTTCCCTACAGTCCTATATAATTAACCCCGAGATGTTTTAAAACATCATGAGTGTAGTAGGATTTAAAAATGCACCGCTTTGTCTTAATTCATAAATCAACAACCACTAAAATGTAATATTCATTGGCATATAACCAATATGCCATGCAAATTCATAGTGATATCAAGACGTAAAAAAAGAAAAATCAGGAATCTTACCGAAAGTTGCAATATCTCATTACACTTCCTTTCACCACCGCTAAAACCTTCATTCACATTGCGATAAAAGGAACTTTGGGTCCATCTTCAAGGCATCAACTTTGGGTGATACAACCGAGTAAAACTGCAAGAGAAAGCAAAGATGTGTCGAATCAATGCCACTATAAAGTTTTATATTACGAGACATTTAAAAACGTAAGAAAAAAAGGAGGAGAGAACCATAATGCTACAGATCAATATGGCAAGGGAAACTCCATTTGAAACACAAAATGAAATGAACCAAAACAAAACAACTTCTCGACTTTTTTGATCCCTTTCCTACCTTTTTTATATAATACATTGGTACTAAAGATCATTGTGTAGTAATTATACTAAAAACAGTTCAAAAATTATAATTATGTCTTGTGAGAATTTATAATATATCTTGGCACATATATTTCTGAAGTTCACCTCATGGTCAAGGGGCCCCGATCTTTGGTAGACCACTCTTTTTTCTCATGAGCATTTATTGTCATGAGCGAGAAAATCAATATTTCGACTCGGGGAATCTCAATAGGTGCTTGGAAACTCATGAAAAGGCCTCGCTAGAGATCCGTCCTCGGCTCCATGTCAACCGGGTTCGACCCTTGAAGAGAACGGTACCTCCGGTTACCTCATAATGTGGATGGCCAACAAGAACCCGCAAGGCAAAGGTGACAGCCTCAATTTATGTGTAGGTATAGGAGCAAAGAGCATGGTCACTTTTTTTACAATTTGTAATTTTGTATGTAGGCTATTTCCTTGTTATAAACTTTAGAAAGGTATACACAACTAGCTTAATGAACCAACACGATGGAGTATGAACTATTTTTCTACCAAGTGTAAGCCATTCTCGCCTAAAGCGGCAATTTTTTAACAAAGCAAAAAATTTAGTGCAGTAGGCTAGTCCTATGGTTGGTGGCTAATATAGAGAAACAAGAATGAACAAATTAGATTACGGGAGTAACACTTGATGAACCAACAAATCCAACACAATAGAGTATGAACTATCTTATTGCCAAGTGTAAGCCATTCTTACGCCTAAAAGCGGCAATTTTTTAACGAAGCAAAAAATTTAGTGCAGTAGGTTAGTCCTATGGTTGGTGGCTAATATAGAGAAACAAGAATGAACAAAATTAGATTACATGAGTAACACTTGGTCAAGAAAAGTAGTGTCTCCGTCACATTTCCAATAGAAGGATACTAAACGTCAACATAAACACATGCCCACGTAAAAGAAAATTGACCTAATTTTCAATCAAATGGATTCAATGGTTCCAGTTAGCATGAAGAAATATATATGTGCGCCCAATAGAAGCTCCTTACTTTTGTAAGGGTGCTCTTGCCGAGCCGTTCTTCCCCATAATTGCATGAATCAGAACAATCAAACACGGGCATAAAACTAGCATCAATCAATCCCTTGCGACCAATTTAAGTCATACACAACATGTCTCCAATAAATTTACAGCCCATGAACTGCCCACACGAACGAACCTCGCCCTCGTGGATGGTGAGGTCGACGCCGGCGAGGATCTGCTGCCCGGTCTCCCTTCACAGACGCGGTGAGCCCGCGCACCTCAAGAAGCGGGCAGGAGGACACGCCGGCCGCCCCGGCGGCCGGGGCGGCGCCCCACGTTTGGAAGGAGATGGAAGGAGGAGGTGCATTGCGGCGGAGAGGCGGAGGGGGAAGGGAAGGAGAGAACGCGCGCGGCGTCGATGAGACGACGGAGAGGGGCGGCGCCATGGGAAGGCTGCGCTTATTCTTGGTGGTGATCTACAAGGTTTTCATCTACACCGTCGGTTTAACGAATCCAACGGTGGAGACGGACCACAGGCCCGCAATCGGCGATTGTGCAAGTCGGTTTTGTAGCTAGTAGCGATCGATCATCCCGTCCTTGTCGTCATGACTCATGTTCGTGTTTGCTTACCGCTTCAATGTGCATGTCTTGTTCTTTAGTGTGCATTGTGTGCATGTCTTGTTCATTGCCTCAATAATTTGATGGGGATTTGGTGTTTTTGCCCCTTTTTTTTAGGGAAATGGTGATTTTGCCTCTGTTTTTTGAATTGAAGGCAAACTTTACCCGTGTTCCGTTAACACCACTTAACGATGTTAAAAGGACCATGAAAAGACCATTTTGCCCATGCGTTTTTCCCTTACTTTAGATAGGCTTGTTGCATGATTTTGACATAATCTCAACAAAGTAATTTGACACAATTTCACATAATTTTAATAGAATTTCAGCAGTAATTTGATACAAATTTGACAAAATTTCATCAAAGGGCTAACATATCCATAGAACCACATGCATATGCATACTTACATATCACATATCATGTCCGGATCACATCCATGGCAGTATACAACCATTCAAGTCAACAAAAGCACCAAGCATACAAGTTTAACAAAAGAGCACCAACCATTAGAGAGCTATTACATGTCTAGTTCATGCATCAAAACCTAACAATGTTGTCAAGCTCCCATATCTCTCTAATCCTCCACGTCCTCTTCTCCCCCTTGCACTTGCATCTATACCAGCACTTGCATCTTCATCAGCACTTGCATCTGCACCAGCACTTTTACTTGCACTTGCGCTGCAAATAAAGGAGAAAATTTGCTTTAGTGAACAAGTTGGTAATGAAGTCTAGAAATAAGCAAAACAATTGACTCACAGTGATGCACCCTATGGCCACCAATCCGGCGCGTCCGACCTCCGGTACTAACCATGGTAATCTGTATTAATAATGATGTCAACACTTTACATCCCTTGTTATTACAAAAAGAATTCCCATGCCGGTGCTTTGCGGAAAAATTGCATCTTCCATAACCACATAACAGAGGGGCTGTCACATTTGATTGACACCAACTTTCCTAGATTTATTTGTTCATTCATCACAACAAACAAGAAAATCTCCATACTGCAGCCACCGACGGTGACAATCCCAATTTTTTTAAAAGAAAATCCCAAGATCATACGCCCACGAAGGACAAGAACCGCACTTACAGCCCTACCAGATCAAGACACAAAGAATCGAGGGACACAATTCCGCTACGAATCGGGAGTCACACGGGTGGAGAGGGGAGGGGAAGGGGCGAACGACCTGGATCTTGGCCTTGAAATTGTTGATGGTGTCGCTGCTCTCGACCTCAATCTGGCCGCATCGGGCCTCAAGTACCGGCCTCCGTGTAGGCGCCGCATCCAACTCCGAACCGGCCTCATCCGGACCCGCACCGGCCTCCAAGTTCCCGCCCCGAGCGGCCTGGAAGCCGCGCGCCGGGAGGGAGCCGGGCACGCGCCCGAGCATGGATCCGCCCCCGTCGGTCATGGATCCGCCGCCTCCCGCCTGAGCTCCTCCCGCCCGGCGGCCATGGGCCTTGAGTATCGTGAGCGCGGCGTGGGTGGGAGAGGGACCGACGAGTCCGCGTGCGTGTGGAGTGCAGTCGGGGTATCCAAGGGACGCCGGTTTTTTTTTTTTTTTACATATCCACTAACAACGTAAAAAACAGGGGGTAAACGGAGCCTTCAACCACGAAAAATAGGGGTAAAATCACACATATCCAAAAATAGGGGCAAAATCACCATTGCCCTCAAAAAAACAGGGGTAAAATCACCAATTTCCCTAATTTGATCCATGCTTTCTTCAAGTCAAGGTCAAACACGTACTTGAGGTGCAGCTCCAGCACCATGCATGGTTGCAAACAACAAACATTTCAATTTCACCGGTAGCTAGGTTGTACACATGCAAATACAAGTGGAGTAGTTTTACTTTCACACTTTGTATATAAATTTGGTTTTAATATATCCTAGAAAAACACTACAACTTGTGTTTAACCTATTCGGTCAATGAGGACCGGATGTCATCTTGGACATTGGCTACTTCAGCACTTCACCCATCCGAGTATTTTCCTGGTATTATCCACATATTGATGACTCAGTTTTCTTGTAATCTTGTAGATGGAACCATCGTACCATCGTCTTGGAAAGCATTTTAGATACACACACATACGGCTTATATGGCACTAGTACAACACGATTAACACCAGAAAGTTTAGCTTAATTAGCTGCCACCATGGACGACGACGACGCAGCAGCGCGGACTGCTGGCCCAAGCAGCACTGCGCGGTGGGGCCGTCGCTCGACTCTTCTTCTGATGTGGTCGCTGGCCGAGCTCGTCACCATCTTGGTGTACGCGTTCGCCGGCCGGCTCTGGGGCTTCGTCGTCGCCGGCGTGCTCCTTGTGTTCGTGTTCATCTTCACGTTCTACTACCTCCGCATAAGCACAAGGCAGGGGTCCGAGGAGTCACCGCTGGGGGGGCACCAGCGACATCAGGTCAACGGCCTCAGCCGGGGCCTCAGCCAGGGCGACATCGAGGCCATCCCGGCGTTCGAGTACCGCGCGAAGGACGTCGACGCCGACGACGGCGGTGGCGGCTCAGGGCCGTCGTCTTCGTCGTCGTCCGTGGAGGAGTGCGCGGTGTGCATCAGCGTCTTGCGCGACGGGGAGACGGTGAGGAGGTTGCCGGCGTGCGGCCACGCGTTCCATGCGCGGTGCATCAACGGGTGGCTCCGTGGGCACGCTACCTGCCCGATCTGCCGTGCCGGCATCAAGGTCGTCGCTGCCGACGGCGAGCCGTCCCCACTGGCGGCCGCTGTGTAGTACACTATGCTGGCCACATTGAAAACTCACGCAGGTTTTGTTTGTCTCTGTTGTCTCATATTAGTGGAGTTTTTTTAGATATATTTTTTATAGCGAGTTCAAGTGGAGTTGGTACACACATGACACATACAATTTGATACTTAGCATTTCCTTATGGAAAAAGTCCAAATTACTACCCCGTGTTTTCACTCAAGTCCAGATAACCCCCTAAGGTATTGTTTAGTTCATTTTACTCCAGGTGGTTTTGCAAACTGGTGCACTTAACACCTTTTGGCACTAATCAAATCCGGTTTTTGGTGACATGGAGGTGGTTTTGCAATTAGTCATGCCACATAAGGCTGCCGACATGGGCAGAAATTTTTTTCCTAGCGTGACTCCCCTTGGGTAGTATCTGATGAAGGTCATGGTTCGGCCATGCATCATCCGCTTAATTATGGATCGGCTTAATTTTGAACCCATGCTGCCATGCATGCATATGTATGTTCGCATAACATTTCTGATTTCAGTTCCATGCATACGTACATCCTTTTCTAAAATACTGATCGAGAGCGGCAGCCTAGCAGTGATCATTACGGCCGGACATCTCTTGACTAGTACGGCGCGAGAGCAGCAGCTAGCAGTGATCGATCGGTCTCTCGCACTGCTCACTAAGAAACTAACGCAAACATGTCGTAGAGCATAAGGAATTATTATTAAAAAAATCCCAGTCGATGGACCGAGCGACCACACATATATTGAAGGCGTATATGATTTTGTTCAATGATATGCATGCGGCCGTCCCCCGCATGAATGCAAATATGTGCGTGTCTTTCTGGCCATGTCAGCCTGCTTACGTGGCATGACTAATTGCAAAACAGCCGTCACATCACCAAAACCGGATTGCATTAATGCCAAAAGGTGTTAAGTGCACCGGTTTACAAAACCACCGGAGTAAAATAAACTAAACAATACTTTAGGGGGTTATCTGGACTTGAGTGAAAACACAGGGTAGTAATTTGGACTTTTTTCCTTTCCTTACTGTAGATTTTGAGGATAGGTTCTAGACTTCTAGTACGGTACTATCTTATATAGTAGATAGATTTTGAGGATAGGCTAGTATTCATGCACCTGGCCATCAACGAGGCAAACGTCATAGTAGGGACTAGGGAGAGGCTGCTGGTCTTGGGACTAATCCGGAAAAGTGCTCAATTACGGATATCTTTGGGCATTAGGCTTTTGCGTGATTGAGAAAAATGATAGGCTAGTGTACGGTACCGTGTAGGTTAGAAGTTGTAACATCTCGGCCCGGCCCAAAGTAGCATGCCCACTCTGCCTAGGGGTGGGTCCCACCTGTAGCATGCCCACTATGCCTAGGGGTGGGTTCCACCTGCGTAGCAACCCACTTGAGCTTTCATCTTTGCTTCGCTCAAAACGGTTGGCTCGGGTATTTAAGCCGGTCTAGCGCAACTTCAACTCATGAGGTGGTACTAAACCACCGGAGCTACAGAGTACCTTGCCCCCTGAGCTACAGTAATCCGAGGCCCGGCCCAATTCTAAATCCGGTCCAACTCGGCTACAGTATCAAGCCCACAATGTGTAAAGTATACGGCCCACACTGGCCCATTAGGCTGGGGTGTTCGACTCTGATTACCAAATGTAACACCTCGGCCCGGCGCACGGTAGCATGCCCACTTTGCCTAGGGGTGGGTCCCACCTGCGTAGCAACCCGTTTGAGCTTTCGTCTTTACTTTCGCTCAAAACGGTTAACCAAAGGTTACTTACGGCGTCCTTGGCTCGGGTATTTAAGGCGGTCTGGTGCAACTTCAACTCCTGAGGTGGTACTAAACCACCGGAGCTACAGTGCCCAGTAGCTACAGTACCCTGCCCCCTGAGCTACAGTATCCGATGCCCGGCCCAATTCTAAATCCGGTCCAACTCGGCTACAGTATCAGGCCCACAGTGTGTACAGTATACGGCCCACACTGGCCCATTAGGCTGGGGTGTTACAGAAGTAACCTACCAAAGTCACCCATTTAAGATAAGAGGGTAGTAGAGTCCAAGGACACCCCACCGGATGATATGCAGTATGTCGGACCACCCAATAGATCAGTCTGATAGTTAGTAGAAAAACTATCTGGTTAACTTTTTTTCCGGTGTCTCTTTGAGAGGGATGTGATTTGTGTTCCTCCATTCCAAAATATAAGTTATTTTGATATTTTTAGATATATTACTCTTGCTATACATCTAAATCCAATGTATATCATTTCAAAAAAAAAAAAAAAAATCAATGTATATCTAAATACATAATAAATTTAATGCATCTAGCAAGAAAAACTAAAGCAATTTATATTTGGAATGAATAGAGTATTAGTGATACATATAGTAGTTCTTTTGACCTTCTTGAAAGTGGAGTTGGCACATACAATTTGACTTAGCATTCTCTTATAGTAAATTTCAAGTTTAGTTACTTAGATGTTTTAATTTTTAGTCATATTCTATTCGTCCATGTAAGAATGAAAGTATTCTTGCTTTTGTTTGTCATAGCTAGGCAGTGGAATTCAACCGAGAACGCCCCCTTTTTTAAGATTACACAAAGACAACGTAGATGCTCAACACGCACATACGCTCACCCCTCCGAACACATGTATGCAAACCCTATCCCTATGAAGCACCTTCGAAGAACTGAGAACGCCACATTAGAATGTAGGTTCGGTGAAATTCATCTTCTCTTGGCTTAGCACAATACTCCCTCCGTATCACTATTAAAGGATGTTTTGGAAAAAGGTTTAGGTGAAACATTGGGAACACAAATCATGAATAACTTTTAAGTCATTGAGTTTGAAATGTGAAAATCATATCAATACTTTCAATCTTTCATAAAAATATACATATATAACTTTTTAATAAATATTTTTATAGAAAAGAGAAGTCAAAGTTGTGTTTTAAAGACCATGCCACTGTCCTAAACGTCTTCTAATAGTGATACGGAGGAAGTATTATTGATGTGTGGAAGTAAGTGGTTTCAAAGCCACTAATTTGAGTCTAATCAAATCTCTTTGCCATGCATGATAATGATATAGTATGGGGAGGTGTTTAACACTTTTGCAATAGTACCCTGCTTGTGGCGAACTTGTTATAAAGACAAAGACAACCCTCGTAGAGTTGTTTGTCCTAGCCACTAACTTCTAAGAATCTTACTTGTGGTCCATTTTTGTTTAACTATGAAGTCCCCAAATGGGAGAAACTCACGTATAACCTTCATGAGCTACTCCAAAAATGTGACTCCCTATTCTTCCATCCAATTTTAGCGCGAGGCTTAGATTCTAGATATTTGTTGCCAAGTACCATGTGCATTCAGCAGCCTATTGTGGTATTGACTCAACAATGACACTTGGCAGTGGTACCATATGAGTGTCACTGCCGAGCCATATGTGTCAACTCGGCAATGACAATATTGATATATCATTGATGGTTTAGGGTCAATCTGCAGGTGAAACTCGATCAAAATATCACTGTTGGGATCAAAATATCAAGTCACCAGGGGGCCGAGGCTATCATGCATCCCTCCCCCCCCCCGCGGGCTGATCACTGCCGAATACCGGCAACGGATAGCGCTCTGCGCCTCGAAAAAGAAGGCCGTCGACATTTTTTTGGAATTACCATTCCCACACATCTAATTCCATTCCCGCTCAGCCGGTACAAACAGGAGGTAACATGTGCATTCCCATAGTCACATGGTACTGGAATGAATTTCGCAACACATATCTTGACGCACGAGGAGCCTCCAGTCGGCAGATATATAGCATATGCGTCCAAATACACAATGTTCTCGAAAAATCAAGTTTGGTACCCTCCAGTCCATATTAAACATTGCAAAGCTAGTGTAAAACATCACAAAGCTTGCTAGGTAGCTACTAGATTTTAGTACAAGCTCAGTAGTTGATTTTGAAAAAGAAAAGGACTACACAAATACGAGACAAACCGAGATACAACCCAACCGCGCGCGCAAAGACATGCACGACGACCATACCTGATTACACACCTGCTGCAGCATCAGTGGTAGCGGCGGCAGCCCCGTCGTCGCCATCACTGGAGACTATCGACAGTGTTAATCCCTGCTTGGTCGAGCAACGCCCAGAGGAGCGTTATCAGCTCGCCGCCGCGGTCGATGACCTCCGCGTGCGCTTCCAGATTGTCGGATGGAGCCACATACAGGATCATGTCCGACCAGAAACGAGCCAATGGTTTCCACTTCATATTTGATTGCACGAGCTGACTCCCAAGAGATGCGCCATCCCTGAGCACCTCATGGTTAGATGGGTCACTCAGCAATTTGATCAGCTGATCATACGCTGCTCCTTGTGCCCCAGAGAGGACACGAACAACGTTCTTCTTGACATCATCATATAGGCTCTTGCACCATTCGTCGTCGTCGCGGAGTAGCTCAGGGCAGTATCCCACCAAGTATGCACAGTAGCGTGACAGGTGAGTAGCGGAAATCTCATCAGGATCCGCCGATGGCCGTGGATGGCTTTCCTCAAATATAGTCGTGGCGATGTGCCATGCTAGTATGGTGTAAGCGGCTGGTTTGCCATCACAATCATTTAGAAAGCCATTACCACTGATGAATTCCGCCGGAAATGACGGTGGCCCAACTTGCTGCAAGACAGTACGTGGATGGAGTTTGTTTATGTTTGGGCAAAAATAACTGTAATGTAAGTAACTCTTATATATATATATAGATATAGATATAGATATATGATAAAGAGCTGCTTACCCTGCGAGATGACGATCCTGCCTGCTCAAAGCTCGTGCATTTTTCTTTAAGTACTTGGAAGATGGTGGCCTTCACCTCACTTGGTACCTTGACCTTCTTGGCACGGGCGTGAAACTGTCCAAGAAGTGGGATTTTCCATGGGCGGTGGACGTCGAGAATTGAGCATTGCCTCATTTTGTCGTTCCAGACCTTCACTAGTAGCTTGCCACTGTATTGGAACACCAAGCCAATAAATTTCTTGACGATGGGGAATAGCACCCAAGAATCTCGGTTGACAATGCAGTGGTAGATGAGGGACACTTTGGTCCAGTTAGAAGACATGTAGAACAGAATAACCTTGGTTTCCGCAAGCACAAGCACTGCGGCCACTAAATAGGCCGCCACCACATCGGAATATTTTCCTCCGAAATGATGAGCAAAAGGATCGAATGAATAAGAACCGTCGGTGTCAAAGCAAGTATCGTCGGTGTCAGTACATGCCATTTGTGAATGATGAAAGCCATATTCTATGAACAGTATCATCAGGAATAAACAGTAACCAATTGTGCAGAGTGAAAGAATGACGCTGAAGACAGGAATCAGTAGATGATGGGAATAATAGATTGGCAGGGCTGAGTAATAATAATCATGGAGAAAACTAAGCTCCTCTGCGACCACTGCAAATACCCTTTGGCCATCAGCATCCTGGAGCAGAGTATCTCGGAAGAACTTTTGAGCCTTGGTTAAGCTGGCGCCTGAAACTGTGTACTTTGCAAATCGACAACGTAGCAGCTTGAACAAGGAAAATGAAAAGCACAAATCTTCGGGTGAGCTCTGGGGAAGGTCCAAGTCATGTGACATCCAAACTGTGTCCAAGGTCACTAGTCTGTAAAACTCGGCTGCAGGCATCTGCTGTTTCAAACTGTAACCGTGAGGTTGCTTCTCTACTTTTACATTATCTTCTCCCATAACTACAAGAGCAGGAGTAGTAGAAGGTACTGCAATTGTAGTAGTAGTAGGGGTCGTATTATTGCCACCTTCCTCCTGGTCTTGGAGCTGAGCCATGTATGCAACTATCAGACGAGGATTCTGTCCAAGTGCCAATGATCTTTGGGCCTTGTAAAATGCGCAGTATTTGAGAAGGAGTTTGGCAAACATAATAAGAAACAGTAGACCAAGTACGACGTTTCCTTTATTACTTTGTTCTATGAAATGAAAAGGAGCATTGTAGCCGTCTTTGTATAGACCACTCACGGTTGAGACTGTAAGGTATGCAGCCCAGAGTGCTGTACCCGTCAGTACTATAGGGGGTGCAAGGTTCCTTCCTTCTCTTGCATCACAGGCAACTACTTCACTTGCATTGATACCAATGACAACCACTAGCCCTGTCCATAAAAATATCACGAAGAGGTGCCCGTACTGTGAACAATACACTCCTGAATCTGCTTTGAATATAGTGCGCATGAGAAGCCCAGTGCTATCAACACTGCCTGCAACACTAGATACGACGGGGAGGAACATGGTTGTGGCACCCAGAAAGAGGAAACCGATCACGGGATGGCGGCGGTACCGCGGTGCGTAGGCTCCTATACCAACCACAACGCCCATCAAGATGGCATTTAGAAACAGGAGTCCGTTACCCATCAGCATCTTCGGACGGATGGCTTCAAGCACCTCATCGACGCTGACTGAAGCCGAATTACAGGACGACATGATCAAGGGGAACGGAGCGCTGGCTGTCGGAGAAGCCATGTGTCTCGAAATAAACTAGCTACCCACCTATTATCATTAAAAAAAGCCCAGATTATTGGTGCACCAATATATAGTACATTTTAGACCAAAGGTGGCCCTCACTTTATATTGAAAGCAAAGAGTGACGTATACTCTCTCCCGTCCCAAAAAAAGATTTTTTTAAGTAAAGGGAACAGTTCCAGCCTCTACCAAATATTTTTAAACTTGACTAGATTTGTAGAAAAACGTGTAATATTTATATCTCTAAATAAATTTATTAAAAAACTAGACTTAAAGATCTTTCCAATGATACTAATTACTTAGCATAAATATTTATATATTTTAATACATAATTGCTATGAATTTGAAAACGTTAACTTCTCGAGAAACGAGAATGATATCTATTTTGGGACGGAGGAAGTATAGTTCTAGTAATATTAAAAACGAGCTTGCTATGCTACTCTGATTACGTACCTTGTAATATAAGAGGCTAAATAAATGCGAGCTCCTTTATTTTGGACAAAGATAAAAGTAAATAAAGACAACCGCTTCATCGTTTTTGCTTATTTTCCATTTTATCCCTCCATCCTATCAAACAGCTTTGACTAAATATATATTTTAAAAAATATTTACGGTGTATAATTGTTACCACCCTTAGGTGGGCCGGCCCATACGGCCCAGCAACCCTGTATCGATGCAGCGGACTATTTAGGGTTTGCAGCCTAGCCCAACTACTGTTAAAAGAAAAAACTTGCAGCCCAGCCCAGCTATTGGTGCGCGCGCTTGTTAAAATAAAAAAAAGCGGAGGACGGGGAGTCAAACCTACGACCTTTTTGTTGGCTGTAGGAAAGTGGTAGAGGAAGCCTGGGGCGTAAGAACCGACTCGAAGTACACTGGTGGAGAATTTGAGGGGGTGGCGACGAGCTTGAAGGATTGGAGTTCTAATGTGCTAGGTGATTTGAAGAAGCGGCTTAGGAAGGCGAAAAAAGAATTGGAGAAGTGGAGGAAACAATCGATTAGCGATGAATCGGTTCAAAAGGAAGCAGTGTGGAGCTTCAAAGTAGATCGTCTGGAGGAACAAATTGACATCTATTGGAAACAAAGAGCACATGTTAATTGGTTGCAGTATGGTGATCGTAATACCACGTACTTCCATAACGCGTGCGCGGTAAGAAGGAGGAATAGAATAGGTGATCTGGAGAAGGAAAACGGAGGGTGGGTGGTGGAGGAAGAGGAGAATAAAGAGTTTATAGCTAACCATTTTGCGCAGCTTTTCAGTTCAAATGCTGTGATCGACGGGGCGTGCTTGCAGCAGCTCCTTGATGCAGTGCAACCCGGTGTAACAGCCGATATGAACACGCTCCTCACGGCAGAATACACTGAGGACGAAATCAAAAGGCCGTTGGATGCTATCGGGGACCTAAAGGCCCCTGGGCCGGACGGTATGCCATCCATCTTTTTCAAGGAGTACTGGGATGTTGTGGGTTCTCAATTGATTAAGGATGTGATGACCGTTTTGAGGGGTGGCCATATGCATGAGGGTTGGAATGACACTATCATATCTCTGATTCCGAAAGTACAGAACCCAAAAAAGGTTTCGGACCTAAGACCTATCAGCCTCTGTAATGTGGTGTATAAAGTCATCTCAGAGGTGCTTGCTAACAGGCTCAGAGAAATATTGCCGGATATTATCACACCTAATCATAGTGCCTTTGTTCGGGGGAGATTAATATCGAATAATATCTTGATTGCTTATGAGCTAACCCACTATCTGTTGAATAAGAGGGAGGGGAAAGTTGGTTATGTGACAATTAATTAAAGCTTGACATGAGTAAGGCGTACGATGGGGTTGAAAAATGATGCAAAAGATGGGTTCCAATGAAAGTTGGGTCTCTTTGATCATGGAGTGCGTCTCAACAGTAAGGTTTCAGGTGAAGGTTAATGGTGCTTTGTCTGAAAGCTTCACTCCGGAGAGGGGGCTTAGACAAGGGGATCCGTTATCCCCTTACCTTTTCTTGCTATGCGCTGAAGCTTTCTCAGCCTTGCTGAAAAAAGGTGAAGAAGATGGTTTAATTGCAGGAGTTAAGATCTGCCATGGTGCTCTGAGCATATCACACCTGTTATTCGCCGATGACTCACTAATTTTGTTTCGGACGAATGAAGGGGATTGCAGACACTTGCAGTCTATTCTCCAGTTATATGAAGACTGCTTGGGTCAAGTTATAAATAAAGCCAAATCAGCAATCCTATTCAGCAAGAATACGACATCTAATGAGAAGAAGTTGGTCTGCAATTTGTTGCAAGTCACAAAAGAAACAATGAATGCAAGATATCTGGCGCTCCCGGTGCATGTGGGCAAGTCAAAAATAAATACTTTTGCTTATCTTAAAGATCGTATTTGGAAGCAGATGTAAGGGTGGAATGAAAAGTTTCTGTCATGGGCTGGCAAGGAAGTGTTAATCAAGGCCGTAGCACAAGCAATACCCACCTATGCTATGGGATGCTTTGACTAAACAAAAACCCTATGTGATCAGATTGGTGCCATGATATGCCGGTTTTGGTGGAATCACCAAGAGGGAAAGCACAAGATACATTTGATGGGCAAAGACCAAATGATGAAGCCAAAAGAAGAGGGTGGGCTTGGGTTCCGAGACATACACTCTTTCAACTTGGCTATGCTTGCGAAGCAAGCTTGGAGGTTATTGCAACAGCCAAAGTCCCTTTGTGCTAGAGTGTTGAAAGCTAAATACTTCGCCAGTACCTCTGTCCTGGAAGCAAAAGCGAAGAACGGTATGTCTTACACTTGGAGAAGTATCCTAGAGGGGCTAGAAGTGGTGAAGAATGGTCTGATCTGGAGAATTCGAGATGGGGTCGGTCTGAATATTTGGATAGACCCGTGGCTACCAAGAGATTTTTCGAGGCGAGTGATTACACCACGGGGCCAAAACTTGTTGAGGGAAGTCGACAGACCGATTGATCCATACACTGGTCAGTGGGACAAAATGCTAGTTCGGGATTTGTTTTGGGACGAGGATGCGGAGTTGATTCTGGCTCTTCCGGAGCACCAAGGCCGGGTCAACTTCCCGGCATGGCACTTTGACAAACATGGTGTCTTCAGTGTGAAAAGTGCATATAAGGTGGCTCGAGACTGTCAGCTGAGAAGGAGAAGCAAAAATGGAGAACAAAGTGGAAGCAATTCAGCTCCAGATGGGTTATGGAAACAAATATGGAAGTTGAGATGTCCCAATAAGCTCAAACAATTTTTTATGGCATTTCGCACATAACAGCCAACCCTTGCGGTGCAATCTAGTATGTCGAGGAATGAAAATTTTTGTGAATTGCCTGGTATGTAATCATCAAGGTGAGGATGGAGCCCATCTTTTTTTCAAAAGCAAGAATGCAAGGAACCTCTGGAATCTGTTAGGACTTGAAGATGAAAGAAGTGAATTGGCCACAACACAATTGGCACTTGATGCTATTGACATGATTCTGAAGGCTAGGGAGCAGAAGAAACTACTAATGATTACGACACTTTGGTACACATGGTCTGAAAGAAATATTATTAGAGAAGAAGGGAGAAGGAGAAGCTCAAGCATTCTTGCCAGAAGTGTGGAGAGCTACACAAAGGAGATGAACATGAAAGAGAGCAACGATGCCGGCCGGCGGCAGGTCAGCCCTATCAGGTGGATGAAACCACCCCAGAGATATTCTGAAGCTCAACTGTGACGGTTCTTTTTTTTTTTCCCTACGACAAGATTTGGTGGCTGGGGGTTTTTAATCCGAGATTGTGATGGTGATAGAGTGACTGCGGGAAGAGGTAGCGTGCAACACCTGCTTAACCCGTTTCATGCAGAGCTTATAGCTTGCTTGCAAGGCGTCCAGCGTGCGGTGAACTTGGGCATCAGCCGGCTGATTGTCGAAACTGACGCCCAGGAAGCGGTCAAGGCGATCAAGTCTAATGCCTATGATGGCTCCGTTGTGGGGCATCTGATTGACGAAGTGAAGTCGTTATTAGTTTTGAACTTTATTCAGTTTGAGTGTTTTTTCGTCAAGAGAGGTTGTAACAAAGTCGCTCATGAGCTGGCTGTGCTGGGTAATGCGTGCGCGCGTTGAGGGGAGGAGATGATCATTAGCTCACTCCCACAAAACATCGTTGTAATTGTTGCTAACGATTTGTTAGCTGCTGAGTAACGAAGAGATACCCGGGTTCAAAAAAACCTATGACCTTTTGGTCCATGGTACAACTCCCTACCACTATGCTACTTGGTAGTTTGGTTAAAATCATGAAATATCATCTTTCTATTTGTTTCTATTTTATTTGTTCTGTGTTTTTTTTTTCCTTTTCTTCGCTTTTCATTCATTTTATTTTGATGTTGCTTTCATTTTTCTATTCTTTTTATTTTCTTTTTCCTATTTGTTTTTGGTTTCTTTTTTATTTTTTTTACTTTCTATTTTTAATTGTTGTTTTGTAGTTTGTTATTATTATTTTTATTTGATTTTCTTTTTTTTTTCTTTGATGCCCGAATGCACCTACGTGCAATTGTTGTTTTGTGGTGTGTTTTTCTTTTATTTTCCTTATTTCTTTTTTTTTTGTGTGGTATGTTATTATTATTATCACGATGTTCTGTTGTATTTCATGCGATTTTCTAGTGTGTTTCTTAGTGTTTTTTGCGATGTTACGTAAAAATCCAGCTATTTAAGGGGTTGAAAATAGTCGTTCTCCTAATGTGTTTGTGCGATGTTCTAGCGTGTTTCTTGCGATGTTCTGTAGTGTTTATGAAAATCCGGCTATTTCTAGGGTTGAAATAGCCGATAATTTTTTTCGAGATATATATATGTGGGGTCTTGTTTTGAAGATTTATTGTAAGGAACACGATGGTGAAATCGGATTTTCATTTAAATATTTATTTTAGGAGATATGACTTTTTTGAACGTGAAAAACCATGAAATATGATGATGTCTGGAGATATGCTACTTGTCTGGTTAGCTAGCAGAAAAAAAGCCCACGAAGGTGGGCCGCGTCTAGTCGGCTAGCACGCACGCATGCGGTCTGACCAAGTGACGGCTAGCACGCTCCCCTTTGACCCTACGTGTGGTGGTACTCCGGCTGCTCCGGACGTGTACTACCTGGAATCCGCAAGTTTCCCTAGGGTTTTTTTCTTTCCCTATGGTTATGTAAACACCCAAGGAAAGATATCTTTCTCTAGGGTTAGTTAAAAAACCTAGGGAAACCTCTCTTTCCCTAGGAATCGAGGATTTCGTCGGGAAGAGTTCAAAGGAGCAGATCCAGGCGGACTCACTTTAACGCATGCTTGTCATCTTTCCCTAGAAAAGAATAGTAATCGTAGGGAAAGACCATCCCACAAATTCCTCTCGCCCACACAATTTCCATTTTCTATTTGCACAGCTCAACCCTATCTCCCGTATCATCCATTCGCTCCCAACCTTATCTCTTCTTTGCTGCGCCGCCACCACCTCCACCCCAGCGTCGCAGCCCGCCGCATGCCGCGCCATCCGCCGCCACCTCTGCCGCGTTCCGCCAAATGCATGCCGCGCCATCCCGCTGCCCCTCCCTCTCTCATTCTCTCCATCCCGTTGCACGTGCATCCCATTGGTCGGGTCCGCTAGGTCGACAAGGTCCCACCCTTAGAAGCCGAGGAACGGAACATGCCCACGCCCTCGTCCCGAACGACGCGTTCAGGTTCGTGGTATCGGAACAATGTGGAACGTCGTTCCCAATCACGATGGAACGCGTCCCGGGTTCACAACCAATCCGAGGAACATAGAGTCCCAAACATAGACGGAACGTTGAGCTGTTGAAGCATCTCGTATTGTCATCAAGTGTCTTAAACACTAAGCTGAAATCTATCCATCCTCTGACAAGAGAGAACAAGGCAATAGGCTCAAGCGAAGGCATCGGAGCATCTCAGGTATTGCATTTTGTGGACGTTTCGGGAACACGTTCCTTATTTTGGGAACATGTTCCGGGAACACGTTCCATCTAGATTAGGTACCCGTTCCATATGGATTTGGTACAAGCTAAAGCTATATACCCTCTTCGTTCCATAGTTTTTGAAAATGTCGTACCACGTACCACGTTCCCGTACCACGTTCCTCACGTTCCGGGAACCTGGCTTCTAAGGTCCCACCCTAGCGTGGGTTCTAGTCGGGCGTTTCTCACCCGAATTGGGTGAAAATTTTCAATATTAGGACTCAATTCACGCGGCTCGCAAGATTTAGGACCCGATTCGCCTACCTTTCAAAAAATAGGACTGGACACGCTAATTTTTTTTTTGAGATTTAGGATTTCAGACATTTTCAGTCGTTTTACTTTTCCTTTAATGTTTTCACCTCTCCAGACACCTAAAAGGACCAAACTGCCCCTGGCTCAATAGAGCATACGTGTGCACTCTACGCTTGGCTCCCTCTCCCTATCACCGACGTGTGGGTCCCAATTGTCATCTTCTTCCTCCTCCTCTTCTCATTTTCCCATGCTGAGTCACATCCACCAACTTCCATGGCGAGCATCAGCAGCTACACCCTGGTTGGGAATCACAAGCTCGCCAATTGCCATTGACGGGGCCAAGGGCAGCAAAGCATGTTGTAGTAATAAAGACAAAAGCGGCGGCAGCTCGCCATTGGCTAGGAGCTCCACGTGCCGCCCAGGTCGCGAGTTCCGTGTAGGCCGTGTGCCCGCGTGCTCCGCGCACTACTACAACTGCATCACGGAAGGTCGCTCACGGAAACCCTAGTCGTCCGAGGTTGCTGCTACCGCTTGCCGCAGCTTGACGGCGGCTCATCGACATGCTCAAGAAAATCATATAGGGAGGGTGGAGGATGCTGGCCGGGCGGTGAGATGGGGTGCCGACAGCGAACCACGGACACGGCGGTGCGTCGGGTCGCGGCCGAGTCACGAGTCTCACGACTTCTGTCCGACGGAAGGAGAAGGTCTGCTTCTGCTCCGTCTTAGACCCTGTTTGGTTGAGGGACTTTTTAGTCCCCGGGACTAAAAAAAAATCCCTTAGAAACCAAATAGGTAGGGACTTTTAGGGAATTTTTCTCTATTAGTCCCAAAAAGACTCTCTTAGAAGGACTTTTTTTATTAGTCCCCTGGACTAAAATGTCCTAGGACTTTTTAAACCAAACAGCCCCTTAGTATGCAGGGGGTATTGTGGTCCTTTTAGGAGACCAGGGAGGTGAAAAGATTAAAGAAAATAAGAAAATATGAGAAAATGTTGAAATCCTAAATCTAAAGGAATTCGCGTGTCCAGTCCTATTTTTTGAAAGGCAGACAAATTAGGTCCTAAATCTTGCAAGGCGCGCGAATTGAGTCCTAAGTATTGAAATTTCTCGAATTGGGTTGGCGGAACTTGGCAGAATACGAAGTTACAAACGGTAGTATATATATTACTTTCTCCGTTCCAAATTGTAGTTCACTTTAGCTTTTCTGGATTCATTTCTTTTACAATGTATATAGATATAGTGTATAACTAGGTGCATAGGAAAATCAATGTGTCTTTAAAAAGTCAAAGTGAACTACAATTTGAACGGAGGAAGTAATATATATACGAACGCGGCCACACGTCATATTGGCTCAACGTGAGATCACGATACCTAGAGAAACGAGGATACCCATGTTCCATGTATCCGTCGGTAGTTTTCGAGTCTCTTCAGAACTCATAGGAGTCATGAGGAGGGCATCTGATTATTGTTTATTCACCGGGGCACGTGAGCGCACCTATGGTCCCATATCGCATAGGTGGTAAAACTTGTTAAAAACTAGATTCAAATATTTTTCCGATGATATAATAATGTAATTAATATTTTTAATATATATTTAGTCAACATTATTTCTAGAAAAGCTAAAAAGATAGTTATTTTAGGACGGGAGAAATATAATTCAACGTAAGTACTAATTGTAGTAATTTTTATTTTCCTATGCTTATGTCTTGGAAGATATTAGCCTTGCGAAAGCATGGGTTGATGGATAAGTGTGTGGAACGGAAGGCATACTACTTAGGATTGTTATAAAGTCAAGTCAAGAATGGTGGCCAATTAATGACAGAGGGAAGAGGGTCAAGCTATTCACACTACTGTAACTGGGTTCCTTCTCTGGCTATAAATATGAGGCCATTCTCAGTTGTAAGAACTGGGAAACTGAAATGAAATACAGAAAGCTCCCTCTTTCTCTATACACTCTTGTGTTCATCCGTATTCTTTGGTTATGTTTACATGTGTGTAAAGAGCTGATTTCTTAACAAGGATGACTGAAAATGAGAATAACAGAAAGCTGAAAGAATGAATGAGCATATAGGGGATGGATAGTGTAAGTATGAAACATAGAATAAAATAAAGAGTGAAGAATGAAATTAATAAAAATCAATTTCTTACGCAACCAATTAGGCCACACATTTTTTACGGATTCTCTTTTTTTTTTAAAGAAAACAAATGGTAAAGATCCAGCTTCTCAGTACGGAGTACGTAGTAGCCAATATAGATGCGAGCAGTCCGCAAGATTATAATCGAGAAATATTTGATATCTACTACAGTATCTTAGTATAAAGCGAAGTTCAAAGGAATTTCCCTCCTTGCTCTTAGGCGTGTTTTTTTTTTTGGTATCTAAAAAAATTAAGAGCAAAGGAAGGATATACTTCTTTTGACTTCACTTTCTACTAAGATACTGTAGTAGATATATCAAATATTTAAATTTATTCACACAAGGCCACTCTTGTAGCTCAAAGGAGATAGATTAAATTAAAAACAGACAAAAGAAGAATCGCGAAGCGAGATGTTTTACCTGAAGCTTCGGTCTTGGAATGGTTCCGACGACTTCCAACCGGCAACCATGCGATGCGCGTGCGCCGTAGGGAGTTTATTAGGAAGCTGCGCAGTGCCATCTGCCATGTAATGCCGTCTCATATATCTAGCGGTTGGCCTCCACAAATTACCAAAAGTCAGTCGTTTCTAAGTCAGTCGTTGCGCCTTATCTTACAGTAACTAGCTAGGCAATTTCCGCGACAGCGTGTTTGAAGACGACACCTCTGATTTACCTACCGTTCATACCAAGTACCAACGACACCGTCGCTCCTGTCCTGTTTCTCAAGTCCAACACTCATTTATACTCCCTCTGTCCCTTTTAAGTGACGTTTTTGGTGTGTGTCACAAGTTCGAGTCAATTTTATACAAAATACATGTAACATTTATATCTTCAAATAATTTTGATAAAAACTAGATGAAAAGATCTTTTCAATGGTACTAAGTATATACTATAATTATTAATATTTTTTAATATATATTTGCCGGTAGTTTTTTTTTCGAAGCGCAAAGTGATGCTACATCGAAGGGAAAAACCGTGACCAACTCACATCAAGTAGCTAGAAACAAATCTAGGAATGAAAAACAAATACCTTGTGTACAGTTCCAAGTCAAAGATTCCAAGTGAGAAGTTTCGAGCTAAGAATCTCTAGCAGTAACTTGTACGGCAAAATGATCAGGACACTCGCCGTCATCTCGAGTGGGCGGGGAGAAACAAAGCGCGTGCTGTCAGAGGACAACCGATATCGGGGAAGGGTGCCAATTGGCCTCGCGGACGCACTGCAGGGCATGGCCACGAGGGTCTCGCCAGCACCCCGTGCCCGCCGGCTCATCCGCCTGGAGACGCGGCTGCTACGCCCGTCCGTCCATAGTGGACACAACATCGAGGTATTTGTAAGAGCAAGATGGAGTCGTGTTGCTTTTCTAGGTCCGATCGACACAACTTTTGCTACGTACTATGGCTTATAATTTAGAACACAGGCAGTAAATATAAGCTAAAGATATGTTTTGACCCCTGCTAGCTTTGGGTGTGTTTAGATCTCTGAAAATTGGCATTGTAACGAACCGAAAAGCACCATAGTACTTTTTGTTTGTCTATGATAAATATTATCGTACCATAGGGTAACTAGGCTCAAAAAGAATCGTCTCGCAATGTACATCTAAAAACTGTGTAATTAGTTATTTTATTTACCTAAATTTCATACTCCGGCATGCGTCTTTTGATACATTTAATACTTCGATGTGATGGGAATTTTTAAAATTTTGGAGAAAAGTTTACAAATTAAACACACCCTTTACCACACTATGCATATGGCTCACCACAAAAACTTGGTTGTTGGTTGGTTGTTCCAGAAGCTGCGGCCTGCTGTATAAACTTCCACCACAGGTGTGGAGCCCACTGTGACACTGACGCCACAGATCGGACGTGTCGGCTATGAACCAAGTAGACACTATATATATTTGTTATTCTTGTTATTATAATGATGGAATTTACTATATTATGATAAAAAATTATTTGACAAACTATAGTAAATCTCTTAGATTAGTACAATCGTTATAGCAGGTAACCATAAAAAAGCTACTGGTCATGATTAGCCTTTCACAAGCATGTATATCTGAGACAAAATTACAATAACCTTGACAAAAGATAGATTCTCAGATCCTCCTATAGCAAAACCAAAGCATTTTGTCCTGGGAAAAAAAGTTAGATCATCGTACTACTTTTGTTTTGGGCGAGAACCCAATTCAATATATATATGTCATTGATCTTGTGCTTCTTTGCTCTGCCTTCTGAAGCATTGAAGTCGATCAGCAAGAATGCATGTTCTATGCTGAAGCCACCGATTGAACATCTGAGAATCCTGCAGCATGGTTATCTTTCTCGCCTGACCCCCGTCGTTTCAACGACTTCTTCAGGATTTCCTCCTCCTTCATATCGACAAACTTTACGATCTCTTTGAAGCTGCCAAGGCCTGATAGCTTCCGCGGTCTTTTGCCAGCACCATCAGCGCCAGTTGCACTGGGCTCGTCAGCATCTTCAGTATTGGAGTACTGCTTGTACTGCCAGCAGACTTGTATGAAGAACAACACCAGAGCTAAGAGACAGACCAGGGCACATATGAGGAAAAGGCCCCAGAAGCTTCCAAGGCCAAGCCTGGTTGCTCCCAGATTGCTCTCATCATCGGTGGCGCAGCTTGGCTGTTTGAACCACTTGTCATGGATGCTCTGAAGCTGGCCACTCTCTGAAAGCTGAAGGATGGCGGTCGACATATCTGCAGCAAGGGGAGACTCTTTCTGGAATGCCTGCAAAGAAAAACAGTGGACACATGCTTCCTTGAGATGCAGTGCAACAGGAAAAATGCCCAAATGAAAGGCACATAACAAGTTACAAAAAAAAGAAGGCATAGAACAATATAAAGGGCGATGAACATACAAATCCCCATCCTTCCCTTGTGAACTGCTGTCCCACAATCTTGAAGTTACAGTAGTGTGACAAGAAGATATCGATATATGGCTTCTCGTCGATAATCGCAGCAACACCGCCATTTTTTGGTCCACGGGTAAGGGCATCAGCATATTCCTGGATCGTGTTCAGTTTCACCAATCGAGACTCAGGAACGTTGAGGTTAATCATCAGGTATTTCTTGGTGAATTTTCGGTCTGGTATCCAATAGGTAAAGAGCTTGATAGGAGACTATCAAGTCCTGTAATTCCTGTTGCAAGCTGTTGGACCGTCAGGATTGATGTCAAGCTGGCAGTGTAGCTTGAAGTGAGGATCAACACGACGAACATCCATATGAGCAGCACGAAACGCCCGAGCGCGGTTCCGGTGTTCTGTCCTGAAGGTGAGAGTTTTTTTTTTTTTCAAGAAGTTTCTCCACATGCGGTGAAAAAAAAAATCATGGGGAAGTCGATGTCATTGAGCCATCAAGTAGTGGACTTACTGTGTGAGAAGAACATTGTTGAGAAGCTGAACCTGAAAGAGAAGCACACGATGTATATATGGTCAACTCCTAAAGTTAGCAATAAGCATTTAGAAAAGAACACAAATAGAAAAGGAGAAAATTGAATAAAGCTACAAACATTTTGAACCATATAACTGCCAGTATGAATTTGGACTAAAAGTCAGGTATGGTAATAAACTAGGATAAAACACGTCCTTAGATAAAGGCTTGGATTAGCAGCAGACTCACCAGAATATTGTTATGACTTGATTACGCGGAGGCCCTCGAAATTCCTCATTAGTCCGATGTTCGAGTAGCCACACCACAATTCCAACCAAAATGAAAAGAGTGCCTGTGACAAACCACATCTCCCATGTAAAAGGTTTAAGGAAAGCCCAGGCACTTGAGTCTACATGTTTCACCGGCGCCACTATCACAAGTCCTGAATCAATGTAAGGCTGTGTGTACTCTGCAAGCCGTGTTCCATTTCTCACTATTGCAAAGTCGCCTACAGCTGCATCAAGTGTCTGAACGAAAATGAAACAAACAAATCAGAGGACTGTCTACAAATTAAAGCTAATGGTGAAACAAACTGGAATGACAAAGAATGAGGACATACATTGGAAGCAACCATCCCAACAATGCCGACGTAACTAGGATTCGTTGTGCCATCCCCAATAGGTACAAACTGGTAAGGAACAGGGTAAGGGAGCAGTTTAATTGCTGACGTGAAAACATCAATGCAGTAACCCCTCACAGTATCAGGGGTACTGCCTGACACCAATATCTTGAAGCTCGGTTTAACCGGGACCCCAACTCTGAGAGGCTGTCCATTGTTTGGAAACACCCAGCCCTTAGGTATATCAGTTGAATCACCAGGCCATACCACATTCTTCAGCTGATAGGCACTGGATGCATTTGGTGGCATCCGATACAAAATTTCAGGAGCAGCCACAGAGAGGCCTGAATAGTTGGACCAATAGCCAACTAAGCTGGCGCCGGACTGGACAACATTGAGGATATCATACGCTGGGCGTACCAAATTGCCGTCTGAATCAAATTGGACTGGACCTGTTAGACCTGTGAAGTTTGTGAGGAGAAGTTGCTGCAGCATCTGGTCACCACCATCAAATATCTTGAGAGTAGACAGACGCAAAGTGGTGCCATTTGGATCAACCAGCCTTGGATCTGTTGAGAAGTTGATCTGTTGCCCAGCATTGAGAAATTGGTCTACAGAGCGAGCAACGGCCCAAACTGAGTCATAAGCATAGAAAGCATATGAGTTCAGTCCAGAAGTCATACTTCTGTTACGAGCCACAGCGTTCCATCTAGATATGAACTTTATCTTGGCATCAGAATCAGGAGTGTGCTGACGAAGAACAATTGCACCCTGAATATCACTTATGTATTTAGGATATCTAGATGCAGAGGAGGAATCAAGCACAGCAGCTAGCCAATCAGTTACTATCCAGACATAGCCACTGGTCATCATCTGGAGCTTCTTAGCTGCAGAAAATACCCTCAAACCCGTGTCAGGATTGACATGCACAACCATGATCCTTGATTCCATCATGTTTGCTCTAAACAGTACATCACGGATCACGTCTGTGTCTGAATTTGGAGGAATAGCTGCTTTATATGAAACCTGTGCCCTCTTCAATGCAAGCGCATCACCAAGAGCCGAGACGCCACCTCGCCCATAATCATCGTCGACGTATATAGCAGTCACCCTTTTCCACTGATAATAATCAATAATGCTAGCAACAGCATTCATTTGGAAGTAGTCACTTGTGGTTGTCCTTATGAAGTAAGGATACTCTGATGCAGAAAGAGCTGGATCTGTCGCCCCAAATGATAGAAGAGGAACATGTAACTCATTGACAACTTGAGAGATGACATGACCTATTCCAGAGGATTGTGGGCCAATCACAGCAACAACATTTTTCTCCATTAGCTCCAAAGCTGCAATCATGTAAGGATTCCATGAATCAGTTCATGCATGCACCATTAAAGTGAGTAGCAGTGACAGTTGATGAACTGAAGCTAAATTCGGATGCCTTGCAATAGCAAGCCAAGAAAATATGACTTATTCTACCTGTAGCCAAGGTTCTGGGATTCTTTGAGAAAAAAAAAATCGTAGCACGCCAAATTGGACGAAATTCGGAAATTTCGGACCAGTGTCTACTACGGATTTGAATGAAATTTAAGCAAATCTGAACAAAAATTTCCCCAACCGGTTAGACATGGCAGTAGGCATGGAGAGGGCGCAAGCGGCGCCGGTGTGGAACGCGCAGACGGCGGCGAGGGCGGCGACGACGCGGTGGTGCCAGTGACGACGCGGCGGCGAGCGTCGAGGAGCGACCATGGCGCGGGGGCGGCGGCGAGGAGCGTCCATGGCGCGAGCTCGGACGCCGGGAAGCGATCATGCTCTGGCGGTGGCTGCGGGAGAGCTAGCGCAGGCGGCGCGGCGCTGCTGGCGGCGGCTCGCCGGGCGTAGGCTACGGACCGTGTGGAAGGGACCTACTGATGTTGCCCGACCAAAACAAAGACATGCGACTTAAATTTTATTTTTGGATAATTTGACTATTTCATTTCTAAATAATTGTTACGAAATTTTGATCAAAATCATAGCAAAGCTAGTAAGAAGTAAAAACTTCTTCAATTTCACAAGAGGGAAAATGTTCATTACTAGATCATAATACTTATATTGATGACAAGCCTAAGTTTTAGTTTGCCATGATTTTGGTTGAACAAGTTTTGAAAGTCAACCAAATGAGCCGAAGTTTATTAGGGTTTGCTTGGCTGCAAGCTAATTTTACAAAGCTAAAATATAAGCAATTTTAAGAAGTTTGCCAAGTAAACAGTTTGGTGACAAAATTTTGGTAAATGGTAATGCCTTCCAAAAATTTGGTAAGACAATTTTATTCCCTCTTTATGGTAGCAAACCAAGTGCCAACATTGGTTGTGTTACAAAATATTGGCATACTCTAACATTAGTGTAATAATATTTTGGCTTGCCAACAAATTGACTAGCAACTATTTTCCGAGAAAAATAATTGACTTAAATATATCCTTAGCATCATATTGATGGAGGAATTTTTGTGGGCTTTTAATTGAGCCTTAGAATGGTCTAAAAATGTGAATCAAATCAAAATATTTTAGCCGATTTAGTTTCATCTCAAGGTGAATTGAAATGAAGGAGTCATGACTATAAGATTCAAACATTCATTTTGTTCTAAAACTTTATGCATGTCAAGCAAAACTTTATTTTCTGAAAAGAAAATGGAAACTAGTTGTTGCATTGTGTTAAAACAAAAGAAGTCTCATGGAACCTATTTGCTTTACTTTATTCTAGGGTTCAAACATGACGCAATGGAAAAAGAATCTTGCATTAGAATAAAGTAAAGAATTTAATGCTCCCAAACAGCTAGAACATCACCTTACATAAATACCTTAACCAATTTCATAAGTTATGCCACTGTCGTACCACTCCATTGGCTTTTGTCTTTTTCTCTTCTATATATTGCCAGGAAACCAGGTTAATGTTCTTAGGTAATGTTGGCTAGATAGAGTGATATGGATACGGATATGCGAAACACATAGGGATATTGTGAGGGGAACCAAGATAGAGGAATATATTCTTATATTATATTGAATTTTTGGCTTTAAACTATCTCATAAATGAAAAAAATTCTACTAAAATATTTTAAATATTCTTTATCACTATAACTTTTATAAAGTGTATCTCCATTCGAGATTATTTAATTTTTTGATAGATTAATTTTTAAAATTAAGAAAAGATCTCAAACTATCTCAAATGAAAAAATTCTTCTACTAAAAAGTTCTTGATCTCACTATTCTCTATAATTTTCATGTAAATTCTACCTTGATCCGGCTTTATTTATGATTTATTTGTTCTACAGCTATTTTTTAAAGGCTATTGGCTTATTACCTGTCCATGAAAATCAATTTAGAGACCGTTGACTAAGTCAACTACCTCTAAAGATCACCCATTAAAATGCCATTTCACATAAGATTGCTACTAGAAATTATATTTTGAAAGACAATTTTCTTAAGACGACGGCCTTTGAAAATATCTATACTTCTAGGGGCAGTTTACTTAGAAGTCCCCAAAAATGTATCTTTAGGGGTAGTTAAACTCCAAGAGACATGGTAAAATTACATGCTAAATTGTGAGATTTAGCCATTATGTAAAATAGAAAGACATGTAAAAATATAGAGTTTTACAACAAACTAGCTAGAATGCAAAACAAGATAGCATGCAAGGCTTGCTAGGCAAATATGGCCAGCGAGAATAATGGGATTGCTAGCATGAAAAATAGAAAACAAAATAGACAAACTGGTGGAATGTTTTATAAAAACAATAGCTATAAATAGCTAGACAAGTACATTTAACTAGTCTAGTAAGCTATGCATAATGCTCCTATGAGTATAGTTAGAAATGCTTTGCTCAGTGAACCGTCTCTGAAAAAATAGGAGGCACCTATGGTAATTATTTATGATGTTAAAAGATGAAAAAAAAATAATAGACACCGACACTTGTCGATGTGATGGTGTCCAATGTGCATCGAAGGAATACCCCATTATATGCTATGTGAGAGTTTATAAATATCTATGTAATTTTCAGCTAAAATCTGAATTCTGCTTGTGTGTATCTCACATCATGTTTTTTTGAAAGAATATCTCACATCATGTGAGCTGAGTGCTCCACCACTACACTCGCGGTCATAAAAGGTCCCCATCTCTTTAATGTTTTCTTACTAAGATACAAGTTAAACCTATAGAGATTCTGCCATAGATATTAGGACTGTTAGTCCTGACCATGATATATATTTTTATGGAGATATGAAAAAAAAAACTTTTGCCAAAATCCCAATCCTTGATTGACACATGCATGGACGAGGAAAAAAAAGGTAGAGGAATCGGGAGAAGAAGAAAAAACAACCTTTGATGGTGCCAAGAAAGCCGCTGCAATTGGTGTCCATGGGCATCAAGTTGAGCTTGGTCCCGGCGAGCACCTTGGCGTCCTTGTTGACGTCGTCGACGGCGAGCTCGATGGCGAGCTGCGCGGCGCGGCCAATCGTGGAGTCGTACGTGAACAGGGCGCCCACGGCCACCTCGCTCGGCCTCGCCGACACTGTCTGCGCCGCGGCGGCGGTGGCAGTGGCGGCCAAGAGCACAGTCACCGCCACCAACTCAGCCACACCGCCCATCATCAGCCCCAACCCAAACGCCGCCGGCCACTAGCTTAGCTATCTATCAAACTCTATTGCATGGTGGGCGCCGCCGCCGCCGCCGCCGTCGGGAGCACCACCACCACCAGTGGCATCGATCGGTGAGCGAGTGCGCTGCTTGGGACAAGGAAAGAAGAGAAGCCAGAGCAGAGCAGCAGCGAATGAGAGGCCTCGCTGGTTTTGAGGTGCGCAAGGAAAGAGGAGGAGGAGGGGGTAGCTAGCTACAGTGACGACGACGGCTCTGGCAAGCAAGTGCCAGTGCCAGCCAACCGGTGAGGTGACGCCGACGTGCTAGCCATGTCTGTCGTGCCTGGCCGTAGCCGTCGTCGCGCATCGGACGGGCCAAGGTGAGCCAGCGACCCAGCAGCGTGTGTGGCTCAGTGCCTCTGCTTACCTCAGCCGTTCGATCTCGCTGCTACTGTTCTAGCTGCCATCTGACTTATACGTCAAGATCAGAGGAAGCTTCTGAAGCTTGCATTTTGCAATGAGGACTGTACCTGATCGGAGATCGATTGGAATTGGGATGCTCGTGTGCAGCAGGGACAGACAGGAGTGTCACTGTTTCAATCAGTCACGATCACGCTCACGCAAGATATGGATCAGCAGGACAAGGAAAGAATTTCTGGTAATCGATCGGCAAGCAAAAGGATGCCGGCCTGTAGGATGGAAAGATTCTTTGAGATTTCAATTGGGCAAAGTGATTCCGCGCCCCTGTCTCCTGACGTTAAGTACTCTCTGCATTCCGTGCCTCTGAAACTAGCGATTTCGTGTCGTGTGTTACAGCTCTTACTTACCCTGATACCCTCTCTAACCTTTGTTCTCATCCCTTCTCCTCTCTCTCTATATAGTCTTCATGTGCATAGCTTACTACTTAAGCTTATTGGAAAATCAGAGTTCAGAGTTGCGCATTACACGTGCGATCGACGACGAGGATTGAGCTTTTAGTTTGGTCGATCTGTTTGAGAAACTGTTGTTCTTGCATAATTGCATCATGGACGAGGACCTGAAACATCTGAGGTAGTAATTAAATTGATGCAAGAGACCTCTATCACTTGGTTCGTCTATTGGTTTCTATCTACTACCTCCATTAATTCCTCCATCAGGGTCAGCTTCTCTGGGGTGAGACAGCAGCAAGAAGATCGTGGCGGCGGCGGCGAGACCATCCCAGTACCATCTCAGCAAAGGACGAGTTCACGTAGAGGTGAAACTAAAAATAGTTGATCTACTATGTTTTCATTTCAACTGTTGAGAAACTGTTAATGCAGCTGACTGATAACTAATCCAAGCTCTCATTTTTTGATTAGGGCCAATGAGCAATGCGGCAGAGGAGTACGACGCGGCGTATGCAGCCACGGTGGCAGCAGTGGCGTACGCCATTGCCGCGCGAGAGGAGGAGAGGCTGTTGGCGTCTCAACAGAGGCCGTCATATGCTGCAGCCGACAAGCAGAAGCGTCCTGCGGCTGCTGCTGCTGCCATGGATGAACCTGCTCGGTCCACCACGCCGCAGTCCAGCAAGTCACCACGAACACCCAAGAGAGGCGAGAGCCTGAAGAAGCCGGTTTTCGAAGGCATCAGATCCTCTCTTCCTCGAGATGGTTCACTGGCAAAGAGCCCGTAGACGATGATTACCAAGATGAACAAGGTGGTACACTATATATTTAGCTCTACTTTTGGAATTCACTTTTTGCTGACTTTGTATACATGCCTAGGAAGGCTAGGAAAATCTACAAATGGCCAATTTTAAAAAAATAATGACAACTTACTTACTATCATGCATTTGGGTAAAATAAAATTTCAGCTAATGTGTCAGTGAATCGGCCACTAAGACCGGCTCAGAAGAAGCCAGCCGCATCAGAGGGTGCAGTTTCAGACGAAAGGCCCCCTGCTTTCAGTGATCCTACACCAGCAGCACCACGCGTAAGGAAGGACCCCAGTTTCACCCGGAAACCTTCGGAAAAGAGAGGAAGCAGGCGATTCGATCAAGATCAGGGTAACCAGACGGCGCCTGCACCGCCGCCGCCGCCGCCACAGCCGATGGCACGGCCAATGGACAAGACGTCAAGCTCGTCGTATTCGGCGGCCGGTAGAGAGAGTGGTGGAGGTGGAGCTGCGGCTACCACGTCTGGTGCTGGTGGAGTGGCGTCGTTCTCCAGCGACAATGAAGCCATGGCAGATGCTTGGTTGAAGGAGAAGCTGCAGAAGATCAAGAACCAGTAAGCGCGCGGCTTGTGATCAGTTTGATGATGCATGTTATGTTACGACCGTTTGGTCAAGTGTACTTGTTTTGAGGCAAATTCGACTGTTTTTGTTTGATTTGTCGACGATTATTCTCTGTCAGGTACAACGAGACAATGCAGACGATTGCTGAATGGGAGGCCGAGAAGAAGGCCAAGGCCAGGCGCCAGAAGCAGCTCAAAGATGAGGTTCATTTCGTTTTGAACGACGACGATCACCTTGATTAGTTTTCATTGATCTTGTGGATCGATCTGATCTCTTGCATTGCAGAGTGAGTCGGACAGGAAGCGTGCGAAGGCGCTGGAGGAGTACAACGAGGAGATGGCGAGGATCAACAAGGTGGCGGCGGCGTCGAGGCTGACGGCGGAGGAGAAGAAGAGTAGCGCCGAGAGGAAGGCCAGGGACAAGGCGCACACCATACGGGCCACGGGGAAGATTCCCGGGACATGTGGCTGTTTCTGATGGACGAAACCGCGCACCAGTACGTCATCCACGATGATCAAGTCGATGTGAGGATGTGTATATAAGTCTCGATATCGACCGGCAAATGGATCCATTTGCGACTAAATCGAAAGGGAACGACATGAATATCTGAGCATAGATGTGAGGCAAGCAAGCATCTTTGTTCGGAATTCAGGATGGATGACAAGCACATTGTGACCCCTCCCTTTCAGTCGCTGCGAATGGAACCTCTGAAACACTGCTACAAAATTGATTTCTAGAAAACGACCTCATATTTACATATTTACATAGGCGGACTCAAATTGTCTATCTTCGAAAATATCTAGTAAACTTTAAAGTCTGCATGCTCCATAGTCTAAAATTAGTGATATGTTGTCTCTAAAAATAAAACTGATTTTTACAGGTGAACTTCTTAAAACCTATTTCATAAAATAAACCCAAATTCGAACTTAAAGTTCTCAGCTGCCTCCTCCTCCTCCTCTATCTCCTCCCTCTCTAGCCTCCAGTTTCCCCACTGACACTCTCTCTCCACCTTCCCACTACGGAAGGCGAATCCAGTCAGGGACACGGCAGTGCGGTTGTTCTAGTAGAGCACGATCAGGTGAACATCAAAGGAAAACATGTCTCCTTCCGGTGGCAGCATGGCATGCATACCCTGTTTTGCTCTTGTCGTTGGATGAGACACACTGCCCCTCCCTGCGACCCATGGTTGTCGTCGCTTCCTTGGTGTTGGTTGTCGTATTTTGTGGTATTGCATATCGCCGATGTGCACCTTTTCTCCATGCATGCTGGCCCTTCTCAACAGAATCCTTAAGGACATTCCAATGAGGTGCAACTACCACAAAAAGCTACAACAATGAGGCTACAATAGTGGATGGTGACCACCACAAGGATGTATTAGACATATTGTAGGTTGGGAAACGGACTTACGAAATAGAAAAAACGAAATCGGTTTTGTCCGAACATTTCTATATTTTAGCAATTAAAGAGTATAAAAAATAATTGAAAATGGTTGTGAAACCAATTGAAACGACAATTTTTTATGTCTAAAAAACGGAACAAAATGTCGAAAAAAAAAAACAGTCGGTTCGAATATTTCTGTTCCGTTTTCATCTCTGAGTAAGCGTGGCAATAGGCTCAGTAGCAGATCCTAGGGCGGGCGACAGGCTGTTTTCAAGAGAGAGGTGACCCTAATTCATATTCTGTAGTTGGGATTAAGTATGGCCATGCAGCCCGAGGCCCGTTGGCCCGGCCCGAGCACGGCATGGCTCGTCTGACCAGGCCGTGCACCTGGGACACCACCCTGGCCGGTGGCACGGCCCGGTAAAAAGAATCGACCCGATGCGGTCCGGTGATCAAAAGTGACAACAATCAAGCGCCTAGGCAATTCTGGGCCTTCTAGCCTAAAAGCGAGCCCAGCAGCCTGTTTGCTTAGTAAAAAATCAACTTCCTTCCCCTGACCCTATCCTAGAATTCGGCATTCCTCCACCGCGCCTCCCTCTCATCGTGATTCAAGCGCGCCCGCCCGACGGCCGACTGCTCCACCACACGCCCGCCCGACGGCTTCTGCTCCTCGCACCCGCCGGTGGCTTCCCTGCTCTTTACGCTGGCATCTCCCTCGGCGGTGGGTCATCCGCAACCTTCGCGCGGCCGTCGGCGGGCGGTGGGGAAGCATCTCCTGCGGTGTTGTCCGTGGAGCCCCCCTCCATGGCTCCACGCTGCGGTGGCTTCCTCGATGTCAACGGCCGGGGGGGGGTGGCTCCTTCCTCAAGCGTCGTGCGGCCTCCTCCCTCGACGGTGGCGCGGCCGCGAAGGGCAAGATAGGTGGCGCGCAACGGCCAAACGGCCCACGGGCTGTGCCTTGGGCCACCCGGCCAAGCATGAGCACGGTGGCGGCACGGTGGTGGCACTACGAGCATCGGCGCGATGCGACACAACGTGCGCCCGAGCCATGCTGCGGCATAGACCGATGGCCATCTATAGTTGGGATCAAGGGAGAGGTGACCCTTGAAAGGATAATCTCTCTAGAGTTAGCATTCAAGAGAGATTAGTCTTTAGTCCTCTAGAGATTAGGGATAGTATTCTAGAAATAGAGAGATAGAGTGGTGGAAAGAGTTTGGAGGAGGTGTCGGCCTATCGGTGCTCTCTCTATGGCTTGTACTTGTGGGATCAAGTTTCCCTAACCCGGAGCTTGCTTTAGATTCTTTGGTAATTCAACTTCTAATTCTAGTAAGTATATTGTTATTATTGTTCTTTGGTTTATGAGTTTCTTTTGAGTAATTTATTCTCTTCGTGATGGGAGTAGAGTATTATGTGTAGTGTAGGCATGATGCTTAGGCTCGAGTAGCTCATAGATATCCCCTACATCCTAGGTCGGTGGTAGTTAACGGGGGCGATAGTCTCATTGATTCCTTCGTAGTCCACCTCCCATTTGTAGGATTGGTAGGATTTGGTTGCTGGGGTGGAGCATCCTCTACTGGTGTCTTCTCCTTAAGTATGTCCCCATTAGAATAGTGATAGAATAGCTTGCCCAAGGTTAGAACTAGGAAACCTTAGTGTTTTCTCTATAGCCTTATCATCCTCGTCCTTGTTTGCTTCTCAGTGGCGAAGTTAAGACTTAGTTGTTTTCGCATGTTTTCTCCCTATGGATAAAAATGATACTTGAGAATATCTTTTGGGTGAAGTGCTACTTTGGTATGTGTGCGCTTGCATATTATTTCTCTTTGATTCTTCTATGTGTGTAATAAATACCAACACTCGCCTCCATTAATCACGGGCATTAATCGAGGCGGGTAAAAGGGTTGTCTGTCTCGGTTAAGTTTTGAGGGGTGTCACACAAAATCAATTCTGCAGTAGTAGGGGTCGATTGACCCCACCACCATGTCATTTGAATAGTGGGCCCACCTATCGGTCTCTCCTTTGATGTGAAGCCTCTACTGCCTTTGAGGATCAATCTCCACCATGCTTCAATGTCAGTTCGAATTGACGGATGAGATGGAGCCATTCCATGTATTCATGGATCCACAAAGTGCCTAGTGCCCCCCTATAAAAGGACCCCAGACCCTCTCTAGAAGGCATCACAATTAAAGAGCAGTAGTCATCTAGATTAGGATCTATTCTTTGTACAAACAATAGTGAGCCTGCAACAGAGACAGACGTACAAAGAGCTAGCTAGCGTGCCAGCATGAGAAGGCAAGATACACTAGATTACAGGTGGTGAGAGAAGTTAAGGAAGAGAATTGAAAACACAAACCTACATAGGCTATTTTTGCAAATTCTCCCTGCTATATATTCTCCTATCCTACTCCGTTCCTCCTCCACCCAATGCAGCTAGCCATATACACTCACTTGTTCCTCCACCCAACGCAGCTAGCCACATATTGTACACCCGTTCCTCCACCCAACGCAGCAAGCCACCTCTTCGCCGAGTTCGAGAGGGAAAGGGTGGCAGGTTGGTTCCAATTGGATGTGGCGATCACTGGCGAGGTGAAGTACTCAGTGTGTCCCCACCATTAAGTGTAACCTAAAGGCAACTTTCCCACTCATGCTGGAGTTGGTGGCGTCGCATGCTCGGGCACCCGCCAATGTGTTCGAGAAGGTTCGGTGTGAGATGGCCAAAAGACAAAGTGGGTTGTGTTAGGCTGATGTAACGCATGGTGTGCGTATGCACTGGATCGTTTAGACTTAGAAGAGGGTACCATAGCTAGTTAGCTCATGGAAGGGGACTGTGTGTTGCCTTAGTGTAGTTGGAAGTGTGTTAGCTCATGAAAGAAGGATTGAGTGTTGTCTTAGTGTAGCTGGAAGCGTGTTGCATGTTGGTTTCTATCGGTGTTGTTTAGTTTGTTTGGTTGATCTGTCGGGTTGCACATCATCATTGTAAGCTCAGTAAAATGTTCGTTTGAGTCCTTCACTTGTGTATATGTTTTGTGTGCCTGTATTTTCTATGTAATTAACTGATTCGTTTTGTCGGTTGATTACTATTTGTCTTCCCCTTTAAAAGTCAAAATGTGCTCTTATCTGTGGACGGAGGGAGTAGAAATTTAGAACAAACTAACGTCTGAAGCCAAGTTGAATCATAGCACTATGTAGCATGGTGACCACCACTACGTTTGATCCAAGGATCCGAGGTTGGAACTGTCCAAGAGCGGATGCAGTACGTACGGGCTGGGAGAAGCAATGCAGTGTTTCAGCATAACCAAGGTCCACAGGTTGTGGCCGTCACCGACTCACCGTAGCCCACTGATGGATCGGCTCCACCGCCTCCCGGCCTCCGGGTCATCTAGCGGGCAGCGTCTGCACCTCCTCCACGACACCAAGTTGCCCGTTTCGCCCCACCCCGAGACAAAACGAGGGCGGGGCGACGACGAGCAACGAGGAGACAACCCGAGGGTGTGTCTTCTCCTCAGGTGACTGATTTTTCGCTTAACAATTGGTCACCTTCTTCCACAATGGACGAAAAAATTGAGCGAAATCGTTGTTTTTTCATTTTGGTGTGTTGTTTTTATACAGTACCGAGTGAAATGAACCAAATATTGCAATATCATATGAGTATTAGTACGTTTGTTTGTCTTATTACCGTAAATATGTATTTGGTGAAACTTTAGGTAGTTGGATTGAGTAGATGCCAGATATTTTTTGGTATGTAGAGCCACAACGAAACCTCGAACATATGAGATTTAGATCGTTAGAGCATCTCCAACTGTTTGACAAACGGACTTAGTATCCTTAGTTTTTTTTTTTTTTCAAAATCTCTTAATTGTGCTCTCAATGAGTTAGCATTTGGGTTGGAAAAATTTGCCAATTTTGCAAATTTCAGGCCAAAGTCTTTATATTTCTTGCCGTTCAGGCTCCATGCATCCTCTCTGTAGTCCTATGAGAGGAGCACCAATACCGAAACAAAATTGAAAGAGTAGTTTTTCGAAGATTCCTGATGCTTATGTGTCAAAGAGAGGAGTTTTTAGATTTGAGGTTATTTAATTTCTTGGATCCATATGGTTCTAGATGAAAAGTTCTTATCCTTTTTTTGTTCTCTTTTTTTTTTTCGATGAATCGTCTAAATGTTTAGAAAATCATAACTAATTGTAGGAACATGCAAAAATGTGAACCTTTTTGAGTAGCCTTGGCATGATGTTCTATACTTAGAAAAATATGAGAACAAGACTATCAATAATTTTTGGATGTTTAAAAAGTAGTAGCTCTTTTAATTAAGTGAAAACCGATAGTTAATGTGTAGGCCTTAATTTGAGATTTGCCAAACCATTGAAAATAGACTTTAACTTAACTTAGCAAACATCTTGGGAAGTTGGCAAATTTGAACTTTTGGTAAGTAAGAATTACCAAAACCGTTGGAGATGCTCTTAATAATTTTAATGCAAGAAATATCAATACATATCCCACTAGTTAAGCTAAGCACATAAGTACACAACACACATGGTTTGTTCCTTGCACGTACTGTACCTAGCAAACACCAATATATGGAATCGGTCAGTTACATGGGAAGCAGGGAGATCGAGGAGAAACAGAAGGAGAGGGACATCCATATTCCATAGCAGGTTCTCGAAGCTGCAAGGACGACATGGACATTACGACGTTGCCTGGTGAGGTGAGGCCGACCGCCGATTGTCAGAGAGGCCAGGCCAGTAGCCATCGGAGGAGGACGTCTGATCGGGCCCAGGTGAGCCAGCCAGACAGCGAGAAGCGAGTAGCGTGTGGATATGGATCTCGATATCGTCCGTTCCGTCGTCTGATCTGGTGGCTGCACGCGTACGCATGTAGAGAGGGAGCCATAGGCAGGGAATGTCTGGCGGCTGAATTTGACGTTGACGCCACTGTACCGTGCGATGGAGACGGTCACGGAAGCAAGGAATTTTTGGTGTCACAGGTCATGCGACTAGAAATATCTTGTGTGTGTGTTTTTTTAGCATTAGATCTTGGCTGCATTTAGTTCCCTCAACATTCCATCACATTATTTAAATTTTCCATCACATCGAAAACATTAGGCGTGTGCATGGAGTATGAAATAAAATATATATTTTTGATAGTTTAGATGTACTTTGCGAGACTATCGTTTTGAGCCCAGTTAGGCTATGATAGGACAATATTACGACAAACAAACAAAAGTACTATAGTACCAAATTATAAAAAAAAATTTAGGGTCCTAAACATAGCCCTGTGTGTTTTTAGAATCTTGAGAAAGATCTATTTGCTCATCCAGTGGCTCACCCAGCCCACTCACTTGCTAGCGGCTAGCGCTACTTGGTCTGGCTTGCTCTGGCCGTCGGTCAATCATGGGCTAGGGGTACTAAACATAGCCCTGTGTGTTTTTTTAGAATCTCGAAAAGATCTATTTGCTCGTTGCTTTATACAGCATCCAGTGGCTCACCCAACCCACTCACTTGCTAGCGGCTAGGGCTACTTGGTTTTGGCCGTCGATCAATCATGGGCTGGGGTACTAAGGCCCCCTTTGGCGGGTAGGGAAATAAAGGATAGGAATAGGAAATTCATAGGATTGGTGGTGCCCTTTCATCGCAATCCTATAGAGCATGTAGGAAAACACGAGCGCTCCCTTTGGTTCCAACCTCGACTCCCCTACCGGCTTTAATAAAAAAAAAGACTCCATCTCCCAGCGCCGGCGGCGACGAGGAGGCGGGGCCTCGCGTCGGCCGGCGCGCCCGGCGTGCCGCCCGTGGGGAGGAGCTGCCTTCAGCGGCCACGCTGGGAACAGCCGCAACCCGCGACCGATTGGACCTCGCCCGCGTCCGTCCGCCTCGCGCGGCGGTTGGCCGCCCCGCCGCGACACCGGTGGAGACGGCGGCGCTGCTTGCCCGTGGCCTTGTCCTCCCACTTTCGAAGCGGAGCGGACCGGGCGGGCTCGTCTTGGCGGGCACCAGCGCGTCCATGGCGCGGAGCCGCGCTGCATGTCCGCGCCGGGGAGGAGATCCCACTGCTGTCGCTGCCCGGTAGCGGAGGAGAGCTCTTTGCTGCCGAGCTAAGACGGCGGCCACGGGCCGGCATCGGAGCGCGAGGAAGACGGCGACCTTCCTTCTTCTTTTTTTTTGGGATTTTTTTTTTTGGGTTCGTGGAGAACGCCCATAATCGGGCGAGCGGCGACCTCTTCACACCAGGGAAGATTTCCATGAGGTTAGACCTCATGCTTTTTCCTCCGGAATGGAGTCATGGGATCGTGTTCCTATGGAATCTTTCTGCGTTTTCCTACAAAACGAAAGGGCGGTGAAGGAATTGATCCTTTGTGAACATATTCCTCCACTTTCCTCCATTTCACCTGTGAACCAAAGAGGCCCTAAACATAGCCTTGTGTGTTTTTTTAGAATCTCGAGAAAGATCTATTTGCTCGTTGCTGTACAGCATTCAATGGCTCACCCAGCCCACTCACTTGCTAGCAGCTAGGGCTACTTGGTCTGGCCGTCGATCAATCATGGGCTGGGCCGGGTAGGTGTTCCACTCTGATGTGTTGACGACACAGTTTAACCGTATGTTTGGTTGAGAGTTGGGGCGAGATGGGTTGAAGCCAACCTGTCCGACGTGTGTTTGGATGGAATCTGAGGTGGGTTGGGCTGACTCCATATAGGAATATTCTCCTGAGATCGGGTTGGCTCCAACCCTCAAAAACCGAGGGATGGAGCCAACCCGTCTCGGGTCTGTCGCATAGAGGAGAATGATATATGGGACCCACTAGCCAAATCCCTCTTACCAAACAAAAATTTGGGACAGAGCCAACCCAATCCAATCTATCCAACTAAACCTGAGGAGGGTTGGAGTCATCCCTAAAATCTGGGTTGAAGTGGCTCCAACCCACCCTACCCTCATCCAAACACACGCGGTAAGGGGTCCCTTTGGTTGAGCTTTTTACACCTTTTGTTTTTGCAAAAACCAAAAGCCAACCAAAAGGTCCAAAAAGCCATAATCGCTTTTGCTCAAAGCTAGCATTTGAGCAGTACAAATCCAAAAGCACGTCTACCTTCCCTATTTTTGGAGGAAAAAAAAATCCACCTACCACTCATTATACACTTATCGGTTCGTTTTGTTTCGTTTTTTTTCTCCCGTCCATGACCATTGCCGTCGAGACCGGCATCCCCGCATCTGATCTCGGCATGTCACCATCTTATTTCGAGAGACGTTATTATTGTATGATGAACCCTTTAATGGACATCTTATATGAAAAGTATTTTTATCTTACTTAAATATTCGTTTGTATGTTAATTAAAGAAATAAATTAGTTTGATACGAGCAATTTGCATATAAAAGGGCTTTCCGCAGGCATTACATGTATTTCTCAAATAGTCTAATTTGACCACACCTCTAACCAAACGGCCTTCTATTTTTTTTCCCACGATTTGTTTTCTCACAACCAAAGTCCATAATATCTATTCCAAAAGCCACAACTCAACCAAACACACCTGCAGCCGTGGACATATGATGAGTCGTGGACATGCATGCATCAACAGTAGGTTCTTGAAGCTGCAAGGACGAACATGGACCGATGCATGTCCGACAAGGAAAAATTGGCCTCAATAATTTCGATAGTGGTGTTGCATTATGAAAGTGAGTGATGAAGACGACAATTGGAGGCTGAGGCTGATGAAGTCACAGTCAGAGGGACAGTGACCATGCATGCGGACGTCCTGGCTCCCTCTCGCACGCGCACAGACAGCGAGAGAGACGGCCGGGTGAATATGAATGTGACGTACGGCACTGCACGTGGGACGGAGACGGATTTTGTCACGGGCGCAGCCACCGGCCCGGTCCGTCATCGTGGACAGGCGCGTGTGGCTCTAAGGGCCCGCCGGGACCTGCAATCATCATCCTTCGCGGGCTTCGTATTTTATTTTTCAGCCCACCAAGCCTCTGGGCCTCCTTCGCTATCCTCGGTACCCATCAGCTAGGCCGTGTGGGTGTGGGCCGACGGAGTTTCAACTTCTGATTTGGGCTTGCCCTGTTACTTGTTGGGCGATGGCCCAACTCGTTATTCACCCGGCTCGCCCAACAGGCAGGCAGCCAGGCAAGCAGGCCTTTAGTGTTCGCTCACATGGAGGCCCACCCACTGTCGCGCTCGCTCCCTCTCTCTGTCACTTGGCGATGGAAGCGGCCGGACGCCAAACCCTACTGGCAGTGCAAGGTAGATAGACGGCGACGATCCCCTGCATCTTGCCTTGCCTCTCCTGTGGGCTGTGTACGTGGCCATGGAGGAACTGGAAGCCAGGGGCTGCAGCAGCGACCGGGGGTTCGAGGAGCGCCGATGTAGCAAGAGCAACAAAAGACAAACAGGAGAGGTAAAAATCAAATTGGTTCAGTTTCAGTTGCTCATGTTCTGTTCTATACATATACAACCCCTAGATGCCTTGATTCAAGATTTGGAGGAAGAATTGAGGTGATGATTCATTCGGATATCTGTTATATGTACTATATTAAATTTGGATATAAATAAATATATGACATATTATTATTTAATTAATGTGAAATAGTTTTATTAGTATTATTTAGTTTGTTGTCTTTCTCTGGCTCTTCGCTCTACGCCTGAGTCTGCTATTGCTCATCTGACTGCGTATGTATGTAACTCTTAGGATTAAATTGCTAGAGGGCACTTTAAAAGAACTCGTATTGGTTTAAACCCATTCAAAAAAGATGTTTGTTAATTAGAGATGCAAATGGAAAAAAATCTAATCACTTTGCACAGATTGAGAAAGAATTCAATTGCCATGGACAATTGTTTAGTATACAAACCGTGTATATCTGAGACGAAATTCTAATGACCCTGGTAAAAATGGTTTCCTAGATCATCCTACTGCAACAACAAATCATTTTAGTTTGAAGCCAGTTAGATTACCATACTTACTATATATGGTTTGTGGAGCCAGAACCTAATTCAATATGTTATCTGTGTATATATGTGCTTTCATTGCTTTGCCTTACTTCTGAAGGACTCAAGTTGCAAAGTATGTTCTATGCTGAAGCTGCTGAATGAGCATCTGAGGATCCTGCAGCTTGGTTATCTTTATCTGAGGATTCTGCAGCTTGGTTATCTTTATCTGAGGATCCTGCAGCTTGGTTATCTTTATCTGAGGATCCTGCAGCTTGGTTATCTTTCTCGCTTAATCTTCGTTTCATCGTTTTCTTAATTTCCGCCTCCTTCGTGTCGACAAACTGCATAATCTCTTTGAAGCTGCCAAGGCGTGATGGCCTCCGCTGTCTTTCCACAGCATCAGTGGCATCAGCAGCAGTACCTGCTGCAGCTGCAGCTGTTGCTGCTGCACTGGGTTCACCAGCAGTTTCAGAATTGGAGTACTTGTTATACTGCCAGCATATTCGTATGAAAAACACCACCAGAGCCGAGAGACATATCAGGGCACACACGAGGAAAAGGCCCCAAAAGCTTCTGAGCCCAAGCCTGGTTGCTCCCAATTCACTGTCATCAGAGGAGCAACTAGGTCGTGTGAACCACTCGTCGTGAATTCTCTGAAGCTGGCCACTCTCTGAGAGTTGAAGGATGGCTGTCGACAAGTCTGCAGCAAGGGGGAGTCTCTCTTAAATGCCTGTAAAGGACAATGGAGAAGAAGAAATTATTTCAACCACAGTACATTCTGCAGCCTTCCATGAGATGCAATGGGAGGAGTGATCAAAACAAGGTGAACAAATACAGAAAAAGGTAGAGAAAGAACATACAAAGCCCCATCCCTCCTTGGTGAACTCCTGTCCCACTATTCTGAAATTGCAGTGGTATGACAGGAAGATCTCAACATATGGCATCTCATCAACAATTGCAGCAACACCGCCGTCTTTTGGTCCACGTTTAAGGGCATCAGCATACTCCTGGATCGTATTTAGTGGTACCAATCGATACTCAGGAATATTGAGCTCTTCAATCAGGTAATTTCTGGTAAACTTTCCCTCCTGATATCCAATAGGTAAACCACTTGAAATCAAACTGTCGATCCCAGTTATTCCTGATGAGAGCTGTTGGACTGTGAGGATTGACGTCAAGCTAGCAGTATAACTTGAATTAATGATCAGCACAACGAACAACCATATGATCAACACAAACCGCCCAAAAAGCGGCGCTTACAGTGTTCTGTCCTGCAGTGAGTTTCTTGTCAAGATGTTTTCAGCCAGACAGGGAAAGCATCATGGACAAATTAAGCATAATATCATGTGATGGATCTAGTGGACTTACTGTGTGAAAAGAACATTGTTGAGAAGCTAAACCTGAAATATAATAATGAAATGCCAGTCAATTAGAAAAATCACCAATAAACTAATGGTTTTCAGCCCAAGCCAGATCTGGTAACCCAGTATAAAATACATCCCTAAGTACCAACAGAAGCATACCAAATTATTGTTATAAGTTGTCGACGTGGAGAGCCTCGAAACTCCTCATTACTCCGATGTTCAAGAATCCAAACAACTATCCCCACAAAAAGAAAAAGAAGACCTGTTACACACCACATCTCCAATGTGAACGGTTTAAGGAAAGCCCAGGCACTTGAAGTTGCTTGTTTCACTGGCGCTACTATCACAAGCCCTGACTCAGTATAAGGCTGTGTGAATTCTGCAATCATTGTTCTGTTCCTCACAATAGCAAAGTCGCCTACAGCTGCATCAAGGGACTAAATGAAATGAAAACAAATCAGAGGATTGACAACAAAATGGTAACATACAACGAAAAAGGAATGAGAACATACATTTGCAGCAACCATATTAATAATGTCATCATAGTTTGGATTCTTTCTGCCATTCCCAATTGTTATGAATTGGCATGGAACTGGGTATGGAAGCAGTTTAATTGCTGCGTTGAATATATCAATGCAATAACCAGTCACATTATCAGGGCCCTGTCCACCTGCCACTAGTTCCTTAAAGCTTGGTTTGATTGGGACACCAACCCGCAGAGGCTGGCCATTGTTCGGAAAACCCACCCTTTGGGTGTAATGGTGGTATCACCCGGCCAAACCATATTGTGGAGCTGCTGGGCAAGTGAAGATGTATTTGGATGCTTCTGATACAAAATTTCAGGAGCAGCAACAGAGAGGCCTGAGTAATTGGACCAATAGCCAATCAACCGAGAGGAAGAACCACCGATATTAAGGATGTCATATGCTGGGTGTACCAAATCTCGATCTGAATTAAATTGGACTGTACCAGTTAGGCCTGTAAAATTTGTGAGAAGAAGTTGCTGCAGCATCTGCTCACCACCATCAAATATCTTGAGAGCTGATAGATGTAGAGTGCTGCCATTAGAATCATGCAGCATTGGATCTGGAGAAAAAGTTGATCTGCTGCCCATTATTGAGAAATTGATCAATACCACGAGCAACAGCCCAAACTGAGTCATAAGCATAAAAACCATATGAGTTCAAGCCAGAAGTAATACTTCTATTACGAGCCGCATTATTCCATTTTGATATGAACTTATTCTTGGCATCAGATACAGGAGTGTGCTGGCGAAGAACAATTAGTCCCTGAATATGACTCATATCTTTACGATCTCTAGGCGTTGAGGAATCCAGGACAGCAGCTAGCCAATCAGTTACTATCCAGACATAGCCACTAGCCATCATTTGGAGCTTTTTGGCAACAGAAAATATTCTCATCCTGGTGTCAGGATTGACATGCACAACCATGACCCTTGATTCCATCATATTTGCTTTAAACAGTACATCACTGATCACATCTGTATTTGAATTGGGAGGAATAGCTGCTTTGTATGAAATCCTCGCCCTCTTTGCTGAAAGCGCATCACCAAGGGCCGACACACCACCTCGCCCATAATCATCATCAATGAATATAGCGGTCACCTCTTTCCACTGATAGTAATCAACAATGCTAGCAATGGCATTCATTTGGAAGTAGTCACTTATGGTTGTCCTTATGAAGTAAGGATACTCTGATGCGGAAAAGAGTTGGGTCTGTGGCGCAAATGATAGAAAGAGGTACATGTAGCTCATTAACAACATGGGAGATAACATGGCCTATCCCGGAGGATTGTGGGCCAATAACAGCAACCACATTTCTTTCCATTAGCTGCAATGCTGAAACCAAGTAAAATTTTCATGAATCAGTTCATGGACCATCTAAGAGAGCAGAAGGAACAGCTGATTAATCAAAGTTTTCACTTTTTGTAAGTTTTCATTCTGGTTATACTAACTTCCTAAAACTTGACTCATGTTAATCAAACTTTCTTATATGTGACAAAAATAGGAAAACTAGTGTTGCTTCACACAATGAGTAGTAGTCTTCAATATATGACACAAGAAAGAAAAATGAATCTTGCATGAGACGAAAGTGAAGGCTCGGATGCCCCTTAATAGTTGAGGCACGTTTCTTGCACCGTACAGAATACCACAAGATATTTCATATGTTGTGCTATTTGTGGTACTACAGTACGGGTATGCTTTTCGTCTGTTTCTCTTCTATTACCAGGAGAGTGTGGTTAGCAAAACTCTCAAGAAAGGATAACATCATCATAATTTCAAGTAGCAGTTGCTTTCTTCATTTCCAGTTTGAACATATATTACCAAATCATCTCATGAGACACGAGGCAGGCAATTGTTGCATTTAGACTAATAAGTGAGGACTGAGGAGTACAATAATGAGCAAGATGGCACCTTGACCTTAGTTCAGACAGATAAAGACACTCAACCAACAATACGAATGTCTCTTGGCAGTCAACACTTAGGTCCTACAAATATGGGACTATGGGTTACCTAACCCAAGAGGGACTCTCAAACAGGAAAAAGAGTAATAATCCAGCAACTGTGGACTCAATGAAACTATATAAATTGAATGAGTTTCCAGAAACTAAAAAAGATGAAGCGAACATACTTTCTTCCTCCATGTGCCAAAAGACCCGATACTGCAAAAAAAGAGGACGGATAGAAAGCAACAAAAAGCTAGGCTACTGATAAGTATTACTGTAATTATCAATTACAAGTAACTCTGAACGTGCAAGTTGTGGCATTCTGAATCCCACTTTGTTTCTTTAAGGGCGTGCAGAGATTTGAGATCAATAGCAATAGGAGTATTTTACAATGCCCGCCATACCTAGAACAGATGTACAAGTCAGATACTCCACCCACCACTATCGGTATCAAGAAGGCCTACGCTTAGACTGTCGGAGGGTAGACGTCTTAAACATCTATCTAAACAAGTCCAGAAATGAGCAGTCACACGTTACTCTGTTTGGTTACTCAGCTTTTTGCTCGCTGCTAGTGCTAAAGCTGGAATTTTATTTTCTTCGTGCTCACCACTTCACACTTTTGTGAACAGTTGGAACTGCAGGCCGAATCATTCCAATTAAAAACAAAACAGCTCGGGCTAAATTAGCATTCACTGGTCACTCAAATTATTAGCAAGTAAACATTTACAGTCTGCAAGGCTGACCTCCAATCAAAACCATTGTTTTTTTTTCTTCTTCAAATAGAAGAAAAGGATAAGAAAAGAATCGATATTCTAAGTTGAATCTTGTTTGCATTCGAAAGGAATCACTAGTGGTAAGATGAGCAACCAAGAAGATTATACGGGAAGAGCAAAGATGAGGCTAACCTTCGATGGTGCCAATAAAGCCGCTGCAGTTGGTGTCCTGAGCAATCAAGTTGAGGTGTGTGCCGGCGAGGACGGTGGGGTCGGCGTTGACGTCGTCGACGGCGAGCTCGATGGCTAGGCGCGCGGGCGCGGCCAATGATGGAGTCGTAGGTGAAGAGCGCGCCCACGGCCACCTCGCTGGGCCTTGCCGCCGCCGCCGCGGCGGCCGTGACCGTGACCGTGGCCACGCCGGCAAGCAGCAGCAAGAAGCGGAGCAGCATCGCCGGGAGCGTGCCCATTGGCGTACCCTAGCTAAGCTAACCCAGAGCACGCAGCCGAGCCGACGACGAGCGAATCAGGCCTCCATTTCCGGCGCTGGGAACGGGAGAGGTGGAAGAGCAAGAGCGCAGGTGGGCGCCGTCGCGAGCCGGAATAATCTTGGGGCGGGTCGCATCGGGCGGATGGGTTGGTTCTTGGAGCAATGGGCCAGGCGGCGGAATGAGGCGAGCGAGCCGCAGGGGTTTGGTTTGGTTTGGTTTCTCGTTACGGCGGTCGGCGAGCCAAACTTGGACGGTGATGGGAGCCTGGGAGGAGCGAGGACCTGGCGGTGGAGCTCTAATAGAGTAGAGCTCGAGTAGCGTCGCCGTCGGAAGGGAAAAAGCAAGATGCTGGCTGGCTGGTTGGTTCTGTGAGGTGGTGGCCAGAGCCAGAGCCCCAGAGCCAGACCAGGTGGGCAAGATGACAAGCCGGTGCCGGACTCCTCCCTCCCTCCCTCTCTCTCTCTCTCCAATGGAAGTCTGGAACAGCAAATGGAAGAAAGCTCGACGGGCGACTGCTATATCAGGTACTCAGGTTGGCGCCAACATGTGCTTCACGCACGCGACGCGACGCGATACAGATGCAGGCACCGCACCGGAACGGCGCCACTGGCATGTGGATGCCGTGGCATTCGCAGTCACGTTGGCATGGCAGCGACGGCGACCTTCACCGGAGAGAAGAGGGCAGAACCCAAGAGCATCGCATCATAATGTTGCATTCGCAGTCAAGACTACTGTGAATGCGAGAGAGATATTTTGGGAAGGAATTAGGAATGGTATATGTATGTACGGTCGATGATTTGCAGCAAATCAGCCTCTGAATGAATGAATTAATAGGATGATGTACAGGAACATGATGGATTTATTCGAGTGGAGTGATAGTACGCGACATGAAAAAGGCGAAAGGGATGGATGATGAGGCAGGGGCCGGCCATCACGTGTCGAAATGGCGTCCCTTTATTCCGTTTCTTTGTACTGTAATCAGCACTGTTCAGGGTCTTGCCACTGGTACACAAATACACACAGTACTAGGAGTAACCCAGACACACACAGCTGCTTAGCCGTGGGTGGATATATATCATATATATGCATGGAAGGACTGTGGACTTTTGATCGATCTACCACTTGATGATGGTGAGTACTACAGCAATGGATCGATTCCTTGCTCCATCTCAAGGGAAGGGAGGGACGAAGACCGACCAGCTTTTCAAACACCAACTACAAGTGGCAGCAAGTATTACTTGCTCTGATCACAAACATATATTTTTTTTCCCAAGATTAAAAGTTACTTCTGCCCCGGCCTAATGTGTGTTCCATTTCCACACTCACCAGTCACCAGCAAGTTTATTAGGAAGTAATCATGAAGCCCCTTTTTTATACAACATGAGGAGGGAGTGATATCTTGTGTGTAGGCTTATTGGACAACAAACAGGAGCAAAGCTTCCATCACTTTCAGAATATATAGTCCATGTCACTTCACCATCGCCCTAGACCTGCTTAAACACCTGCCTAAATGCCTTTCTAAGGACATAGCTCTCAGCCAAGTTGGAACCACGGGTACAAATCTCTTTCGGTGAGGTGTTTAAGCTAGGACAACTACCACTCCCGTCTTTGCACCTCCGCTCCAACTCTTTGTTGCCAAACAACTTTAGCTCTGAGTATTTTACTCGAAAGAAAAGGTGGACTTGACGGTTAACACTACATTTTTTTTTCTGAAGCACCTCAAAAGTACTCATTTTTTCTTGTTTTCCATTTCCTCATGAAGTTAAGGGATAATCACCCACGATGCGACTCATTAATCACGTTAGCCGGTTCGTTTTGCGTCTCTTCAACTCACCTCGATCCTGGTATGCTCGTGAAGCTTCATGGGCATCACCGAGTACGTTTGGCACATGCATATGCCTGTCACCAATGAGTTCGTTTGGCTCTGCCTATCACCAAATACTTGCTTTTTGAGTACGAGTACAGTAGACTTGGACATCACTTTGCCTATCACCAAATCGTTTTAGTTTGTCATAAACTAAACTTGTATAACTTTGATGGACTTT